>CM073123.1:49565794-49993294 GCA_037039145.1 Fundulus diaphanus | reverse complement strand
CAGAGGAAAGAAAAGCATTACAGAGATAAACACATGGCAGTGGAATTGTAGCAGTAGGTCAGATATATAAGACAAGTTGGACTACAAACTTCATTTCAAGGCAACTCTAAAAATATGTTTTTAACCTTGATTTAAAAGAAGTCAGGGTTTCAGCACACATGGATAAGTTTTTCCAGATCCTGCTGAGACATTAGTCCTTTAATCCCGGAAATGTTCTTCAGGTGATACAAAACGGACTTTGTAATTGTATTTAGATGCTTTTGGAGGTTCAGGTCAGAATCCATCACTACACCAGATTTCGGGCCTGATCACTGGTTACTAGCTGAAGCTGTGGGCTAACTTTTTATTGCTCTGCTATTGGTCCAAAAATGATAACCTAAATATTAAGTTTTGTGGACCTGTGGTTTGCTTATTCTATGGCAGCTAAAGAGAAGACTGTTTAGAACGAAGATTGTTGTCATACCTTTGATTGTCATCTGGGGAAGGATTCATTTCCTGGGTGCAAGGTTCAAATGGGGCAAAACATTTTTTCTATCTGTTTGCCTCCACATTTACTTCAAGTTGGTGAAGTTTCATTTCCATAACAACAATTTTTGTATAAACTTGTCAAAGTCCTCCAAGGTGAATCTGATCTAAAATAGTTTTGTCCAACTTTTCTGTAGTTTTGGATAGGAGATAAAAAGTTAAAGGCAAAAAAATAAAAAAATCCAAGCAAGCAAGCAGGGAGCCGAGGAAAAAAGCATCCAAGTAGGCGGTGACCCAAACCCAATTAATCTCTGGCAAAACTCAAAAAGTGATATTCCTAGATGCTCTCCAAGCAGTCTGACTGAGCTTTTGTGCAAAGAAGAATGAGAGTCACACCCCAAAGGACAGTTGGAACTGCAGAAAAGGATGGCCTGCAAACTATTGACACAAGGGGGCTGAATGAGAAATGTATGCTGCAGATTTCACATTTCTGTTTGCAAAAACTTTTGAATAAAATGTAGGATTTTCCATCAGGTTTATAATAATGCTCTACATTGTGTTGGTCTATGACTATTCCCATTAACTACAACAAGGTTTGTAGTAGTAGTGTGTCAAAATGTGAAAAGGTTCAAGGTGTATCAATATTTTACAACTAGAGATCACTCTCCAGCAAGGTTAGTTCAGTTATAGAACACTAAGAGCTTTCCTCTTTTGCTGCATCATCAGTATAAAAGCCTACCAGGTTTGAGGTAATAGTCTGATGGCTACGGTTGATAAAACTAAACTCTGTATTTATGTCTTCCCCTCCAACTGAAGCTGTTTAGAGGGAAGTTCTTCCACTGCGTGGGTGGGAACATAACCAGAGTCCTCAACAAGTCTGACTGCCTGGAAGCCAACTACCAGTGGGTTAGAAAGGAGTACAACTTTGACAACCTGATTCAGGTAGGAACCGAACAGCAGGGAAACAAAGCTGAGTCACATTTTCTTGGCTGTTTAATACACACCCATGATCATTTGTGCTCATTATTCATTTGTTGGTCAGAAATTTCCTGTGTCGTAAAGCAACGTTTAAGCGACTCCAATAATCACGTCCTCTGTGCTATTTTTCTTGTCAGGACATTTTTTCCCCAATAACCAAATATTTTGATACATTTTGATACAAATCTGTGTGACATAAACACAAAGTAGTGCATAATTGTGAAGTGGGAGGAAAATGGAGTCAGTCTTTTCCATTTTGCATGTTCTTCAGAATTGATGTTTGCTTCAGTAAACATTAATTTTTAATTTACATGTCAGAGTCTTAATCAGCTTTAGGTGTGTATTTTGACTGGGCCATTCTAACACATGACTATGTCTTGATCTTAGCCATTCCACTATCCCTCTGGCTGTGTGTTTAGAGCTGTTGGATCATTTCTGCACCCGTCTCAAGTCTTTTGTTGCCTCCATGGGGTTTTCTCCTAGGATTGCTCTTTTTTAGCACCATTAATATTCCCACCAACTATGATCAACTTCCCTGTTCTTGCTAAAGTAAAGCATCCCTACAGAATGATGCTACCGCCATGTTTTGCTAGGGGAATGTAGTGAGCAGAGGATGTGCAGTGTTGTACTGGATGTTATTCACCCAGTATTCAGCCAGACAAGCGGGATGAATGAATAAGATGGTTTATTAGAGTCAGATTGGCAAGACAGGGACAGGCAGGCCCGGTGGTCAAATAACAGTCCAGGATCGATACAAAAACAGGCAGACAGGCTGAATGAGGACAGGCAGACACGAAGGTCAGACACAGTCCAGAACGGTACACAGACGAGCAGAACTTAACAGGCAGGGATCAGGCAAATTTAAGTAATCCAAAAACAGAACTAGGTCAGGCCAAACAGGCAGGCAGTCAGAACAGGCAGGAAAAACAGGTTCAGGGGTCAGGCTGGCTCAGAATCCGGAGGCAATCGGGTTTGTATCAACAGGTCAATCAAAAGAGAACGCTGGACAAAACTCACCAAAGGCTTGTAAATGATCTGGCACTGAACACAGGAGTGAAGCAGGAATAAATAGGGGAGTGAGCAGGTGAACGGAGTAGAAACTAATTACAGAAAACAGGTGGAACTAATCAAGAGAAGGGAAGTGACTGACAGATGAATAGCTCTGACTGGCTGGTGACTACTGACAGGGGAGTGACACAAACTGATTGGGTGAAGACAGATAAGTGGGCTGTCAGGTAAACAGAACTGAACTAAAAGCTTGCAGAACCCTGACTGATAATAAAGTAAAATAAAGAAAAGTGCAAAACTGAACTAACACAAAACCCAAATCGTGACAGAATAAAAATGCGAGCCAAACATTTTGGACACTTTGAAAGCCATGTGTCATTTTCCTTCTACTTTCCAATTTGCTGCAACTTTGTGTTGGTCTGCCACATAATATACATTAAACTTTGTGATGACAATGTGACAAAATGTGGAAAAGTTCAACACAGGCGATAAATTGATGAATCTTTTTTGATTCATTTTAATTTGTTGTTCACAAAAGATGTATTTTTGGCAAAACTGATTTTTTTCTTTTCTTTTTCTTTGCCAACTTACTCCTTGGGCTTCTGTGGCATAGAGTGTCATCAGACCGCCCATCTCACACAGATACACATATCATGGTAGCTAGCACAGAAGAGCTGGTTCCCAAAGAAAGATAGCATTTCATGATATGGAAGTGGTTGAGTTCTTGGAGCAACAAATGGTGCTCCGTTGACCATATCGTCAGGGTTCAGGACAGCAGCAGCTCATAAAACCCTGTGACAAGACAACCCACTTCAGGGGAATCCTTTTCACACTGTGTCCCCTACGATACGAGCATTTAGTGTAGACAGGGGCATTGTAGCATGCCTCTGAGCAAGCCTGAAGCCAGATGCTGTAGACAGGCTCGTCTTTGTTGCTGAAAATGTGTAATAAATAAATAAAGATGACAAGAATGTACTTATGAGTTTACTGATTATTCAGTGAATTTTGTAGGTTTGAAACGTGACAGTTTCATTTTATTTACATGTCAGAGGTTTGTTAAAATTGTGTTTTGTACACAAGTATATTTTTTTCAAAACGCATGTAAAGTATAATGAAACTTTTTTTTGCGTCATCACTCCCAAGAGGGGAAATTGTTTTGCCAATAGCATGAGATATATTGATAAAATGTATTTACTCCAAAGGGGAAATGTTTTTACCCCATGAAGAGGCACTTTGATTAAACATTTTTTTAATTAGCTTGAAGTTACACAAGGGAAGTGAGGCTTGGTCTTAGATTCAAAACTGAGAAAGCAGCTCGTTGTGGTACCGCTAGCAGTGTGTTATGTTTGTATTGTTTACCATGGCAGGGCTGGGCCTCTTGTTGCACATGTATGTTTCACAGCTTGTATTTAGTTGCTCTGTGAATTCAGGTCCACTGTTAACAGAAATGATTGAAATAAAAGCAAGTTTATAATTTCCGTACACAAACACTGACATTCTGACCCTCTCTGATTAGATTGTTTAGCTTTCTTGTATCATTGTGATTTTGCTACTTTTAGACAAATTAAATAAGCATCACTTTCTATTTTAAAGCAGAGGCCTGAGCTAAATGTTGCTTTTAAATTACAGAGAATTTTTTTTTATCTTGTAATTTGAATCCCAGTTCATGGAAAACCAGACGAGAGCTGACTAGACAAGCGTTGTTTTCGTATGTCCCTTTCAGGCCGCCATATCCGTGTTTGTGATGTATTCCAAGGATGGCTGGGTTAACCTGATGTATGACGGGCTGGACGCAGTAGGAGTTGACCAACAGGTACCTCACAAAACCATCAACAGAGACATAGTAATGTAACAAACAACTCTTGCAGGTTTCTCGGTCTGATTCTTTTTTTTAAACTTGGTAACTTTGAAAAGTAGACGGGCTTAGTTTGGAAATAGGAGCCCTTAGGAGATAACATCAAATTTCTGTCCCTCACTCTGCTGTGACTAAGCTCTGCCTCCCGGGTGTCTTCCTGCAGAGGATGTAGTCAGCCACAGCAGCTATAGAACAGGCTCAAAGTTACCCAGAAAGGGACATGTACCGGTTCTGACTGCTTGTTTCCATTTGGTTTCTGACAATAACAGCAGAGACGAGGGATTCTTGTGGGCAAAGCAACATTAAACCTCCCCAGATTTAATGTTTTTGAAGAGAAAAAACATTATTGCACCAAGGGTGTGTGGAAGAGCAGCAGGAAGCATGCCGTTACACAGAAACCAGTGAAGGAACTTTGATTGTTTTTGTCCTCAGCCTCAGCCCAACTACAACCTCTGGATGCTTCTCTATTTCATCTCCTTCATCCTGATGAGCTTCCTTCTGCTGGACATGTTCATCGGGGTGATGGTGGAAACCTTTCACAAATGTCAGCGGGAGCAGAGAAAAGTCAAAGAAACTGAGACTGACACAGACAGTGGTAAGACTGGTTACCACCTGGCTTATCTTTAATGAAAACAAGCATCTCTGCCAGCTCAAGATGATCTTTCTTTTTTAGAGGCATCAAGGTAGCTCAGACTCTGCTAAAAGTTGTATGTTTTCTGTTTTACACAACTTTACGTTTGAACACCGTTTGGACATTTGTTATGTTCCAACTAAAAGCTACAATCATTTTCTTAGGATTTTGTTTGACATACATGCATTTGTGGTCAGCCTCTTCACCTTGAAAACAATCTAGTGACACAACATCCATATCAAATTTCCTCTTTTCAATTGTACTCTTCTTTGTGTTGGTCAGTTACATACAAATAAAACTAAATACACGGATGTTTACTGCTACTACATGGCAAAATGTGAAGAAGGTCAAGGGGTATAAATACTTTTGCAAAGCCTTATTAATATCCTTATGAACATGCCTGTGAACTGGTGTGTTGCAGAGCACGAGGAGGTGACGTATTTCCTCAACTATTCCTGGTTACGTCTCAAAATCCTCAAACTCTGCAGAAATGAGTCTATGGAGCGCTTCATAACGGTCATCATCATTGTCAGCTTGCTGCTGATGGGTGCAGAGCACTATGAACAGCCTGAGGTAACACACACACACACACACACACACACACACACACACACACACACACACACACACAAACGGACTAAAAGATTTGTCTGTTTCAGCTCTCGGTGGTCAGGGTTGTAACTGATGTGTGTGTTCAGTCTGTGCGACAGTTTTTAGAGTGGGTCTTCTACGTCATCACCCTCGTGCTGGTCCTTGAGGTTGTGCTGAAGATCATCGCTTTTGGCCTAGTGAGGTTCCTGAAAGTCGGGTAAGAGACCCTTTCCCTCTGCACCTCTCTCTCCCTTCAGTTGGCTCAATCCTGGAAGCGCCTGACTCATCTTATCTGTGTTTAGATGGAACGTGCTGGACGTCTTTATTGTCCTGATTTCTATCGTCAACGTCGTTTTGACTCAGCTCAAACTCTCCGACAACATGCCCATCATTCCCAGCATCTTCCGCGTGATGAGAGTCCTCAGACTTGCACAAGGTACAAAAACGGACTCTGAAGGGAAATGTCCTTTGTTAGAAAGGATTCACAGGACAGCTGTTGAGTTCAGACTGGTTCACCTGATGCTTCTTGTCTTCTGTTTAGTTCTCAAGACCACCAAGATGAAGGTTCTGCTTAAAACCATCACTAAGACCTTGTGCCAGGTAAAACACACACTGTGGGATCTTTTTTCAAGGGGATCCGTTAAAACTAGGGCTGCAACAACGAAGCGATGAAATCGCTAAAAATCGACAATTAAAAGCGTTGGCAACGAATTTCATCATCACTTCGATGTGTCGCCCGATTAATGCGTCACTCGCCATGTCGCAGAGCCGCTTAGCTCACCTGCAGGCGGTCGTCAATGCTGACTGGCTGCAGAGCAGCGCAGAGCAATAAACGAGGAGGAGGTGTTATTTTCAAATGCTGCTTTTTCTAGTAGATTCTACTAATGACGACAGAGAAAACAGCTGAAACCAAGTCCTCAAAAGATAGGGAGCATGTTGCGCTCCACAAAACCAAAAAATAAGTAAGGTGAAATTTGACATGGCATGATAGCTCCACTACTGAGGTGCAAAGCACTACAACTTTAAGGAAAGCACTCCAACATTAATGAAAATATTACAACATTAACAAAATCACTTCAACATTAACAAAAGCACTTCAACATTAACGAAAGCACTCCAACAATAACGAAAGCGCTACAACATTTAGGAAAGCGCTGCAACATTTAGGAAAGCGCTACAACATTAACAAACCGGAAGAGGTACGTCCCAGTGGGAGACCTAAGAAATCGCTGATTGGACTACAGCTCGTTTTTACTTTTGAACCGAAAGTTATTCTGACTTTACTGTGTTTTTTAAAACCATGAATGTTCTCGGTGATCCAAACCGTAATATGCAGTCTAAAACGCCACTTAGTCTGTTTATAAGTTTCGCTTTTATTAATTATGCTTTTTTTTTTACTACGTGCGCTGTGTTTCTGTACCTCAACGCTCTGGTCTGCTCCTCTCCCCTCCCTCCCCTCGGACCCAGGGGCTTTTATCAGCGGCAGCCTTATCACTACGTTTAATGTCTCTCTCCACTCCTACCAAAATGTCCTAATTAAAATCAATAGGAGAGTCCGTAGCTGTGTTTCATGTTATTTTCTTTTTAACGACACAGAACCAGTGGCGCTTCGGTGGGCGTGCTGCCTTGGCTTGAATTCAGGTGCGCAAAATTACGTTACATATAATTTAGGTGTGCACTTTTAAGGGTCATTTCAACAAGCTTGTAACATCGGAGCTTCAGTTCAGACCCAATATTCATTCTCTTCCCTCTAAAGGAGCCCTATACAGTCTTTATTTATGCTTTTCCCCCACTGTTATCCCTCGCGCGCAGCGCACCAGGGTAAAATAGAGCAGCTGCGGATCATGCGTAAAGACGCCCACCCCCCCAGAAGCAGATTGTATGTTATCGTAGTTGATAATGAAACTACAGCTTATCATTAATCTATCCATGTTGGTCTCATTTGTGAATGAGGCGGAGTTTGATCAAGCCTAAAAGGTCCAACATTTTCCCCTCAGCTGTAACCCTTAAAGCATACAGGGCTGCGTCGTTCACGCTGCGTCTTTACGCATGATCCGCAGCTGCTCTATTTTACCCTGGGGTGCTTTCCTTAAAGTTGTAGCGCTTTGCACCTCAGGGCCACCGTACTCCACAGTGATGTTACAGGACCTGAGACAACATGGAGTCATTGATGAGGGTGATAGGAGCTCAACAGCAGTGATGCAATGTGTGTATATGTAGCATGTAGTATTTACATAAAATGCAGCTTGTGCTAAAACAGTCTGAAATGGGCTGGTGGTTTATCTGATTCTCAGAAGTGGTGTTTTTGCATTGGTTGCATCGTTATGCCCAATTATTTCCCCTAGATGCACTAACACAAGGGTGACGTTCAACCAAACCGCATTGACACCAGTTTTATAGCTTCACTTTTGTTGTGTTAAGTCGCTGTTCATATAGACAACACTGACTATTAAATGATTGACTTACAATCTATCTAACTTCTTTATTTGAAGCAAAAATATTTATTACCTATGATTGTGACAGAACACCTAAGTAGCAACTTGTTTTTGTGTGCTTATTTGCTCTCAGTCCAAATGTTCTATTTTGGAAAAAAGAAGTGGAAATAAAACTTTTTGTTGTCCGATAGATCGATTAGTCGTAAGAACAATCGATCAGTTAATCGATTATTAAAATAGTTGTTAGTTGCAGCCCTAGTTAAAACCAACAAAACAAAAGGCTTCTAACTTGAAATGTTCCTAAAGAAATATTTTATTTCATGATCTTTTTTCTTCAAAGTAAAACTGAAGTAGGTTTGAAACGTTGGTCAGGAACAGCATTATTTCTGGAAGGTTTCATCATCATGTTGGGTTTTAGAGGGAACATATAGAACCAACTAAAGATCAGACCGGGCCCTGAGCTCAGTTTGCTTCACATTTGGATATAACTGTTAACAGAAATATCAAACCTTAAAGCTTCTTTCTTTGCATGATAAACCCGCAATAGCCCGACATTTGTTATTTTCAATAATTCATTTTTTCGACATTAGTGGCCTTTAGTCACAGAAATCAGAAATTAGCAAAGAGGGAAAAAAAGGGGGGGGACATGCAGCAAAGGTCCTCAGATAAGCCACGCACACTCCCATCCTAGTTGTTCTTTTTTAATGTGAATTTAAACCTTTAGATTTATAACAATTTTATATTTTTATAATGACTTTTTAAAGAGCTCTTGGAGCAAACTTAAAATAGAGCTCCTTCCCTGTAAACCTGACTATAAATATGATGTTTTACGTCACTTATATTATGTCATGTTTAAGATTGATTGTTAATAATAATAAACACAGTATCACAAGAATGTGTGTGTGTGTGTGTGTGTGTGTGTGTGTGTGTGTGTGTGTGTGTGTATGTGTGTGTCTGTGTGTGTGTGTGTGTGTGTGTGTGTATGCACACGTGCGAGTATGTGTGTATAAATCGTTGCCGTGAAAGGTTCCAATCTTTGTAGAAAACCACTGAATCTTGTTTGGTCCCCAATACTTAGATATAATAATAAGGAATTGGACTCATAATTTATTTCACATTAAAAGTACAGGAATTTGTTTTGAAAGGACTTATTCTGTGTGAATTTCCTGACCCGTAGATTGAAGCTGCTCTTTGATTCCAGGTCGGAAACCTTGGCCTCCTGTTCATGTTTTTCTTCTTCATCTACGCTGCGCTCGGAGTGGAGCTCTTTGGAAAGTTAGGTGTGTACCACTGCTGACGTAATAAACACAAACACATCCTCTGCTCAGGAGGTTGGTACTGTAGAATCCATATTGTTCATTCAGCTCAACTCAGTTCCTTAATATAGAGCCAACTCCCAACAAATGCTGAAAGGCTGAAGGACAGTGGAAGAAAGACAGATCTGTGGTCTCCACCAGGGATAGACAAGAATGAAAAACCCAGTTTTAGTCTAACATCATACCCAGCAGCAGCCTTTGGCCTATGGTGTTATTTGATACAATTAGCTTTGTTTCAAACCCACCCACTTCTGTTTAGCTTGATGCCTCAGTCACTACTGATGAGAATTTGATCCCTTTTCCTGGAGAAAGCGGTGTCTGTTAGAGATGTTGATGGTACGGCGTTTACGTACTGGTCTCTGCTGTCCGTGCTGGTTCTGCTGTTTTTAAACAGTTTATAGGAGCAAAACAGCATCCACCTTTCAGAGCAACATGTCTGGTGAAGAAGTAGGTAACTCATAACTTTATAATGTTCTTAGTAAGAGATTGTTTTGATCCACTGGGCTTCCTCTCCCCCATTTTGTGCCTGGCGGTGGCATTTTATGGGCAGGGAGGGGCTAACCCGAGACTGGAAGCTATTCACATGGACGTACATGCACACGCAGCCGCCCTGGCTATGTGAACAAGAGTCTGGAGAACAACACAGAGAAATCGTGTGTGACGTCATACCATAGTCCATCTAAAAAGATACCTTTAGTTCATCACAAAACACTTTAATTCTTTCTAAAATAATGAAATTTCGCTTGTTGCTCCTTTAAACCAGTATAATTTTCTCATTTGATCAGAATTGGGCAACACATGGGTGCTACTAATTGTCCCCTTGACTTTTTTCATACCAGGTTGTTGACAGAGGTTTTTAACATCACTGTTCCGACTCTTGTCTTTTTTTTAACTCATGTCTTAGCTCAGGAATTGAGCCTACTGTATGTTTCTCTTTTGCCCTTCCTTTCCTAGGGTTTAGACATTTTCTTTACTCAACTACATATTTAGAAAATAATTAGTGTTTTAAAGGAATTGCAGTCCGGCTTCAGACTGCAACGTGTTGTGCCATGTCAGAACGTGACAGACTGCATTTCCCATGATGCATGGTGGTCAAAATGGCCACCAACTCCCATCATGCAACGCGGCCCAAAATGGCCGGCGCCCTAGCAACCGATAACGTTGCTAGGGTAAAGTTGATAAAACTCGGTTGCACCTCGCAATCGATCTTCTTCCCTGGCGCCCTGCCAACCCGAGAAGACACACACACAGCTGTTTCCGTTGGGGCAATCCCACGCCACGTGCTCGAGTTTCTCGCTGGACCGAGATTTTTTCGAAGCAAAACTATTCCCTGTACAGACAGGAGGTCGACTCAAAAGGTACCTTTAATTCCCTCTGATCAAATACTGGAAGCCGCCTTATCTCCCAGTGATCGAGAGAGGACGACGCGTTGTTTGGCCCAACAAGCGTCTAGGAGCCCAGAGAGAGAGAGAAAGACGAAGGAACTCTCTCAGTCTGGTCCCCGCTGCAGCCTGCGGACCCTGCGGTCGTCAAGACGCGTTCAGGACGTCGCGTGATCCGGAGCGCTCCGGACCGAAGCCGGGACTTTCACTCCGGACCAGCCCCGAGGCACCTCAAAGTAACGGGTTCTCCCCTTTTATTTTTGTCTCACCAACAGGGTGTTTAGAAGTGCCTGGGCAGACGTAGAAATTTGTAGGCTTAGGTTAATGCTTTTATTCCACGACGAAGTTGGAATTATTTTGCTGAATATTTTCTTTGTATGTGCATGCATTTTACATTTGATTCTGCTGTGTTGATTTGTGATTCATCAATAACCCCGCCGTGGGTCATTGCTTCAGTTCTGTTCCATCTTCTTCCCTGCCTTCCCCCCTCTCTCTCTTTTCGCTTCTTCTTATCAGTTTAATCTCTTTGTCCGAGCTCATTCCGCGGTTTTGCTTTAAACTACCAGTTAGCCGCGCCCTCTCGAAGCGAGGCATTACCCCATCAGCGTAAGCGTGGTTACGTCATCAGAACCTCCCCTCACGCTTCACGTAACTTGATAGACCATACGTCATCGTAGCAGCCATCTTGGGAGGGTGTCGGATGACTGGGCTGTAGCTTAGCTGATAGCTTTGTAAGGCATCAAAGCGTCCGGTAGGACTCTCACAGCTGCTCTGTCTGTCAATGCTATGTCAAATGCCGATGTTCTGAATGTGGTTTAAACAACCGTGAGCTGAACTAAGAGTTGCAACCGCTCATTTTAATCCATTTGTTTTTCTTTCCTTTCGTTTTGTTTGTTTTGTTTATTCTTTTATCTCCATATATATTTTGCGTGTTAGTTAGTAGTGAGTAAGATTTCCAAAGTCGTTGAATCAGAGAATTACTGTAACAGGGAATTGCTTTTGGTTCAATAAAACACCACTGCGGAATAGAGTTGGTTTTGTGTCCAGTCTAATTCATAGTTGTATGGTTATTCAGAAATCAGAGCTAACCTCCTTTGGAGTTAACATCTGACATTAATACAGAGACAATATCATTGGATGGTGATAGACGAATAAGGATTTAAACTCTAATTGCAGTTACATTGGGGTTCTCACAGCCGCCGGATAAACCTCGTCGGTCACAAGTCCGACCAGATCATTTATCCCAGCATAAATGAGTTCATAACAGCAAATTAACTAATGCATTAGTGGTATAAATACTTACTAGCTTATAGCTAACATCACCACCATTTGAACTATATTTTGTTGTAGCGGAATTTTGAGTTGAATGATTTATTATTTAAATTATAATGCCAAATTATAATTAATAATAATAATAAGCATATTCAACCATCTTCTGGCATAACATTTACTGGCGTCCCTGGGTGGGCTAGTCTACTTATTTGGCGTTCCTTTAGACTAAACTGAATAACCAGCAACTTATGAATTTAATGAACACAATCTACATTCCAGCATTTTGACTGCTCACCTTGCCAAAAGGGCTATTCAGTCATAATTGATTAAGGAAGTACTCCTACTAAATATGTACGTGTTTGTGGTGGTTTGAGGTTGTTAACCTGAGGTTTGAATATTGATTTCTAAACCTGGAGTTAGTTAGACTGAACTGACTAGAACGTACAGCGCCCCCAGCGTCTGCTACTGATCAGTCATCTCCTGTGTCGTGTTCTGCTTTGAAAAGAGAGACCTTGCCTCCATCTGGTGGACGTGTGTGTAATTGCATCATAATTGTTTTGATGAAGGAAACGATTCCCCATCGGCTGGACATTGTGTGTAATTACAGCTCAGTCTTCCCAAAAGTGAAGGGCACCCTGCCTCCATCTGGTGGCCAGGATAGGTAGCTGCAGTCACGGTTAAAAATTCAGGTGAAAGCACTCGGCTTCCCTGAATGGATATTTGAAAGTCAGTTTCTTAAAACTTTCTTTATGGTTACTCCTTTTAATAATTTTTGTCAACTTATTATAATTTTTTTTTTTCCTTTTGATTTTTTTTTTTTTTTTTTTAACTTTTAATTTTTGTTAAATTATTTTTCTTTCTTTTCCCCCTTCTGCTCATCATAAGTGGTCAAAGTTGATCTGTGATTTTGAAACTAAGGTTGCAATTTAGCGGTTTTTAACTGTCATTCTTTGCCACCTCTTAAGTTCCAAACACTTTGCTATTTTCCACACATGTGTAGAGCACCTGTTCTTAAATAACTTGCATCACAAACAAAGCCACAGCTTTATCACTTAATTACTGGCCGAAAGGTTAGTGGTCCATGTCACTCACAGTTAATATTCTCAAAGTTAAACAAGCATATTAACCGTTCCTAAACATAGGAGTTGTAAGTCGCAGGGTTGATTTTCCCCTGCGCAGCCTAATTAAACGCACGTATTTGACCACACTTCCTGCAGTAAAGTGTCAGTCGTAGTGCGAGTTGCTGTTGACAGTAAAGTGAAGCCACTTAACAGTTGTTGTTAGCAGTTGTTGTTTAGCGCTGAGCTAAACTAAAGTGTATGCGTTGTTGCTTAGTGCTAAGCTAGAATACAGCGTTGTTGTTTGTTGTCTGTTGTTTAGCGCTAAGCTAAACTACAGTGTTATTTGATTGTTGTTGTTGTGTAGTGCTGAGCTACAGTTGTTGTGCTGCTGTCCATAGCTGACAAAGAATGGATAGTAAAGGTTCTTCAGTCAAAGGAGCTGAAGGTCCACAATCCTCCATTGGAATGGAGGCTCAGGGTGTCATTAGCTCACTGCTTAAAATGACACCGGAGGACCAAGACCGCTTGAATCAGTTTAACATAGAGGACTGTGAGAGAAAAATTCAGGAATTGGTGGAGGAGGTTCAAAGCAAGCCAAAGGATAGATTGGTAGCAGATGTTTTTGGTGAATTATCTGCGTTATACCACCGAAGGTTAACGCTAGAGACCGATCTGCGTAACAGAGAGGTTGAGATGCGGATCGCAGCTGAGGAAAGAGCTAGGGAGCTAGAACAGAGAAGTGTTCAGGGCAGCTGTCATCTCACAGAGGAGCGAGAGGAGGATCTCATTAGCTTGCAGCCAGAAGGATCTGAGGGAAAACATGGGGATCACACCTGGAGGACATTGGATGAACTGGGCCCTCAGACACCTTCTGAGTGAGGGGTAAGCAAAGGTCAGGACAGATATAGCAGTGTGATACGGAAAGAAATGCCTAAACAACTTACGGTGGCAATCAGGACTGATGCACATGATGCAAATCATGGGAAAACACCTGCTTCCCACCTGACCCCTGACACTGTCTGCTATGATCCTTTCCCCCCACCAGGGCGACGGGAGCACCGTTCCTGGGACACAGGTAAACCCCACTCCTCTGAACTGCGTCCACGGACAAGAGTTCATGACAGGGAGGGTCCCCCGGCGTCCCACGAACGGCCGCCGATGCCAGGTAGGTGGTCAGAACCAGAGCCCCCCTGCTATCGTGGTTACCACAGGCAGGAGTCGTCAGGAGAGGACTCAGATGGACCAGCCCCGATCCCTGAACAGGGACTGCGGATGCGTCAGCTTGAGTCCCTGGCTCGAGACATAGAGCGTTTTGATCCTAGCAATACAGAATCCACCATTGATGACTATCTCAGAGAGGTAGAGCGCTGTCTGCTAGACTTATATAGCCCCTCGGCTCGAGAAAAATTGAAGCTTATCTGGAAAACCACGTCCAGAAGTGTCCATGTTTTCATAGAAAGCCTCCCTCCAGCTACACGTGACCGTTACTCAGCTCTTTGTCAGGCTTTAAGAGAAGAATATTCTGTGTTCACAGACCCAGCTTCTGCGACTCTTGGAGCTTTTGCAATTCAGCAAAAGAGAACTGAAGCGCCCAAGGAGTATTACCGCCGTTTACGGGCTGCTTACTTTCAGGGTCGAAATGCTCCCGGCTTGGAGGAAGACCACACTTTCAAATCTTTGTTCCTCCATAATCTTCATGAAAGCGTGCGGTATGAGGTTACCATGCATTGTAGAACCAAGAGACTTACCATGCAGGAAATCAGGAAATACGCGCAGGTTGCATGGGAAACACGTGTCCGGCCCAACAAAGGAGCCGACAGTGATAAAAAGGTTCTACAGATTCAGATCGAACCAGAAAAGAGGTTAGGTCTGGAGGGACAGGAGATGCCTCCCTTCAAACCTAAAACTAAATTTGGTTCCAAGAAGCAACACAGTTTTGAACCGCAGCAGAAGAAAGCTTCCCATGATAGGAGAGGTCAGCATGGCAGCATGGAAGGTGAGAGGTTTCAAAAATGGCACAGGCCGGATCCAGCCCGACACGGTAAGCAAACTGACAGGTTGGAAAAGCCGAAAAGCACACATGACAACAAAGGCTGGAACCTGCGCATGGAAGAGTCAATGAGAAAGGAGATGGAGGAGACTTTTCGCAGGTTGCTAGCCGACACAGTGCGTCAGATCGCGCCGCAGCCGTCCTCGCCACCATCCAATCCTGCCGACCCTCCTGGGAAACCAGGCCCAAAACCCACGTCAGCATGACTAGGCGTGGACCAGGCTCCCCCCTCTAACAGAGTTTATCTGATTAAGTGGGGGAACCAACCAAAAATTCACCAACAACCTTCTAAGATCCCATCAGCAGGTGATCAGAAAACCCCTTTTCTAAGGTTTTTAGGTGAACTAAACCATCGTGAAAACACGCATCGCTTATACTGCTCGACAGTTATAGGAGGATGTGTCACAGCAAATGCTCTTTTAGACACAGGTTCCGAGATCAGTCTAATGTGCTCAGATTTGTTCGATGAGGTGACCAGAGCTATGGTGTCCCTTGGGAAACCGTTACAGGTGGAGACCTGTAACGTGGGCATCACCAGCTACACTCAGGATCAGTCATGCATCACCAAACGGGCGTGGTTAGACATCACTTTCCGTGACATGACCCTTGTTCACCCCATCTACATCTGTACTTTGGACACGGAACCTTTTCTTGTGGGTCAGGATCTGTTGAACAGGTTAGCTCCACTCATTGACTGCCATCATGGTCATCTTTGGGCCCAAGTGGGGACCCCCAAGCCTCTCACTTCTGGAAGTGGACCATCCGTCCCTATCCACCAGGTGACCTGCTCAGAAGAGCCCAAAGAACTCTTAGCACCATTTCTGCCTTCAACAGAGCCGATTTCAGAATCCTCTGACACACCACCGCTTCGCAGCGATCAGAGAACTTCTCTCTGCAGCCACACATCTTTCCTTTGCTCACTTAAACACTCTGGAGGTGAACCCTATAACCCCAGAGTGGCCGAAGGTGTGCACCTGGAAAGCACATTCATGCCAGACGTGCTGCTGGCTCTTTGGTCAGAGAAATCTGCGATCAGCAGAGATCTGTACAGCTCTCTGTGCCGTGAAAAGCCCCATCTGGCTGAAACAAAACACAGCTACTATTTGCTCTCAGCAGACTGGCCTCGCCGGCTTCTGAAAGCAACGGGGGTGTGCATACTTTATGCACAGATTGGCACAAGGCAGCTCTCTCATCCTTTCAGCATTGTGGAGAATTTACATCCTCTAGTGTTTGTTGGTGCTGATTTTCTGGTACGGCTAGGTGCACAGCTGGACACTTGCAATCAGGTCCTGTGGGCTCAGGCTCACGTGACCCCAAGTTCCTTCCTGGGCACCCCTGAAGTCATGCGATCAGGGCAAACAATCCCACAGGCTTGCCAGGTGGCTAGCGAAACAAACATGCTAATACCACCACAGACTGCAGGTGTACCTATTAGATTAGCCATCCTGAAAGGACAACAAATACAGAACACACAGGTTTTCTTCCAACCCCTTTCTTATTTCCAGGAATCCAACCTGGTCATCCGGGGCACACCCCTGCTTGAGCTGAACAACCGCTCAGCTTACCTTCTAGTGGAGAATCCAACCCACATGCCGATCCAAGTGGTGGCGAAGAAACCTCTTGGGGTGCTCATCGAAAGCTCCTTCCCCGACCTTGAGCTGAGCATTCCTGTCATTGGAGACCTGCCTTTATCCTTGACCGGCAGACAGGACTCGCCAAACACTGTGTTTACCTTTCCTTCCAACATGATCCAAACCAGGCGACATGAAGCTCGGCCTGCTGGATCCATTTGTGGTGCTACGCTTGATGCTGAAGGAAACCTGTTGGGGTATGCGATAGAAACCAACCCAACAGAACCAGCACCAAATCAACCAGAGAACCGGGACTCATCCACTGAGCCCTGCCCTAGTTTCAAAACAGAAATTATGCAGCAGCTGGAACAAGCTGATGCACTGACCACTGAAACAGAGAGAACAGCACTTAAAGAGCTGCTCCATGAGTTTCAGCCCATTCAGCCCAAAGATTCAAACGAACTTGGGATCACATTGACACTCGTCCATGACTCACCAGTAAGAGGACACAGAAGCTGCAAAGCTAATCTGAAAACTCTCCTACAGGTGGCGTCCCGGCCTTCAACGGCCCAGGACACCCAGGAGTATGTACAAGGCTGCTTAACCTGCTGCCAGTTACAACTCACACAACCGCTAGACCGAGCCCTGCTTCAGCGAAGGGGGGTTATATCTCCGTGGTCACATTTGCAGATTGACTGGATCGGCCCAGTCCCCAAATCGTCAAGAGGCAACAAATACCTCTTGACAGTAACATGCGGCTTCACAGAATGGGTCAAATGTTTGCCGGCACCGAACGACACCGCCGTCACCACAGCAGCCCTGCTGCTAAATCGCGTTTTCAGCCGGTGGGGCCTTCCCCTGCCCATCGACTCGGACAGAGGAACGCATTTTACGTCAAACATCATGACCGCGCTTTTCGACATGTTGGGCGTGGAAGTTAAATTCCACATCCCCTCACACCCACAGTCATTGGGACAGGTGGAGCGAATGAACCGCACCGTGGTCAGTATGTTAAAGGAACATGCCAGCAGCCATGGCAGGGACTGGGACATAAAGCTTCCCTTGGTCCTAATGCTAACCCGCTCTACCTCACCATGCTCCACAGGGGTGACACTTTTCCAGACGATGACAGGGAGACAAATGACACTTCCTCTGAATCTCATCTACCAGCCCGAAGACGTCAGTGTGACAACCGTCTACACGGCACACCAGTGCGTCGCTGATTTAAAAGACCATCTCCAAACGACTTTCACGTGGGCTCAAAAGAACCTAGAGGCCAGCGTGCAAAGTCCAGAGTACAAATGGGTTCATGCGAACCAAATTAAACCGTCCACCAAACTCTCCTCACAGGGAACGGAGCCTAACTCCGCCCCCGCCGAAGAGAACAATGCATAGCATTAAACAGGACAAGTGCATGTTCAATCAGGACATTTTAAACGTGCACTAATAAAACAAATGTCCATACATAACTTCACGTCTATAAATTCACACTCAGCAATAACACCATGCATTTCTTTGGAAACGCTCACAGAAGTGGTAAAGAATGACATGATGTATACTCAGGTTGTTAGAGATTTAATGCAGGACCTCACTCGAGAGGTTAGCTCATCCGTAAATAGCCTTGCTGAAGGACGGATTCCTCCGTACTTGGTACCAGTAGATTTGGTTGAAAAGGTTCTCAAATCTGCCTCTAGTGAAACACTGCAACCACCACAAACACACCTGGCTTACAGCCTAGGTAGTGCAATTCCAATATTTGTAAATCCTGACAACTTGGAGATAGGATTTATGCTAAACCTTCCCATCATTGAAAGAGCTAACGTGTATAGGCTTAAATCAGTATTGAATGTCGGTTTTTGGCAAGGTGAGACCCACGTACACCTACAAACCCCCTCGATGCTAGCCTATCATGATGCCGACCCCAAACTTTATTTAGTCCCTAATTTGGATTTGTGTACCAAAACCAAGGACATCCACTGGGTATGTCCAAGCAATCCATTTTCTGTTCCTCACCTCAAGGTGCTGTAGTCCACATTGGAAACATGGTTCTGCATCACCTTGACGTTGACAAATATGACTCAGAGATTGAAATAATAGATGTCTTTAAGGGATACAATTTCAGCATTGATGTCGGCATTGAAAGACAGCTTTTACGTGCAGGCACCCAGCTGATTAAATTCAGTCTCACTCCATCAGAGTTGAGCTCGGTCCCTCTGCTTCGCTTCCCCAGAGCTACAGAGTCGACCGACACTCACATTATGACCATTATTGTGGTTCTCCTTGTATTTGGATGGGCCATCACTACTGCGATGGCATATGCAGCATACAAGCAGATCAAACAGTTGCAAACCAGGATTGACACCCTCACCTTCGTCGCCCCCAGGTTCGTAACATCAGCTCCTCAAAGGCCACAAGCTGATTAGATTACGAACCGCTGTCTCTTTCCTTTCCCCTTTTTCCTCCCTCCTTTCCTTGGTTCAAAGTTCAAACCTGATGACCAATGAATGTATTGACAATGGTGATTGTGAAGTTTGCATTTTCTCTTTTTTTATTTACTTATTGTTTGCCTTATTAGCCAATAGACATTACTAGCTATAGCTTAGTCTGCCCAGGCTAGGTCACTGACCCAGGCACAATAAATGCTTTGTTTTTTTTTCCCTTCCTCTTGGATGATGAACTGAACTGCATGAATCCCGAAGGACTACTAGAAAGACTATTAGGTTGTTCCACTCATGCACAACGGATCTTCGTCACGCCAGAATGGACTTGGTTGTAGCTTTAAAGACTGTGACCAGCATCCCACTCTTCAAAGCTAAAGGGGGGTATGTTGTGCCATGTCAGGACGTGACAGACTGCATTTCCCATGATGCATGGTGGTCAAAATGGCCACCAACTCCCATCATGCAACGCGGCCCAAAATGGCCGGCGCCCTAGCAACCGATAACGTTGCTAGGGTAAAGTTGATAAAACTCGGTTGCACCTCGCAATCGATCTTCTTCCCTGGCGCCCTGCCAACCCGAGAAGACACACACACAGCTGTTTCCGTTGGGGCAATCCCACGCCACGTGCTCGAGTTTCTCGCTGGACCGAGATTTTTTCGAAGCAAAACTATTCCCTGTACAGACAGGAGGTCGACTCAAAAGGTACCTTTAATTCCCTCTGATCAAATACTGGAAGCCGCCTTATCTCCCAGTGATCGAGAGAGGACGACGCGTTGTTTGGCCCAACAAGCGTCTAGGAGCCCAGAGAGAGAGAGAAAGACGAAGGAACTCTCTCAGTCTGGTCCCCGCTGCAGCCTGCGGACCCTGCGGTCGTCAAGACGCGTTCAGGACGTCGCGTGATCCGGAGCGCTCCGGACCGAAGCCGGGACTTTCACTCCGGACCAGCCCCGAGGCACCTCAAAGTAACGGGTTCTCCCCTTTTATTTTTGTCTCACCAACAGGGTGTTTAGAAGTGCCTGGGCAGACGTAGAAATTTGTAGGCTTAGGTTAATGCTTTTATTCCACGACGAAGTTGGAATTATTTTGCTGAATATTTTCTTTGTATGTGCATGCATTTTACATTTGATTCTGCTGTGTTGATTTGTGATTCATCAATAACCCCGCCGTGGGTCATTGCTTCAGTTCTGTTCCATCTTCTTCCCTGCCTTCCCCCCTCTCTCTCTTTTCGCTTCTTCTTATCAGTTTAATCTCTTTGTCCGAGCTCATTCCGCGGCTTTGCTTTAAACTACCAGTTAGCCGCGCCCTCTCGAAGCGAGGCATTACCCCATCAGCGTAAGCGTGGTTACGTCATCAGAACCTCCCCTCACGCTTCACGTAAATTGATAGACCATACGTCATCGTAGCAGCCATCTTGGGAGGGTGTCGGATGACTGGGCTGTAGCTTAGCTGATAGCTTTGTAAGGCATCAAAGCGTCCGGTAGAACTCTCACAGCTGCTCTGTCTGTCAATGCTATGTCAAATGCCGATGTTCTGAATGTGGTTTAAACAACCGTGAGCTGAACTAAGAGTTGCAACCGCTCATTTTAATCCATTTGTTTTTCTTTCCTTTCGTTTTGTTTGTTTTGTTTATTCTTTTATCTCCATATATATTTTGCGTGTTAGTTAGTAGTGAGTAAGATTTCCAAAGTCGTTGAATCAGAGAATTACTGTAACAGGGAATTGCTTTTGGTTCAATAAAACACCACTGCGGAATAGAGTTGGTTTTGTGTCCAGTCTAATTCATAGTTGTATGGTTATTCAGAAATCAGAGCTAACCTCCTTTGGAGTTAACATCTGACATTAATACAGAGACAATATCATTGGATGGTGATAGACGAATAAGGATTTAAACTCTAATTGCAGTTACATTGGGGTTCTCACAGCCGCCGGATAAACCTCGTCGGTCACAAGTCCGACCAGATCATTTATCCCAGCATAAATGAGTTCATAACAGCAAATTAACTAATGCATTAGTGGTATAAATACTTACTAGCTTATAGCTAACATCACCACCATTTGAACTATATTTTGTTGTAGCGGAATTTTGAGTTGAATGATTTATTATTTAAATTATAATGCCAAATTATAATTAATAATAATAATAAGCATATTCAACCATCTTCTGGCATAACAAACGTGAGACAGAATGTGCCTAATTAAAAGTGCATAGTGACGTTGCTTTTTCCATTTATGGTAGGTGCCTGTCCCGGTGCTGCTGGACCTCACTGCAGCCTTCGATACCATCTGTCATTCTGTCCTTTTGTCTCAATCAACCCACTATGTTGGTATCTGGGGCTCATCACTTAAATGGTTCACATCCTCTCAGACAGACAGGTCTTTCACATTTATGATTAATAATGTATCTTCCTCTGGTGCTTCTCTGTCATGTGGGGGGCCACAGGGTTCCATTCTTGGTCCTTTTTTTTCGCTATCTGCTGCCACTCGGAGCGACCCAGAACTTCTTCTTTTTAAATTAACAGATAAATTCATTTTGTTCAGTGGGATTGCCACCACTGATGTCAGCACTCTGATTCTTAAATATAGTACCACTGTAGGAAATCTGGGGGTGACTTTTGACAAGGATTTTATATTCAGCAAACAAGTTGATTCAGTTGTAAAATGTATTTCTTTATTTACAGTCTTCTAGCTTAATTTAGGCCTTTTTTTAAGCTGTACTAATCTTGAGAGGCTCTACACATTTTTATCAGCTCAATAATTAGTTTCTGTAACACTCTTTATGTTGGTCTCTCTCAGTCGTCCCTCAACAGACAAAATGTGGCAGCATGTCTTTTAACTAACTCCTCCAGAGGTGGGCACATCATCCCTGTTGTGTTTTCTCTCCACTGGCTGCCTTGTTTTTAAAGCTCTTAATGATCCGGACCCATCCTACAGTTCTGATTTGAGGTTCTGCATGAGGGGTCGAGCCATGCGGTCGTCGTCCCAGCTCTTCTTGAATTCTCCTGAGAACTAGATATAAATATTGGGCTGACCGGGCCATGAGGATATTATTAGTGACTTTCACCAGAGCTGTTTCAGCGCTATGATGAGCTCTGAAAGCCTGACTGAAACTCTTCAAACAGGAAATAGTCACATGCTTGATTAACAAATATGTTGTTTAAATAGTTTTACAAAAGAAAGGAAGATTGGATACAGGCCTGTAACTTCTTAAGACATCTTAATCGAGAGTAGGTTTACTGCAACTATAAAAGCTATTGGTATGAATCTGTTTACACAGGATAATTATATGTAGAATATGAGCTCAGCAAACTTGGGTAGAATCAAAAGAACAAAACAGAGCCTCACTTTATGGTATTGGAGTGAAGTTTTGCTAATATTATCAACTAAATGAGCAGTGAAGCCCATTGGGTTGTCACACAGGTATATCACATAAAGGTGGAGATAATTAGAACATCCTTACTCAGCATTTTGATGGAGATTTGTCCTTTGGTGTGTCCCTGGCTGCTTTCTTCCCCTCTTGTTGTTCTGTGTCGATCAGAATGCTCTGAAGACTTTCCGTGCCTTGGCCTGCACCGCCACACTAACTTTGAAAACTTCGGGGTGGCCCTGCTGACGCTGTACAAAGTTTGCACTGGAGACAACTGGAGCGGCATCCTTAAAGTATGAATGACTTGGGTTAGGCTTAGAAACACCATGTGGAAATCGTTTGTTAAAATTAGGCTGTATTAATTGTTGCAATGAATCTATTATTATGTAATATTAAATCATTAAATATTCAAATCGTATAATCATTTGGATATTTATTGTATTATTTGATGTTTCTGTAATGCAGTGTGCCATATAACAAAACAAACTTCCATATCTTTTAAAGGACAAAATGAATTCAGTTTATTGATATATTAAATTATAAATAATTACTGACGAAATACTACACATTAACTTTGGATTGTTGGATTTTGACACTTTTGACCTCCTTCTCTGCCTTGCAGGACACCATGAGGGAGTGCCGGGTCGGCGACAGTGACTGTCCCAGCTACCTGTTCTGGGCCTCTCCCATCTTCTTCATCACGTTTGTCGTCATGGTCCAGTTTGTGCTTGTAAACTTGGTAGTGGCAGCAATCATGCAGGCGCTGGAGGACAGCACAGAGGTAAAACTGCGATTTATGGACCAGCATAAGCTGGAAAGAGTTCATGACTGATTTAACATATATTCTGCTGAACTCACAGTTTTATATCCACTCTATAAAAAGACACAGACACCTTTTTTATTTAGTGATGTAAAATCAGGCTAAATATTTGGTCTCTAAATTATTTAAGGATCTTTAGCCCTAGAGGATTGTTTTATTAATTTCTCTAACGTCAGAGGTTTGCCTACATTTCCTTAGTACCAAGTAACATTTCCTGTAAGGTTTTTGACTCGGGTCAAACAGTTTGGTTATCCTTTAACTTCTCACAGTAAAAAGCTGGATCTTTGCCCCATTCCTCCTTTCAAAACTGGTTCGGCTCTGTCCATTAATAGTCAGCAGAGTAAACATTGGAGCTTTGTGATGGACAGATTGACTTTTTTGTCCTGAAATCACTGTAACTAACATATAGCGGCATGCTTAGGCTCATTGTCCATTCAGTTGACCCAGCACTTTCATGCATGATGTCTGTTAGTAGGAGCTAGGAGTTTGCCCTGTCACGGTTTGAACCCCCGTTTTGTTCATCTCTGTCGCTGTATCCCTGGGGAAGAAAGACCCGCTTTTCCTGCTGTCGGTGGTCCCAGGGACCGGTGGTGCTGATTGTCTGCCTACTCTTCTTGCAGCTTCAACTCTTCTGAGGCTTTCCAAAAGGTTTAGGAGTGTTAATGGAAATGTTTAACTATTTGTCCAGAAGTATACTTGTAAAGTCAGAGACTGATGTTGGACAAGAAGCAAAGGCTTGCGATCTTCACTCTAATTCATCCCAGAAATATTCTGTTGGTTGAGATCGGGACTCAAGTTCTCTCTCACTTATCATTGTCTTTACGGACCTGACTTTGTGCACTGGTGGAGAGAGACGATTCATCCCTCCAGAGAACATGTCTCCAGTGGTCTAGAGTTCAGTGCTGGCAGGTTTTACAGCATTGCACTTTGTAATGTAATGTTTGTATGCAGCTGCTTAGAAACTGTTCATTGTTCTTGAGCTAAGCTAAAGTGCACTTGAACTTTGGAGTTCTGTAGCTGTTGACTCAGCAGAAAGTTGTAGACCTCTGCACAATCTCTACCCCAGCACCCACTGACTCCATTCCATGCCACCTTCAACTTTTTGGCATAAATGGTGTCGCTCCGAGTCATGTCCACTTTGTTATAATACCGCTAACAGTTAACTGTGTAATATTTAGGATCAGAACAATTTCGTGACTGGGCTTATTGCACAATGAGCATCTTATCACAGTCCCACACTGGAATTTACAGATACCGGCCCATTCTTTAAATAAATGTTTGTAGAAGCAAGTCTGCAGGCCGTAATGTGCTGTCTGTTTCACTTCCATGAGGAAAACAATACAGGAACATTAAATCCAGCACAGACTCAGATAAAGACAGACAATGACTCCTGGATAGGTGTCGAAACATTTTCAGAAAAACTGATTTTTTTTCCATAGTGTTTGTATTCATGCATGAAAGTATGTCAGTTCTGACCCAAGTTTACCCAGTGTCAAAAAATGTAATTAGAAAATAATGTTTCATTTCCATCATTGAAATTAAAATAAGGAATCACTCAACTAATGGATGTTTGTTTTTTGGAATAGGAGGTGAAAAAAGATCGGCTGAAGCTAGTCCCTCCCGTTATCGTTCAACATCAGCCGATCCAGGTCAACCCAGAGGAGAGTGGATAAGTCCGGACAAGCACACAGTTTTTTCTTCTAAAACTTCAATAAAGTTTATTTACTAAACTTATGTAGCTACCTTTGAACTATTTATATACTTATTTACCTAGAAATGATGTGTATAGTTAATTATTGTATGGCCTTACTTTGGTATGATCATAAAGCTTAGTTATTTAACTTTTTATAAGTATATTTCAATATATGGTTAATTAGAGCAGTTTTAATTACTGATGTTTTACAACACACTGAAATATAGATGTAATACTAATTTAATAGTAAAAGGCCAGGCTAAAATACTACCGAGATGCTGTAGCGTGAACTTCAGCAGGTCATGGTCCTACACGGACAAAAATCTAAGGGAAATTTAAGAAAGGAGACTTCGTTAGGATATCGAATCTACGGGTGTTTTTGATAAAAAATACAAACAAAGTTTTATGGATGAAGTATTTGTGGTGTCCGAATGTATCCCCCGTTATCCTCCGGTCTACAAATTCTCAGATTATGACGGAGAAGTCCTAGATGGGAGTTTTTACGAAGAGGAGATCCAAAAAGTGAAAATAGGTAAAGATCGGATGTACCATATTAAAGCGATGCCTGGTTAGAGGGGAAGATCAAGTTTTTGTAAAATGGAAGAACTGGCCACATAGATTCAACAGCTGGATCAGAGCCGGGGAAACCTCTCGTGATAATTCACCATGGAAACAATGAATGAGGATAAAGGGTTTTACATCACTCTACCTTCTAATGCCTGGCATGATGTGTTTAAGAGTAATACTATTTTTAGTTTCCACGTGAATTTAGCCCAGCATATCAATCTAGAAGGTTTGTGGCAGATTTCTTTTCCTCATACATGGCACAACATACCGGAACATTCGGCCTACTTTGAATGGAGGAAGACAAGAGGAAATATTTATGGAGGTTTCAATCCGAGGGTCAGTGTGACACGCTTTTTCGGGCCTATGGCCTACAAGCTGGGATTGAAGCCTAGAGAATGGGTCATGTTGGAGCAAATACTAGCTCTCTACCAAGCAGATATACAGTCCGTTTTTTATCATCTGTACTGTTACAGTGACATAGTCGCCCCGCAAATAGTAAAATACTTATGCGCCTCTACTGCGCACGATCAAAGAGGATGGAAAATTAAGTCAAATGGTTACTCAGACTTTTAATCCTCCTCATTACCTACCTGTTTCCAAGAAACATATTGAAAATATCCATCCATCCATCCATTTTCCAACACGCTTATCCCTGTTGGGGTCACGAGGGGTGCTGGTGTCTATCTCCATTGAAAATATCCACAGAGAAATTAAATTGGATCAGAATGTTCCTATAAATTTCACCTATGGAAAGTCCATCCTCAGACTAAACTTTAAACCAATGCTACACAGAGATGAATCTCATAGCCAATGAGATATATAATCCGTATGAAGAATAGGTCATCATTCATTTTATCCTGTTCCTTTACCTCGCAGTATTGAAGAAGATACATCATGGTTCAAGTAACCCTGAGAGATGACCCCCGTGGTTTTGTACTGTATTACCAGAGCCAAGTAGGGGGTGATTTACCCAGGCAATAAACATTGGAAGTCCTCAGAACCCGGGCATGGTGGACGCTTCCTGGCCATCCAGCATAAATGTTGGTGAAGCTGTTGGAATACCGTGTTTATTTAATGCACTACAGTACTTTAAAATATGAAAATATCACTATTTCTTACCAAAATCGATGATCCACGACTCCCTGCAGGATAACTGAGGGCCACCCTTTGCGATTGAAATAGTCTGTGTTGTTCTCCTCTGGGGCAATTATTGGGATATGACTCCCATCTATTGCTCCTCCACACTGCGGGAAACCCCATCTGTGTTTGAAGCCTTCGATGATCTCCTGCAGATCATCCCCCTAGGGTAGCTTTATGTACTCCGGCATGAGGATATCACAAACAGCTTTACAGAAGTCGTGGACCAGGGAGCAGACGGTGGACTTGGCTATGCCAAAGAGGTTGGCTATCGTGCGATAACAAGCACAAGATGGCGCCTGTGTGTGTTCAGGCTGCTGCTGCTGCTCGTCTGTTACAATGCAGTTTTTCTTCCATTTTTTTTTGTTTGTGTTTGCTGTCATATTTATTCTGACGGACATCGTTTGCGTGAATGCAATAAGGACTTACAATCGTGACTCTCTTTTCAGAATTAGAGAGTCAATGGAAAGCCCTTTTCACGACTGGGATAGCTACAAAAAACTTTTCCACCCCCATTTGTGTGTCCCCCAACCTCCTGTGAATACCTGGCGTTGTGGCGACGTCCAGGTAATCCGAAAAAGAGGAGAAGAGGCTGCCGAGCGGGTGTACAGGTTCGGATTAGGCGTGGCGTGCGGCGTGCGGTTCATGCAGATCGGAGCTACAGGTGGCTGCGTCTGGTTCCGCTAGTGGACGGCCATACAGCTGGAGGTGCTGCTCCATCAACGCATCCATCCACTCTTCCGGGTTATGGAGTAAGGCCTGGACATCGCTGGACCCGTGATGGGTTCCAGGTCCATCGTTTACATCAACAGAGCAGTGTGGGTCATGCCGGTACAGCTGTTCGTCACGCGACCGTGGGAGATGTCTTCAGCCTATCCCGCTGTGCCCAGCCGACTTGACGATCCGGTCATCGCAAAATCGGATTGGATTACTGAAAGCACGTTCAATTTCAAATAAATCGTTCTCTATTAATGAGCTCATTGTCAGGAAAAACTTAGACTTCCTTTTCCTCACAGAGACGTGGCAGAGGGAAAATGAATTTGTCCATTTAAATGAGCTCTGTCCTGCTGGTTGCTTAGCAGTAGGTAAGCCTCGTCCCTGCCGTCGTGGAGGAGGACTGGCCGCTGTGTACCGTGACTGGTACACATGCAGACTGTCAAAAACAAGCCACACCACCTCTTTTGAAGCCCTCATGATGGAAGTTGCTTCCTCAGACACATTTTATGCTATTTTGATCTATCGCCCTCCTGGCCCTGCTGGGACTTTTTTACAGGATTTCACAGAATTTTTATCATCTATAATTAGATTGGAAAAGGTCTTGATTGTGGGTGATTTTAATTTTCAGATTGATGATCTTACTTCTATCCCAGCAAGAGATCTTATATCACTGACAGAGGCGCTCAACTTTACACAGTATGTGTCAGGTCCCACACACAACAAGGGTCACACGTTAGACCTGGTTTTTGCATTGGGCCTGCAACTCACCAATGTGTGTGTGGAGGATGTGCTGCTTAGTGACCCTTACTGTGTTTTCTTTGATTTGATGGTGCCATCTGAACCTCGGCCTGTATTTACTAAGGCAAAGAGGAGAATTATCACAGAGGCGACAGCTGTGCTTTTCTGTGATAAGTTTGAACCTTCCCTTTTTAATAATCTCACTGAAACTGACTGTTTTATGACTTCTTTTAATAGCCAATGTGCTGATATCTTGAATCAAGTAGCACCAGTTAAAGCTAGGAAGGCACCACGGGAAAATTATTGTCCTTGGACAAATGATGAAATTATGTCTCCGAGGAGAACATGCCGCCAGACTGAATGTTTATGGAAGTCGACAAAACTGGAAGTCCATAGGCTGCATTTAAGAGACCTAATATTGTCTATGAGTAATAGGATAGAGGAGGCCAGGGCAAGTTATTTTTATTGTCTGATTGCCTCAAATAAGAGAAATCCTAAAGTGCTCTTTGACACTATCAGTTCTCTTGTGTCACCCGCTGCTGTAAATCCTTATAACTCTACAATTAGTTGTGATGAGTTCCTGGTTTTCTTCATTGATAAGGTCCGAGTTATAAAGAACAGCTTGCCTCCGTGCCATGGTTCCCAGTATTTGGAACCCCCCTCTCAAAGCTGGGCCTCATTTGAGCCTGTCACTGTGGAAGACATCTCAACCATCGTGGGAAAAATGAAACCGTCCTCTTGTACCTTAGATGTTCTTCCTTTTAAACTGTTTGTGAGGGTTTTCAACTCGATTGGGCCTTATATTGCTAAAGTGTTTAACATGTCTTTGACTAGTGGTGTGTTTCCTTGTTTTTTCAAACATGCCATTGTGGAGCCACGGTTAAAGAAAGCGGGACTGGACTCTTCCGAACCCAAGAATTTTCGGCCAATATCCAAGACCCCTTTCTTGGCCAAAGTCCTGGAAAAAGTAGTCTGTACCCAACTTAGATCATTTTTGCAGGTAAATGACATTTATGACGTTTCAATCTGGGTATCGTGAGTTCCACTCCACTGAAACAGCCCTGTTGAAGGTTTTTAGTGATATTATGATGGCAGCTGACACCGGCAAATGTTCTGTGCTGGTTTTGTTGGATCTGTCATCGGCGTTTGATACAGTGGACCATGGCATCCTGATAAGTAGACTCCAACACTTGGTTGGAATATCGGGTAGCGTTTTGGAATGGTTCACCTCTTACTTGGTTGGCAGAACTTTCAGTGTGTCAGTGGGAAATGCTGTGTCTGATTCTGCAGAGCTTTTGTGGGGTGTGCCGCAGGGATCGGTCTTGGGACCTATTTTGTTCCTGCTGTACTTGCTTCCTCTGAGCAGGGTCATCCAGAAGTTCAGTGATGTGTCCTATCATCTGTATGTGGATGATCTGCAACTGTACTGCTACTTCAAGCCCACTGAGCCACAAAAACTTTGCGCTCTCACTACTTGTTTGGTCGAAGTGACAGAATGGCTCACTGAGAACAACCTGCAACTAAACTCCAACAAGACCGAGACTTTGATTGTTGCTCCTGACAGTGCTGTGCCTGGAATTAAGTGGCATCTCGGAAACTTCAGCTGCACTGTTTAAAGCAACCTGCGCAACCTGGGTGTCTTCATGGATGGAGCGATGTCGATGGAGCAGCACATAAATCAGCTTGTTGGGAGCTGCTTTCTCCAAATTCGGAACGTCTCTACACTCCGTAAGATGGTGACTTATAATGAGTTTGAGAGGATTATTCATGCTTTTGTCTCATCGAGATTAGATTATTGTAATAGTTTGTTCACCTGTCTTAACAAGAGGGAGTTTGCACGTCTGCAGGTTGCGCAAAACTCTGCAGCACGCCTGCTCACTCGCAGGAGGGAACACATTACTCCCATTCTCAAAAGTTTGCACTGGCTGCCTGTATTTTACAGAATGCACTACAAAATCCTGTTACTGACTTTTAGAGCTCTTCATGGACAGGCACCAGACTACATTAAGAACCTCATCCAGCCCTGATGTTTCCACTAGGAACCTCCAGTCGTCCGATTTGAACTTGTTGATGGTTCCTCGGACCCATTTTAAGACCCGAGGAGACAGATCTTTTAAAGCTGTGGCGCCTCGCCTCTGGAATGAGCTACCTTGTACCATTCGTTCTCTTGTTTGTATAGACACTTTTAGGAAACAACTAAAGACCCACTTTTTTAAACTTGTTTTTTAGCTCAATACTGTGTTTTACTGTTTTTGTATGTTGTTTTAATTTATTTTTTATAAATTTGTGCAGCACTTTGTGACCCTGGTCTGTGAAAAGTGCTATAGAAATAAAGTTTACTTACTTACTTACTTACTTACCTGTTGCAAGCCAATACAGCCCCACGGCAACGCATTTACTCACTGGTATAGCCCGCCGAAGATGTGTGTCTTTGCGTGAGAGCGCTAAAGAGATCCGTTCACAGACGCACATAAAGGTTGCCTTTTTCATTCGAAAGTTATGAAGGATTTCCGTATCACTAAAGTCGCTCACATCACTATCCCACCATTCCTGGCTTCGACTCCGCACCCACACGATTCTCTGTACAGACGTTGCTATTACTGCCCCATAAAACGCCATTGCCAAAAATCTGGCTCTTTCTTTTTGATCTTCTTAAAAAGATTGCGTTCGTAATGTGCCTGCTCCTGTTGGAGAAGAACTTAAAGAATGCAATATACGCTGAGGCATTACGATTCATATTTACTTCCGTAAACACTGAGCACGCTTGCTACGTATGACGTCATCGCGTCATCGCGACCTCTACTGCGCATGCGGGACACTTCAGTTGTATGAACGCAGTTCACACAGGAGATCACATATATTTGGAAGTGTGAACGGACACCCAAAAAAATCCGATTTCACGAAAAAAATCGGAATTGAGCATTAAGGCCTGCAGTGTGAACGTAGCCTAAAAGCCATAATTTCAGGTTTTTATTCCACTGTTGTAGTAACGCTGCCTGTAGAAAGCTTTTTTAAAGACTTAAGTAAATGCCTACTAACATCTTTTGGTTTATTGTTTGATTTTTAATGTTACTAATGATCTAATATGCATAGACCAATAACAGTACAGTTAACATTTTGAGTTGAACAAGTTCCTTGTTATTGTGTAATTGTATTAGGAATTAAGTGTACATTTATTCATTTATTGAAAAACAAAACAATTACTAGGGGAAAGTAGATACTGGCAGATACAAATAAAAGCGTGATAGAAGGTTAAAAAGTGCGGATGCCTTGCCGGCTGTGCATAATCGGATTAAATGCTAAACTGATGCTACTACAATTTACACTGGCTAGTGGGGTGGCCAGTGGGGTGGCCAGGACATGGCATGGAGGGGCCATGGCCACCCCTGCCCACCCCCTGGTGGCGCCACTGGCTGTGAAGAAGTTATCCGAAAATGAACAAGAGGGGTCAGGGATTATGGTTCTGTCCCGCAGAGCCAGAAAAAGGCCCCCGGGAGAACATGTGTGGGGTCTGGATAAACGTGTCGGAGGGGGGAAAAAATAAATCAGTTGTTAAGGGCAAAACCAAGGGAAGGAAGTCTGTGCAGAGCAGGTATACATTTCATTAATTGAACACCCAGAAGTCATGGCTCTTTTGCATCAGAAATCTACAGAATGCGTCCTGACACAGCTGGATTTATTTTCAGATCCCATGACCCAACTTTCTATAGAGGATAAGGTCTATACAGAAATCCTCCCCCTGTCTGCGATAACAGACAGTGGGCCTATAGACTTTTTTATACCTGGAGACGGCGAAAAATATTTTGATCTGAGTGACACCCTGCTTCATCTGCATGTCAAGATCAATAACGATGGGAGTAACATAGCGGAAGTTGCGGTCGTTGGTCTCGTTAATTACCCTCTGAATAAAATTTTTAATCAATGCGATGTTATTCTGGGGGATAGGTTGATTTCTCAGTCTAGCGCTACCCACCCACACAGAGCTATTATTGAGACCATACTGAACTATTCGGAAGAGGCTTTACAGAGTCAATTCAGCGCCGGTCTGTATTTTAAAGATATGGCGGGAGCTTTAGACTCTATCGTGGTAGAAAATTGCCATAATAATGGTTTAAATAAAAGAGACGCTTTTACCTCTGAATCCAAGGAGGTTCACCTGCTGGGACCTCTCCACTGAGATATTTTTTCAGCGAAAGACTCCTGCTGAACTCTGTGGATATGAGAATTAAATTAACCGGAGCCGGTGATGCCTTTTGTCTCATGGACGCCCGTGACTCCACCTTTCGGTTGAAAATACTGGGAGCTTCTGTATTTGTTAGAAAAGTCACAGTTTCTCGAGCCATTCACTTGGGTCATGCATCGGCTTTGTTGAGAGGAAACGCTCTGTATCCATTGTCATGAATGTGAAAACAAACTCTATCCCTGAAAATTCCATTGTGTGTACTCAAGAGTATCTCTTTCTCGGAACAATGCCTAAATATGTTGGGCCTGCAAATTCTGGGGGGTGAAGGTCTGATCAAAGGCTCAGCTGTGGAAACAGCAGAAAAAAGGATTTTTTCAAAAACAAACGTCACAGGAAGTCCAGTCAGGGAATGTGAATAGCACAAAATGGCAGACAGTCTTCTTGTTGTCATGATTTGTCTTTGGATGAACCCGAACACAGCACGCACACACAGAGCTGGATTTAAGAGAGTGTATTGTACAAGGTGGATAATGGATGACTTGAGGAACCAGAGTCTTTATTTAAGTGGAGTTGTAGGCTGCAGAAGCTGGCCGGCAGGTTTAGCACGGAGAGACTGACCAGGAGGTGATTCTGCAGCCTCAAGAGTTGAGACCAGGACGGAACACAGGAGCCGAAGACTTGAGACCAGGACGGAACACAGGAGCCGAAGACTTGAGACCATGTGTTATCGAAGATGGCTTAGCCTAGTTCCTCATCAGTTTCTATCGCAGCTGATCCAGTGACCCAAGTCTGAAAATTATAATTTCAAGTCTTTTCGAGTCTTTAATAATGTTGAAATACATGTTAAATGTAAATAATAGAGCAGAGGTCACGGATTAGCGGACCACGGTCCGGATCCGGACCCACCTGCTGGCTAATCCGGACCCAACCTGATTTAAAACATTTATAAATTACTGCATGTTGTCTGACGACAGTGTCTAACTCAGGGGTTAAAGTTCTCCGTCTCTGCGACGGATTTCCGTCATTTGGAAATTGAGCACAAAAAGTCTCGTCTAGACTTTTTTTTCAAGGTTTTACACTGAAGCTGCTCTTAATCAATCAAACCTGGCAGAGCCGGGACATTAGCCAATCAGAAAGAGAGTAGGGCGGGTCTTTGCAAAGCGGACATTGCCAGTGTGAGGTTTATCGGTGTTTAATCATTTTAACCTTTGGAAGAGCATCTCAAACTGACCACAGATGACATGAATGAAAGTAGCGGTGGTCAAAGGTTTTCTTTGGATTTATGAACAAGCAGGTCAGAAAGTTCAGCAGATAGAACAGCTGACAATGACTTCCCTTGGTAAGCGTCTCTGTTGCTGCTCCAGCAGTTAATGTTATTAGTTATTTCCACCTGTGGCCATGTCGCCTGTCAGCGTTTATTCCCTCGCTGATAAACGCGGCGACCAACCAGGGATCTCCCCGGGATTCGCTATTATGTTTCATTTAAAACACAAAGAAGAGTAACGCGCTAGCTCAGGCTAATTTAACATGACCCTTGAAGAAGAGTCGGAATGTGAAACAATGTCCCGCATTTGACTGGGTCCGATTCGGAAAAAGTAAAAAAAAAAAAAAAAAAAACCTGCGGTGTTCTGAAAAAAAGAAGGCAGAGCTGTATCTGCTGTCGGTATGCAGCAGTGTTCACCTGATGAGCAGCTGCGCTCCAGGACACTAAATAAAATGACAAGGATTTTGATGCTTACAGATTCTTAAGAAAACTACATCAAAAAGATAAAACAAATAAACTGCAGCTACAACATGGACTGGAGAACGGGTTCTACCTGGGTGAGGCCAGAGAAAGGCGATTCTCACAGAGTTTTTTTATGAAGTTAAAGTGGAGCGTGGACACAGGGTTCATCCTGGACAGGTCTCCAGTCACTGGGCTAAAATATAACAATTTTATTAAACTTCAAAAAAGTTAAATCATGCCTTTTTATAAACTGTAATGATTAATTGGTGAACAATAACAGGCAGAGACTGATTATTGTCATGTGCAATCTGTGTCAAATTAAAATGTATTATGTCATGATAGTGTTGATGTGTCCTGCATTTCCAAGGCTGTGGTTGGCCTTGTATGATCATAAAATTGGTTTATATTGAATGTGACAGGGAGCCAGTGGAGTTAATGTACAGGTGTGAAGTAGATGCTGTAATGATGCAAGCTGCTGTCCTTTGAACCAGCTGCAGTTTATGGAGGGTTTCTGGAGGACAAGGGGGAAAGGGAGCTGGGATTGTAAAGTGGACTGTGGACCAGTTTGTCAAAAGTGTGAATGAAGAACTTGATGCTGCAGAGATGAAAGTTAATCAGATGATGATGTGGATGCGGAAAGTGATGGAGAGGCTTTCCAGGATGACGCAAAGGCTCTAAAGCTGAAAGGTGGCAGAGATACAGGAATTTTCAATGGATATTTTAAAAGTACCAGATTTAGTTGACTTTGCACAATAAGCAACTAATTCAATTCAATTTTATTTATATAGCGCCAATTCATGAAACATGTAATCTCAAGGCACTTTACAAATTAAGTTCAATCATATTATACAGATTGGGTCAGATTATACAGATTGGTCAAAAATGTTCCTATATAAGGAAACCAGTTGATTGCATCAAAGTCCCGACAAGCAGCATTCACTCCTGGAGAAGCGTAGAGCCACAGGGAGAGTCGTCTGCATTGTACATGGCTTTGCTGCAATCCCTCATACTGAGCAAGCATGAAGCGACAGTGGAAAGAAAAAACACCCGTTAGCTGGAAGGAAAAACCTCTAGCAGAACCGGGCTCAGTATGAACGGTCATCTGCCTCGACCGACTGGGGGTTACAGAAGACAGAGCAGAGACACAACAAGACAGACAAAAAGCACAGAAGCACACATTGATCTAGTAATCTGTTCTACATTAGATGGTAATAGTCGGTGATCTGTCCTCCCTGGATGATTTCACAGTCAACAGAACGTCAGACCAGGTGTACCTGTATGAAGAAAAAAGAGAGAGAACAAAAAGTTAAAAGCTGAAATGACAACAGTCATTTCAATGTAATGCAATGCAAATCTGGAGAACAGTAGACTGGAGAACAGTAGAAATCAGTAGAGTGAGAAAAATAGGCCCTGATGTCCTCCAGTAGCCTAAGCCTATAGCAGCATAACTATAGAGGTAGCTCAGGGTAACATGAGCCACTCTAACTATAAGCTTTGTCAAAAAGGAAAGTTTTAAGATTAGTCTTAAAAGTAGACAGGGTGTCTGCCTCACGGACCAAAACTGGGAGTTGGTTCCACAGGAGAGGAGCCTGATAGCTAAAGGATCTGCCTCCCATTCTACTTTTAGAGACTCTAGGAACCACCAGCAGACCTGCAGTCTGAGAGCGAAGAGCTCTGTTAGGAACATACGGGGTAATCAGAGCTCTGATATATGATGGAGCTTGATTATTAAGGGCTTTATACGTTAGAAGAAGAATTTTAAATGCTATTCTTGATTTAACAGGAATCCAATGAAGGGAAGCTAAAATTGGAGAAATATGATCCCTCTTGTTGATTTTCATCAGAACTCTCGCTGCAGCATTTTGGATCAGCTGAAGACTTTGAACTGCATTTTGTGGACTTCCTGATAGTAAAGAATTACAATAGTCCAGCCTTGAAGTAACAAATGCATGGACTAGTTTTTCAGCATCACCCCTGGACAGAATGTTTCTAATTTTGGCGATATTCCGGAGGTGAAAAAAGGAAACTCTGGAAACCTGTTTAATATGGGATTTAAATTACATGTCTTGGTCGAAAATAACACCAAGATTTTTTACTTTACTACCAGAGACCAAGTTAATGTCATCCAGATTCAGTGAATGATTAAGAAGTTTATTTTTTGAGGACTCTGGTCCAAAGATTACAACTTCTGTCTTGTCAGAATTTAAGTGCAGGAAATTTAAAGTCATCCAGCTTTTGATGTCATCAAGACATGACTGCAGTCGAAGTAATTGATTGGATTCATCAGGATTTATGGATAAATATAGCTGTCATCAGCATAACGGTGGAAATTAATCCCATACTGTCTGATAATTTTGCCAATCGGAACCATATATATAGTAAAGAGAATTGGTCCAAGGACTGAACCCTGTGGTACTCCACAAGTGACCCTAGCGCTTGAAGAAGATTTATTATTAACATGAACAAACTGGAATCTGTCCGACAGATAAGATTTAAACCAGCCTAATGCTTTCCCCTTAATCCCTACAGTATGCTCAAGTCTTTGTAGGAGAACATTGTGATCAACTGTATCAAATGCAGCACTGAGATCTAACAGGACAAGTACAGACACAAGTCCATTATCTGAGGCCATGAGAATATCATTAGTGACCTTCACCAGAGCCGTTTCAGTGCTATGATGAGCTCTGAAGCCTGACTGAAACTCCTCAAGTAGGTCATTACTTTGTAAATGTTCACAAAGTTGATTAGCAACTACTTTCTCGAGAATTTTAGATAAGAAAAGAAGATTAGATATAGGTCTGTAATTTACTAACTCATCTTGATCAAGAGATGGTTTCTTAAGTAAAGGTTTAATAACAGCTACTTTAAAAGCCTGTGGTACATATCCATTTACTAAGGATAGATTAATCATGTCTAAAATAGGACCACTGATCAAATGGAATATTTCCTTAAACAACTTGGTTGGGATTGGGTCTAACATACAGGTAGAAGGTTTAGATGAAGCTAATATTTTAGATAGCTCAGAAAGCTCTACTGCTTCTAGACAGTTCAGACACAGCGCAGTTTCTAAAGATTCCTCCAACGCTGCCTCACTTACTGAGGACGAGGTAATCATGGTTGGGAGGATGCCAATTATTTTATTTTTAATGGAATCCATTTTATTTATGAAGAATCCCATAAAATCATTACTGCTAAGAGCTAAGGGAATGGATGGATCAACGGAGCTATGACTCTGTGTAAGTTTGGCAACTGTACTAAATAGAAATCTAGGATTATTTTTATTCTCTTCAATTAATGATGAAAAATATGCTGCTCTAACTCTGCGAATGGTCTTGTTATACAACAATAGACTGTCCCTCCAGATTAGGTAGGATTCCTCTTGGTGTGTAGAGCGCCATTTTCTCTCCAATTTCCTAACATTGTGCTTCAAGGAACGCAGCTCTAAATTAAACCAGGGAGCCAGCTTCCTGTGAATAATCACCTTCTTTTTCAAGGGAGCTACATTGTCCAATGCAGAACGCAATGACGAAGTCACATTGTTAGCAAAGGTATCGATTTGTGAATGGGAAGAAACAGCACTGCTGCCATCTACAGGGCATTTCTGCAATACTGAGGATATTAAAAGGGGGACAGGTTTCTGTGAGACAAAACAAATCAATCTGATTATCAGAAATCAATTCATTAACTAACAAAGTCTTTGGAGGGAGAGACCTTATATTTAATAGACCACATTTAATTCTTTTATTTTTTGGTTCAAGGTGAGCCGTATTGATTTTTATTAGATTTTTATGGTTTGTTCCTTTTAGATCAGTTTTTGATCTGTTAAGTTTTGGCCGTGAGAAAGACACCGTCTCAATAGGATAATGGGTGGGTAACAGTACAGAAGCTGCAGAGAGGTGTGTTAAACTACGGCTCTGCTTCCTGGTCTGGACCCTGGGTTGTCAGCATTTAGGAGAACTAATAAATCCGACCAGATTCCTAGAAAGAAGAGCTGCACCATCCAAAGTGGGATGGATGCCGTCTCTCCGGATCAGACCAGGTTTTCCCCAGAAAGTTTGCCAGTTATCAATGTAGCCCACGTCGTTTTCTGGACACCACCTAGACAACCAGCGGTTGAATGATGACATGCGGCTAAACATGTCATCACTGGTCAGATCAGGCAGGGGACCAGAGAAAATTACGGAGTCCGACATCGTTTTAGCAAACACACACCGAAGCAACACCAACTTTAGTGACCTCCGATCGGCGTGACCGGGTGTCATTACCGCCAGCGTGAATAACAATCTTACTGTATTTACGCTTATCCTTAGCCAGCAGTTTCAGGTAAGATTCTATGTCGCCCGTTCTGGCCCCTGGCAGGCATTTAACTATGGTCCCTGGTGTCTCTAGTGCCACGTTTCTGACTATAGAGCTCCCAATCACCAGAGTCGGCTTCTCAGCGGGTGTGTCGCTGAGTGGGGAAAATTTATTAGAAACGCAGACGGGTTGGTGGTGACCTGGGGGCTGGAATCTAGAGCTATGCTTCCTACGAACCGTCACCCAGCAGGCCTGGTTACCCGGCTGCACGGATGTTGCTTCTGGAAGACCACTAAGTGAAGTAACGCTAGGTCTATGTGGCTCCGTGCTAGCAAAGGGGCCACTATCAGCTGGTTTTTCCATAGCACGGAGCCGGGTCTCCAATTCTGACACCCTCGCCTCCAAAGCTACAAAAATACTACATTTATTACAAGTACCATTATCACTAAAGGAGGCAAGGGAATAGCTAAACATCTGACACAGAGAGCAGGAGATAGGGGGAGACTTAGGCAGAGTCGGAGAAGCGGAGGAAAGAGTAAGGGGAGAAGCCATTGTGGAGCTAAAGCTAGGCTAGCGCCCTTTTACCACGCCACAAAACAAACCGTGTGAAACACGAGGAGTTCCCAAGCGCGATGTGCAGCAACAGAGAATGTTTTACAAGTGCTTATGTGTTAGAAACAGAGGTTACAGCAAAGAGATTAAAGATAAGAGCGAGAGAGTCTGGAACAACAGACAGGCAAATTCACACTGTGACAACAGGAGGTGAGACAATACGCCTTACCGCAAACAGGAAACAGGAGGGCGGAGCAGCACCAGCCATAGACATAATATATGGCCGTTTCTCAATATGCGTTCTTGAGCGTTCTTGTGTGCTCGTGTGCTCGTGACACGTCATCAGCCTCAGCCTGAGCACTGTTCCAATACCGAGAACGCCAAATCGAGAACGCACCGAATTCCCCGGATGTTGTTCTCGCCCCGCCCTCTTTATCGAGCATGCATCAGAGCAGACTTGTGCGTTCTTCAGACTGACCGCTTTCCCAGAATGCACCGCGGCAAGATAATTTTTAGGCTTTTTAGAAATTAAAAATGTTGTTTTAAAAAAATTTTCAATAAGATTTATTGTGGTGTAGTATATAAATAGTTTTGAATGTTAAAGAAATGCTAAACAACTGTGCGTCTCATGACGTCACAAGTACGCTTCTGTTCCAATACACCATACGTGCTGCATGCTCGCGTTCTTGTCAAGTCCGATCTTCCTGTGTTCTCGCCAAGACCGGACTTGACGAGAACGCGAGTCCGTACTCGCGTTCTCGTGAATTGAGAAACGGCCGAAGTCTATGGCACCAGCATGATGTCTTCTTCTTCTTCTTGTGGAGTTTTATGGCGGTTGGCAACAAACTTTAAGTAGCATTACCGCCACTTACTGGTATGGAGTGTGGTTCTTAATGGTCTATTTTATCTATATATACCTATATATATATATATATATATATATATATATATATATATATATATATATATATATATATATATATATATATATATATATGTACCTTAATATTCTACTCATTTATATAATTTACTCCTTCTATAATCAAATTCTATGATATAATTTAGTTTTCTTTAAATATTGAATAACTATTTGTATATGTTTACTCCCCAAATGCTTCCTCAAAATATCTAACAAATTAATCTTTTCCTTAATACATTTCAACTCTTTCTTCATATAAGTTCTCTCTCTTTCATATTTATTACATTCTAATATAACATGTTCTACTGTTTCATATTTTCCACAATAATCACATTTACCGGTATTATGCTTTTGAATTTTATAAAGTGTATAATTAAGTCCCGTATGCCCAAATCTTGTTATCACCCTCTCCTCTTTTCTATTTCGTCTACCATTTATTTTTCCTCTTACTGTTTTTTGAATTTTATAAAACCATCTACCTGTTTTTTCTTCATCCCACCTTTTTTGCCATTTTTCCATAAGTTTTTCTTTAATCATACTCTTTCCCTCAGATTTACTTGTTTTAATGATAAAATTTATAGGATTTTGAATTGCCCTCTTTGCTAATTTATCTGCCCTCTCATTTCCTTCAACCCCAATATGCGCTGGAACCCACACAAATATAACTATTAAACCCATGTTTTGTATTCTGAATAATGTATGAAATATTTCTAATAAAATGTCCATCCTACTATCTGATTTATTATATTTTAAACTTAATAATGCAGAACTTGAATCTGAACAAATGACTGTTTTTAATGGTTTTAAGTCTTCTACCCATTGTAAAGCTAATAATATTGCCAACATTTCTCCTGTGTATACTGATAATCCGTCTGTAATTCGTTTTCCCATTCTTATATTGAACTCTGGTACTACAAATGCTATTCCTATTTTTTCATTTATTTTTGATGCATCTGTATAAATTTGAATATATTGATAATAATTGTTTAAATGTAACTGTACTGAATAACTATCTACAATGTAAGATTTATCTTGTTTCTTTTCCATTATTGTCATATCTACTGTCGCTTCTGGTAAAATCCATGGTGGTATAATTGATATTGGTGTTGTTTGAGTAATTTCTAAATTATTCATTTTAAATTCTTTTATTTTATTTTCAATTGTCCATCCAAAACTCCTCATTTCTTTCTTTTCTTTTTCCCAACATGGATTTAAAATTTCACAAGTTGGATGTTCTAAGTTATTACCTTTTAAATTCAGCCAATAATTTATTTCTAGTTTTGTTCTTCTTAAATCTAATGGCATTTCTCCCATTTCTACTTCTATTGCTGCTGTTGGTGTGGTTTTAAATGCTCCAGTACATAATCTTAATGCCTGATGTTGAATAATGTCTAATTTAGCCAGATGTGTTTTAGCTGCTGAACCGTAAACTATACATACAAAGTCTATGTTAGATCTAATCATACCTGTATAAATCTGTTTTAGTGATTGCCTATCTGCTCCCCAGTCACTGCCAGCCAAGCATCTCATAATATTTAAGATTTTCTTACATTTATCAATAATATTTTGAATATGTATATTCCATTTTAGTTTTTCATCAAACCATAATCCTAAAAATTTTACACACTTTACTTGCTCTAATTCTTGTTTATATAATTTTAATTTTATTTCCCTGTTTATTTTTTTCTGATTAAATATTATTACTTTTGTTTTTTCAACTGAAAACTTAAATCCCCATTGCAACGCCCATTCCTCTATTTCAATAATAATCTCTTGTAATTTCTTTACAATGAAATCTACATTTTTCCCTCTTTTCCAAACAGCTCCATCATCTGCAAAAAGTGAACACCCCATTCCTTTTCCAATATCTTTAAATACATCATTTATCATAATTGAGAACAATAACGGACTTATAATACTCCCCTGCGGGGTTCCATTTTCTACTATATATTTTTCTGATATAACTTCACCAATTCTGACTTGTATTTTCCTATTTGTTAAAAAGTCTTTAATCCATTTAAATATTTTCCCTTTAATACCCAACATGTATAATTTAATTAATAATCCCTCAACCCACATCATATCATATGCTTTTTCTATATCAAAAAACACTGCCACTACACTTTCTTTATTTACTTGTGCTCTTATAATTTCATGTTCAAGACATAGTGTTGAATCATTAGTACTTCTCCCTTTTCGAAAACCACTTTCATATTTTGACATATATCCTTTATTATTTAAATAATATACTAGTCTATTATTAATCATTTTTTCCATTATTTTACATAGATTTGATGTTAACGCTATTGGTCTGTAATTTTGTGGGTTTGAATTATCTTTTCCTGGTTTAGCTATTGGTACTATAATTGATTCCTTCCAGTTAATCAGTAATTTTCCCTCCTCCCAAATTTTATTATATAATTGCAATATTATATCTTTTGATTTTTCACTAAGTTGACTTATCATTCTATACCAAATTTCATCTTTACCTGGTGCTGTATTTTTTGTCTTTCTAAGTGCATCATTCAATTCAACTTTTGTAAACTCAACATTCAATAAATTATTTGTTTCTTCAATACTTTCTAATAAATCTTTATATTTAAGTTTTGTATTTTCTCTTCCTTTTCTTCCCTCTTCACTAATATTATTTGAACTGTGAATTTTACTAAATGTTCTTGCCAATATTTCAACTTTATCTACATCTTTTATTATATTTATATTATCTATTTTTAATATAGGATATTCAAACTCTCTTTTTATGCCATTCATTCTTTTAATTATTTTCCATATTTTTTCTATTTTTGTGTCTCTCCCTATTGTACTACAAAAACTTCTCCAATACTCTCTTTTTGCATTCTTAATAGTTCTCCTTACTATTGCTTGTTTTCTTTTATAATCAGTTAAATTCTTATAAATTGGATTACCTTTTAGTACCTTAAATGCTTTATTTCTTAACTTTATTGCTTCTTTACATTCATTTGTCCACCACGGTACCATTTTCTTATAATTTTTACACCCTGTTTTCTTTATAGAATGACCTGCTGCTTCCATGATTATCTTACAAATGTTTAGATTTATATCATTTATATCCATTCTCATATCTACTTTTTCCAAGTTATTTTGACTCAAGTACCTAAATTTAATCCAGTCTGCCTTATTGAAATTGAGTTTTTTATTGACCTTTATATTCTTATAATTTAAATGTAATCCTACTCTAATTGTTATGGGATAATGATCACTACCTATTGTTGAATTCTTATCAATGAACCACTCACAATTACCAGCTAAAACATTTGATACTATTGTTAAATCTAAAACTGATTCCATCCCTGTTCTTACATTGATTCTTGTTCCCCTCCCATCATTAATACATACAAGATTTTTTAGCATGATGTCCACGGCTCCGGGAAAATATGAGCTGCACGTGATGCAAATTAGCCAATGAGCTGTGTCAGTCAGGTTTGCTGCTGCTGGCTACTTTAAATGCTGACAACCCAGGGTCCAGACCAGGAAGCAGAGCCGTAGTTTAACACACCTCTCTGCAGCTTCTGTACTGTTACCCACCCATTATCCTATTGAGACGGTGTCTTTCCCACGGCCAAAACTTAACAGATCAAAAACTTATCTAAAAGGAACAAATCATAAAAACCTAATAAAAATCAATACGGTTCACCTTGAACCTAAAAATAAAACAATTAAATGTGGTCTATTAAATATAAGGTCTCTCCCTCCAAAGACTTTGTTAGTTAACGAATTGATTTCTGATAAACAGATTGATTTGTTTTGTCTCACAGAAACCTGGCTACAAGAGGACTACGTTAGTATAAATGAGTCAACTCCCTCCAATTATTCAAATTTCCACATTCCCAGATCTGTGGGAAGAGGAGGAGGAGTGGCAGCCATCTTTCAGTCTGATTTATTAATTAGTCCCAGGCCAATTAATAACTACAGTTCTTTTGAACATTTAACCCTCAGTTTCCCTCATCCAAACTGCAAAGCAATAAAACCTCTTCTGTTTATTGTTTTGTATCGTCCACCAGGCCCTTGCACTCAGTTTTTGGATCAGCTGTCAGACTTCTTATCTGATTTGGTGTTAAATACTGATAAGGTTATTATAGTGGGTGATTTTAACATCCATGTTGACACAGAATGTGATAACCTTAGTGTAGCCTTTAAAACTATCCTAGATTCAATTGGTTTTGCTCAAAATGTGCATAAACCGACGCACTCTTGGCTCCATACTTTAGACCTTGTGCTGACATATGGCATTGATTGTGAAGAATTAACAGTATTTCCTCACAACCCTGTCCTATCTGATCATTTTTTAATAACATTTGAGTTTAATCTAACGGAGTTCTCCACCCCCAAAAGAGGGTTCCATTATAGTAGATCTTTATCCGATAATGCTGTATCAAAACTTAAAGAGTCTGTCCCCTTTTTAATATCCTCCGTATTGCAGAAATGCCCTGTAGATGGCAGCAATGTTGTTTCTTCCAATTCACAAATAGATGTCTTTGTAAACGGTATGACTTTGTCATTGCGTTCTGCATTAGACAATGTAGCTCCCTTGAAAAAGAAGGTGATTATTCACAGGAAGCTGGCTCCTTGGTTTAATTCAGAGCTGCATTCCTTGAAGCACAATGTTAGGAAATTGGAGAGAAAATGGCGCTCTACACACCAAGAGGAATCCTACCTAATCTGGAGGGACAGTCTATTGTTGTATAACAAGACCATTCGCAGAGTTAGAGCAGCATATTTTTCATCATTAATTGAGGAGAATAAGAATAATCCTAGATTTCTCTTCAATACAGTTGCCAAACTTACCCAGAGCCACAGCTCTGTTGATCCAGCCATCCCCTTAGCTCTTAGCAGTAATGATTTTATGGGATTCTTCATAAATAAAATTGATTCCATTAAAAATAAAATAATTGGCATCCTCCCAAACATGATTACCTCGTCCTCAGTAAGTGAGGCAGCATTGGAGGAATCCTTAGAACCTGCGCAGTGTCTGAACTGTTTAAAAGCAGTAGAGCTTTCTGAGCTATCTAAAATTTTAGCTTCATCTAAACCTTCTACCTGTATGTTAGACCCAATCCCAACCAAGTTGTTTAAGGAGGTATTCCCTCTGATCAGTGGTCCTATTTTAGACATGATTAATCTATCCTTAGTAAATGGATATGTACCAAAGGCTTTTAAAGTAGCTGTTATTAAACCTTTACTTAAGAAACCTTCTCTTGATCAAGATGAGCTAGTAAACTACAGACCTATATCTAATCTTCTTTTCTTATCTAAAATTCTTGAGAAAGTAGTTGCTAATCAACTTTGTGAACATTTACAAAGTAATGACCTACTTGAGGAGTTTCAGTCAGGCTTTAGAGCTCATCATAGCACTGAAACAGCTCTGGTGAAGGTCACCAATGATATTCTCATGGCCTCAGATAATGGACTTGTGTCTGTACTTGTCCTGTTAGATCTCAGTGCTGCATTTGACACAGTTGATCACAATATTCTCCTACAAAGACTTGAGCATACTGTAGGGATTAAGGGGAAAGCATTAGGCTGGTTTAAATCTTATCTGTCGGACAGATTCCAGTTTGTTCATGTTAATAATAAATCTTCTTCAAACTCTAGGGTCACCTGTGGAGTACCACAGGGTTCAGTCCTTGGACCAATTCTATTTACTATATATATGCTTCCGGTTGGCAAAATTATCAGACAGCATGGGATTAATTTCCACTGTTATGCTGATGACACTCAGCTATATTTATCCATAAATCCTGATGAATCCAATCAGTTACTTCGACTGCAGTCATGTCTTGATGACATCAAAAGCTGGATGACTTTAAATTTCCTGCATTTAAATTCTGACAAGACAGAAGTTGTAATCTTTGGGCCAGAGTCCTCAAAAAATAAACTTCTTAATCAATCACTGAATCTGGATGGCATTAACTTGGCCTCTGGTAATAAAGTAAAAAATCTTGGTGTTATTTTTGACCAAGACATGTCATTTAAATCCCATATTAAACAGGTTTCCAGAGTTTCCTTTTTTCACCTCCGGAATATCGCCAAAATTAGAAACATTCTGTCCAGGGGTGATGCTGGAAAACTAGTGCATGCATTTGTTACTTCAAGGCTGGATTATTGTAATTCTTTACTATCAGGAAGTCCACAAAATGCAGTTCGAAGTCTTCAGCTGATCCAAAATGCTGCGGCAAGAGTTCTGATGAAAATCAACAAGAGGGATCATATTTCTCCAATTTTAGCTTCCCTTCATTGGCTTCCTGTTAAATCAAGAATAGAATTTAAAATTCTTCTTCTAACGTATAAAGCCCTTAATAATCAAGCTCCATCATATATCAGAGCTCTGATTACTCCGTATGTTCCTAACAGAGCACTTCGCTCTCAGACTGCAGGTCTGCTGGTGGTTCCTAGAGTCTCTAAAAGTAGAATGGGAGGCAGATCCTTTAGCTATCAGGCTCCTCTCCTGTGGAACCAACTCCCAGTTTTGGTCCGTGAGGCAGACACCCTATCTATTTTTAAGACTAATCTTAAAACATTCCTTTTTGACAAAGCTTATAGTTAGAGTGGCTCATGTTACCCTGAGCTACCTCTATAGTTATGCTGCTATAGGCTTAGGCTACTGGAGGACATCAGGGTCTAATTTTCTCACTCTACTGATTTCTACTGTTCTTCATTCTACGGTTCTCCAGTTTTGCATTGTATTACATTGAAATGACTGTCGTCATTTCAGCTTTTAACTTTTTGCTCTCTCTCTTTTTCTTCATAGTAGGTACACCTGGTCTGGCGTTCTGTTAACTTTGACATCATCCAGAGAAGACGGCTCACCCGTTACTACCATCTAATGTAGAACAGATTACTAGATCAATGTGTGCTTCTGTGCTTTTTTGTCTCTCTTGTTGTGTCTCTGCTCTGTCTTCTGTAACCCCAGTCGGTCGAGGCAGATGACCGTTCATACTGAGCCCGGTTCTGCCGGAGGTTTTTTTTTCCCGTTAATGGGTGGTTTTTCTTCCCACTGTCGCTTCATGCTTGCTCAGTATGAGGGATTGCAGCAAAGCCATGTACAATGCAGACGACTCTCCCTGTGGCTCTACGGTTCCCCAGGAGTGAATGCTGCTTGTCAAGACTTTGATGCAATCAACTGGTTTCCTTATATAGGACATTTTGACCAATCTGTATAATCTGACCCAATCTGTATAATATGATTGAACTTGATTTTGTAAAGTGCCTTGAGATGACATGTTTCATGATTTGGCGCTATATAAATAAAATTGAATTGAATTGAATTGAATTTAAAAAAAAAAAATCAAAATTAAAAAGCACTTTGGATTTTAAAATAGAAAAACATTCTATTTTTATGTTATTTTTTTGTTTAAAAAGTCAATGTATAAGGTGGATACATTTTATTTCAGTGTTAAATACTATGTGAAGTAACGGATTGTAATTAAAAATGTGTCCGGACCTTTACTGGTTGTTGATTTTTGTTTTTCGGAACCCCGCTGATTTTTAATTAGTGACCCCTGTAATAGAGCATGTGTTCTTTTTAAAGCAGTATTCATCACAAAACGTAATGAAACCAATGCAACTGACCTTACAAAACAGTAAAATTAAACTTAGCTTCAAGAACTGTACTCCTTTGAACTATATTTTCCCAGAATATTCAAAAAAGCTGAACTTCTTGTTCAGACTACAATTTACACTGCCAGGGCCACCCCGTGCCATGCCCTGGCCACCGCACTGGCTACCCCATTAGCCAGTGTAAATTGTAGTAGCATCAGTTTGGCGTTTCATCCCATATGCACAGCCAGCTAGGCAGCCGCTCTTCTTGACCTTCTATCCCACCCCTCACTCCCTCCCTCCCTGCCATCGTACTTAGACAGCTAAAACTCTGCGTGTGCCGGCTTTCCAACGACAATTTTAAAAGGTATTAATAGAGAAAGCGAACGAAAATGCCGGTATGTAAACCAGTCAAATTATTTGTTTGTAAAAGAAGAGGGGGAAACGTGTATTGCAACAGTATAGTGCAGTATACTGTTACAGCAGCTTTTAGGTGTGTTTTTGACAAGTTTTGACAGAGTTACGTAGCTAATGTCGGTAGTTGGTGCTTGTGTATGGTTTGTCCGTTTTCAGACAACAAAGAGAAAGCCCACAGACAGCTCTTCTTATTTTAAGAAGGAAATTACAGCAGAAGGAAATAAAGAGATGGCAGGGGAGCAATAGAGGCTCAGTGAGGTAGAGTAGGAAGAGAGCAGCATGACAGGGATACAGTGCCAGAATTAGTAGAGCAAAGTGACGAGGAAAAATGGCAGACAGCAGCAAACCAGGGACAGTCAGCACCATTGATCCCAGAAGCATGGCAGTGAAAGCAGGGACTTGACCTGTTCCTGGACCGACAGGTGAAGTTATGACCATGTAGCCATAATAATGAAATTCATGACTTGCCTAGATAGTAACATCATCTGGAGAAATGTATGTTTTGTTTAGTGTGTTTCCATGAAATCACAAATCATGACATAATCACCTAGTTTTTTATTAATATATAAAATATTGATAGTTGAGTTTTATTTGTCTGAATCAAAATGCCTATAGGCCATTATTACAGCTATAATTGATCATTACTATGGAGAGGTTATTATTATTGTTATTCTGCTGTGCCATTACATGCTGTTTTAAGTTATTTAATGTTTAATAAATAACTCTCTGTCTTTTAGGTATTGTCCAGTGAATGTCAGCCCAACCGGCTGATATTAGGACAATAGTTGAAAGGAATGATTTGAGCGCTGGCGTTCTTTTAATAGCAAACTCTGCACACATACAGAATAAATTAGTGACAACTTCTTTTCAAGAATTAAGATAAAAAGAAGCTAAGGAACTATGTACATACAAAGTAAAAACAAGACAAAATAAAATGGTTGATCACCATCATCGGAATGATTCAGTGAATCCTGGTTCACTGCATCTAACCAAGGTTCACCTTAATGAATGTGGAATGAGGTTAAATTAGTTTAACTAATTTAGAACAACATTTGGTATGTGTTTCAACCCATTCATAATGCAAATCCTAAGTTACACAAAACATTATTTGATAAAATAACATTTTAAAGAATGAGTTGCTCAGTAAAATCTGTAACGTTAGGACGTTGATTTTATTAATGAGATTATTAGCGATCAGTCGCTAAATGGGTTAATCCTAAAGTTATACAAAACACCATTAAATCAACATTAATGTTCCATATCAATTCGTAATAACGCTCATAGCACTTGAACGATGGCGGAGCGAAATGAAACAAACCTTATATTTAAAACTAACCAAAGTTGCGTGGTAGATCGAATGACAATAGAATGGGAAGCTAATAGCATTATGCGAGCGGACATTTGGCATTAATTTTAAAAGGCCCTAAGTTCTATTTTGGTCGTAATGAGCGAACCGGAAAACACAAACATTAATATCCCATCAATGTATAAAACCCTTATGGAAATAAAGTTTGTTATAATCGTAAAATCACATTCAATCTGCATCAGCAACGCTTGGTTTCAAAATGTTAATGGGAGCTATGTCTGTTAGCTCCATGTGTTTTAAAAACACAGTGAAAACACATTACGTAAACCATTCTAAATAAACCATTTAACTTTCCCTGCTCAACTCTGCCAAACCTGTCTGTGCCTCCGTGTCAGTTCGGTTCACTTTGGGCATCCAGTTGGAAGCAGTTGAAGCAGGGAGGGTGAAGGCTGGTTGTCTGACCAGCTATCGGCGTCTGGCCCGCAAAGTGGCCATGAGGAGGCAGCTCCGGGTCCTAGGCCATAGGAAGCTCAGCACTGCGAGGCAGCAGCATGTGTGCTTTCGGGCTGTGGGAGGGAGGACCTCCGCTCGGCTTCCCAGCCGTAGCTGCTCCTATGCCGGCCTGTTCCGGTTGCAGCAGGCGACTTCAGATCAGCCCCTCCTCTCAGCTTGGCCTGGCCGCAGAAGAGGAGACCGCTCGACGCCGTCACAGCTGAGAAAAATCACAAGGCTGGTTTCGGCATAGATGGATTCTTTACTCCGGCATCTGGTTACGCAGAACATTGTAATGTACTGGTGTCGGACCCAAAGACATCCCGAAACAGGTCAGTGGCATTTAGAGCTGAGTTTATTTAAAGGGAGGAGAAGTGTGGCTCTCAGGACGCGCTGCTTGCACCTAACTGGCTGGCAATCTGCTGGAGGCAAGGGAACAGGTTAGTGACCAGCGGAGGTAGATGTGACAAACTAGCAAAAGCTGGATCACTAACCTGACAGAGAGCTGGCTTGTTCGGGTGAAACGGCTCTGGAGCAGAGACCCGTCCGCAGGCAGCTGAGGCTGACAGGCAGAGCCCGTATAGGGCAATCCAGGGGCGTAAATCCAGGGGCAGTCCGGGTCCGTTAACGGGGAGGCCAAAGATCCAACGGCAGTACAGAAGGGATATCCAAGGACGGGTTCAGGTTCGGTCCAGGTCCGGTGCACGGGGAGACAGTCCAAGGGGAAGGGTTTCAAAAACAGGCAGGTTCCGGGCAGACAGGATCAGGGAAGGCTTCGGCAGGCTTCTGAAACGGGAGGCAGATCAGGTCGGGCAACAGGCAGACAGGCTTGATACAATAACAGGCTGGAAGGTGCTCACCGTACGGCTAGAGACGTTCTGGCGCTGGAGACTGAAACTGACGGGGCTTTTATGCAGCTGGAGACAGGTGGAGCCAGTAAAGGTTAATTGCAGAGAGGTGGAGACTGAGCAGGTGAGCAAACTGAGAAACGGATCAGCCCCAGTGCCAGGATCATTACAAAGATAGACTGCAGACTTAGCTTTGATCCCGCCTGCGGTTCTCCGAACTCCAGTCAGATCCTCTACTCTGCAGAGGAGGATGAGAGTGTTCTCCCCTATGCTGCTCAAATATAGCAGCTGGAAAAGAGAGCGATTTTCTGAGCAGCAAGTCTCAGTGAGCCCCCCTGCTGTGAGAGGCAGTCTCTGGGTGCCTGTAACAGTCTCACATTTCTTTTCTTACAACTCCTCATGGCTTGATTGCACAACAATTATTATTATTATTATTAGGCCCGAGCAGCTAAGCGCTGCGAAGGCCTATTGTATCTGTAGTGTTAATTAGGCCCGAGCAGCTAAGCGCTGCGAAGGCCTATTGTATCTGTAGTGTTAATTAGGCCCGAGCAGCGAAGCGCTGCGAAGGCCTATTGTATCTGTAGTGTTTAATTATTATTATTAATCTGCCACCCCAAAGAGGGGCCTTTTTGAGGGCTTTATCATATTCAAAAACTCACCAAACTTGGCAGATGCATGAAGACTGTTTAAAAATTTTGTATTTTAAGGTCGTCACAAAAATCTAAAGAAAAATGCCTCAACGGCGCCACCTAGAAATTTTCAAAGGACCCTTTGCTATTCACTTACTTCGTCGTAGAGACATGAGATTTGGTACAGTTGTAGAGCTCAACAAGAAGCTCAGAATTTACAATTAATGTCATAGTGCAAGTATCACAGGAAGTTGGCCATTTTAGACTGAAAGTCTGATTTTGACCTCAATTTTGACAGTTACAGCATTGGTATAAGATCTAACTCCTCCTAGAGATATCGAGCGATCGGCTTGAAACTCGGGCAGTCTGATCATAAGGCATGGCCAATCAAATGTTATCAAAACGGTGAGTTTTTGAGCATGCTGAAGGGGCGTTGGCAGGGGTCAAAGTTCACCTATTCGCCACAAAAAATAAAAGTGTTATATCTCCTACACAGAAACACACAGAGGCACCAAACTTTCTGTGATTGATCATCATCAGGTCTCCTATAATATCCAATGGTCAAATGATGACATTGCTTAGGCCACGCCCCCTGACAACAGGAAGTGTCATGTTTTGTTGTAAGCGGTCGCTATGTTACCCCTCTGAGCTAATCAACATGAAACTGTGTCCACAGACAGAACACATGTTGGTATGTTGTGGATTTCAGGCTCAACTGGATTCGATGGAGCAGGGGGGCGTGGCATATTCACCTCAAACGCTGCTGTCATACGTTTGGCTGTGAATTCCACAGTTTTGGGCCGAGCTGCCTAAAACTCATTTGGATGCATCCTTATCCACCCCCCAACAGGAATCCATAACAAACTTTAGTGAGCAGGACTTAGTTTCTCTATAGCGCCACCAAGCAATTTTCAAAGGACCTTTTGCTATTCACTTACTTCATCGTAGAGTAATGAAATTTTGTACAGTTGTAGATCTCAGCAAGATGCTCAAAATTTACAATTATTGTCATAGTGTAAGTATCACAGGAAGTAAGCCATTTTAGATTGAAATCTGAATTTTGATACCAAGTTGACATGTAAAGCATATGTATTTGATCATACTTGTCCAGCAGGGGGCAGCAAGAGACCACAAATAAACCCCAAAGGAATCTCTCTTGGTAAGTAAGTGATCTTAACTCTTTGGTTTCCTTATATATTTATGTTGAACAGATATACAAATCCTGCTTGAAAACTGACAAACTTACTCTTGTTCAATACATTTCAGTTTTTATTTATATAACGCCAAATCATAAAACATGTCATCAGGGGTGGACTGGGACAAAAAAATCGGCCCTGGCATTTTGGATTAGACTGACCCACCACATTTTTTTTGTGTACTGAATGTGTATACCAACTTTGCAATACCAACTGTGCAATACCTTGAGGCCAGGTTAATGGAAATTAGTGAGAGTGGACACTTAAAATACTTCCAAAATCTTAATTTATTAACACTGTAAAATGTAAACTCCACCACAGCACAGCAACTATTCTTAGATCAGAGAGAGAGAGAGAGAGAGAGAAAGAGAGGTGTCACGGTTAATCACACATATTATCACGTTACATCATTATAAGAAGTTATTGTAAGTTGCTCATCAGATCTATTCAGTCTTCCAGATACTGTAGGGTAACATTGGACTAATGTGCACTCACTGTGTAAAAAAGGATGCCAATGACAAAATGAACCAGAGAAATGCCTCACTTGTCATCATGGAAAGAAAGAAAATATATAATAACATAATATAAATTTTGATTTACTCAGTCATTTGTAATAAGTATTTTATTTATCTAATTTCCTAATTTTTGATCATATTTTCTTTAATATCGCAGACTTTTCGCTATTTTTCATGTAAATCCTTGGTGGCGCTTCATAGCGAAGCCGGTGAGGCCGCAGCGAGCTTGGCCTCCCCTGGGATTGCGCAATCCCATGTTAACTGTGCTGACTTCCATTCTGTGAATGCATCTTCCTGTCTCTAGATCAGAAATTCAATTGTTCAAACAGTTATGAACTGATTTTCCACAATTTAATATATGTGGATTACGAATTGTGTTTTGGTCATCAAACTGTGTGCAGATAACATGTTTTCGTGGTGCTGGCCGATCATAAACAGCAAAGAACTGGTTGTAGGTGAGGCCGGCAGTTCCTTGACCGCTAGGCAGGGGGCGCTCAAGGGGCACCGCTCGTGATCCCCAAATAGTAGAGTCAAAACAAGTTATTGATGTTTTATTAGCGAGTTTTGCTAAACAAGTAAAGCACTAAAAAAACTCTAAACATACAGCTGGAACAGGACTGATCAGGGAAGGCTTTCCTCCCTGGCAGTGAGCTCCATTGAGACTGAGAGACTTTTAAAACTGAAGAAGATAAAGAGAACTTTTACCGGAAAATGATGATATTTTTGTTCAGAAAGAGCGCCACAGGGACTTAAATTATAAGTAGAGGTAAGACAGCGATACTTATTCATGTTTAGTTTTTGTGATAAAATGTGCGTAATGTGGGTTATAGTTTTAGAATGTGTTACAAATGCAGAAATCCATCATAACTCATAAACTGCTACCAATCAAATGACAATTTTTTTTCATCAAAGAACCAATATTTTTTCATGTATCTTGGTGAATTTATTTGGCTCAATCAGTCTCCTTCAGCACTTTGCAACGAGTCTACTCTGTAGAGTGTATATATTTGTAAATCTGACTCTGATGACGTCAGTGCCTCACCAGCTATGAACCCTACCGCACGTCACTGACTACAACCACCACCACCATATTTTACATCAGACACCGGAGCAGACGAAGGGCCTGCTATTGGGAACATGTCAGTCAGTTTGACACATTTCGCAGCGTCCGTTTGAAGAACTCGTTTCTTTTTTTCGTGCAGTTTCTCTGCGCCTCCCTTGCGTTTCTTATCCATTACTACTGTGAACACAGCTGCACAAAGTTCCACATGGAGCGTGAAGGTGTTTTTCTGCTTTATGATTGGCCTAGCCCTTTAGACTGTCAGGGATGATAACCAATGGGCTGCAGTAGCCTGTGGTAAGGGCCGGATGATCGGAACAGACTCTTGCGCTGCTGATATTTTTCTTTATGCATTATGCAAATATAACAAGGCAGATATATAAAATAATTAATAATAATAATAATAATAATACATATTATTAATATACATGTCGGGTCTGCCGGCCCAAACAGCACGTCGGCCCACCGGGAAAATGCCCGGTACGCCCGATTACCAGTCCATGCCTGCATGTCATCTAAAGGCAGTTTACAATGTCAAAATCAATCAGATTATACATATTAAGTCAGATTATCCAGATTGGTAAAAGAAATTCCTATATAAGTGAACCAGTTAATTGCATCAAAGTCGTAACAAGCAGCATTCACTCCTGAAGAAGCGTAGAGCCACAGGGAGAGTCGTTTGCATTGTACATGGCTTTGCAGCAATCCCTCATACTGATCAAGCATGAAGTGACAGCAGAAGGAAAAACTCCCCATTAACAGGAAGGAAAAACCTCCAGCAGAACCGGGCTCAGTATGAACAGTAATCTGCCTTGACTGACTGGGGGTTACAAAAGAGAGAGAAGAGACACAACATGACAGACAAAAAAGCACAGAAGCACACATTGATCCAGTAATGTGTTTTACATTAGATGGTAATAGCAGGTGATCTGTCTTCCCTGGATGATGTCACAGCTAACAGAACGCCAGACCAGGTGTACCTACTATGAAGAAAAAATAGAAAAAACAAAAAGTTAAAAGCTGAAATGACAACAGTCATGCAAAAACGAAGAACAGTAGACCCTGATGTCCTCCAGCAGCCTAAGCCTATAGCAGCATAACTATAAAGGTAGCTCAGCGTAACATGAGCCACTCTAACTATAAGCTTTGTCAAAAAGGAAAGTCCCAAGAGCCAGCTTCTAGTGGAGGAGTTCAAGTATCTTGGGGTCTTGTTCACGAATGAGGGGAAGATGGAGCGGGAGATCGACAGGCGGATTGGTGCAGCGTCTGCTGTGAAGCGGGCGCTGTACCGGTCCGTTGTGGTGAAGAGAGAGCTGAGCCAAAAGGCCAAGCTCTCGATTTACCAGTCGATCTACGTTCCTACCCTCATCTATGGTCACGAGCTTTGGGTCGTGACCGAAAGAACGAGATCCCGGATACAAGCAGCCAAAATGAGTTTTCTCCATAGTGTGTCTGGGCTCTCCCTTAGAGATAGGGTGAGGAGCTCAGTCATCCGGGGAGGACTCAGAGTAGAGCCGCTGCTCCTCCACATTGAGAGGAGCCAGTTGAGGTGGCTCGGGCATCTGGTCAGGATGCCTCCTGGACGCAACCCTGGTGAGGTGTTCTGGGCACGTCCCACCGGGAGGAGGCCCAGGGGAAGACCCAGGACACGCTGGAGAGACTCTGCTGGCCTGGGAACGCTTTGGGATTCCCCCGGAGGAAGTGGCCCAAGTGGCTGGGGAGAGGAAGGTCTGGGCCTCCCTCTTGAAGCTGCTACACCCGCGACCTGACCCCGGATAAGCGGAAGACGATGGATGGATGGAAAAAGGAAAGTTTTAGGATTAGTCTTAAAAGTAGACAGGGTGTCTGCGTCACTGACCAAAACTTGGAGTTGGTTCTACTGGAGAGGAGCATGATAGCTAAAGGATCTGCCTCCCATTCTGGTTTTACAGACTTTAGGAACCACCAGCAGACCTGCTTTCTGAGAGTGAAGTGGTCTGTTAGAAATTACTAAAGTTTGTACACAACATACACATGTGGAATATTGCTAACGTGTTACTTTAGCAATATTCCAATTGCTAAAGTGTTACTTTTACATTATTACTTTTGGGTGTGTATTCACCAATTTAGATGTCAAACTTTCATAAAAGCTGTCTTAATGCAAGAAACAAAACCATTAAACACATGAAATAACAATTAACTTTAAATAACTAAAAAGGTTTTGTTAACTTTTCACATGAAGCTGGATTAACAGCTAGTAAGATACCTTTGATTAAGTTGGTATACTAATGTTTAAACCAGGGGTGTAAAACGTACGGCCTGCGGGCCGGATCTGGCCCGCCGAACGATTTAGTCCGGCCCGGTGGCCAAATGCATTTTCATTATTCAACGGCTGTGTCTCCTCGGTGCATCGACCGATGTGCACCAGATTTTTTGTGAGTCGTGGGGGAGCGCTGCCCAACGCGTACGTGTGTATTGCATGGTAGACGGGTGAGGAAAATGCATGACAGCTTCTGCGGTGGCTGGCGGCGGGAGGTGCGCGTACCCTAGCGGTGGCCCATAGGCCAGAGCGGCGCTTGGCTGCGAGGGCCGATCATCACCGCTTGCGGTTTTAATTAGGCCCGAGCAGCTAAGCGCTGCGAAGGCCTATTGTATCTGTAGTGTTAATTATTATTAGGCCCGAGCAGCTAAGCGCTGCGAAGGCCTATTGTATCTGTAGTGTTAATTAGGCCCGAGCAGCTAAGCGCTGCGAAGGCCTATTGTATCTGTAGTGTTAATTATTATTATTATTATTATTATTATTAGGCCCGAGCAGCGAAGCGCTGCGAAGGCCTATTGTTTCTGTGTTGTTTCTTATTATTATTATTATTATTATTTTTATTCTGCCCCCCTAAAGAGGGGCCTTTTTGGGGGATTTATCATATTCAAAAACTCACCAAACTTGGCGGACGCATGAAGACTGTTTAAAAATTTTGTATTTTAAGGTCCTCATAAAAATCTAAAGAAAAATGCCTCAACGGCGCCACCTAGCAATTTTCAAAGGACCCTTTGCTATTCACTTACTTCATCGTAGAGACATGAGATTTGGTACAGTGTTAGAGCTCACCAAGACGCTCAGAATTTACAATTAATGTCATAGTGCAAATATCACAGGAAGTCGGCCATTTTAGATTGAAGGTCTGATTTTGACCCGATTTTTGACGTTTACAGCATTGGTATTTGATCGAACTCCTCCTAGAGATTTTGAGCGAGCGGCTTGAAACTCGGTCAGTCTGATCATAAGGCATGGCCAATTAAAAGTTATCAAAACGGTGAGTTTTTGAGCATGTTGAAGGGGTGTTAGCAGGGGTCAAAGTTTACCTACTCGCCGCAAAAAATAAAACTGTTATATCTCCTACACAGAAACACACAGAGGCACCAAACTTTCTGTGATTGATCATCATTGGGTCTTCTTTAATATCCAATGGTCAAATGATGACATCACTTAGGCCACGCCCCCTGACAACAGGAAGTGTCATGTTTTGCTGTAAACGGTCGCTATGTTACCCCTCTGAGCTAATCAACATGAAAATGTATCCAGAGACAGAAGACATGTTGGTGTGTTGTGGATTCCAGCCCCAAGTGGATTCGATGGAGCAGGGGGGCGTGGCGGCGTGGTGAAGTCACCTCAAACGCCGCTGCCATACGTTTGGCTCTGAATTCCACATTTTTGGGCCGAGCTGCTTAAAACTCACTGGGATGCATCCTTATCCACCCCCAAACAGGAATCCATAACAAACTTTGGTGGGCGTGACCTAATGCCTCAACGGCGCCACCTAGCAATTTTCAAAGGACCCTTTGCTATTCACTTACTTCATCGTAGAGACATGAGATTTGGTACAGTGGTAGAGCTCACCAAGACGCTCAGAATTTACAATTAATGTCATAGTGTAAATATCACAGGAAGTCGGCCATTTTAGATTGAAGGTCTGATTTTGACCCGATTTTTGACGTTTACAGCATTGGTATTTGATGGAACTCCTCCTAGAGATTTTGAGCGAGCGGCTTGAAACTCGGGCAGTCTGATCATAAGGCATGGCCAATTAAAGGTTATCAAAACAGTGAGTTTTTGAGCATGCTGAAGGGGCGTGAGCGGGGGTCAAAGTTCACCTACTCGCCATAAAACACAAAACTGTTATATTTCATATACAAAAACTCACAGAGCCACCAAACTTTCAGTAGTTGATCACCACTAGGTCTCCTACAATATCCAATGGTCAAATGATGACATTGCTTAGGCCACGCCCCCTGACAACAGGAAGTGTCATGTTTTATTGTTAACAGTCGCTATGTTACCCCTCTGAGCTAATCAACATGAAACTGTGTCCACAGACAGAAGACATGTTGCTGTGTTGTGGATTCGAGGCCCAACTGGATTCCATGTAGCAGTGCGGCGTGGTGGCGTGGCGAAGTCACCTGAAAGGCCGCTGCCATATGTCCAGACTTCCATAGGATATTGACAAATTTAATAAAAAGTAACTTAAAATTACCTTAAAAGGACAACATTTTTAAAAGTCAAAAGGCTTATTTAATGCTTTGAGAACATCTCTTCTATTCGGCTACAAAATCAACCAAAACAGGATGATCTTTTAAGCTATAAGACCATTTTTAAGATGTCAATACATAAATTTTAAGCTGGTGGGTCGCCACTGCCTCCGGTGGCCTAATGCATCGCTGCATCAACTGATCTCCACCAGTTTAATCTCGTCATGGCAAAATTATTTTTCTCTTCATGTGTGGCCCTAATACTCCATCGTAAGAACACCGCTGTCGTTACCGCGGGTCCTGGGGAAAAAAAAAAAAAACACTGCTCCTGGGGGGAGCATTGCAATTCAGACAGTGCAGTTCATTTTAAAGAGGCAGTTTTGGCGCATATTACGATAGAAATGGGCTGCGGGGAGCCTAAGTGTGTTGTCGTGGGCGTGTTTACCCGCTGCAGGTAACCGCTGTGAAACAATCAGAAAGATTTCCCTGATTAATAACATCTTTATGGAGCGCTAGACTTATTGTTACTATGTGCTGCTTTACCAGTTCTCTCTCTCTCGCTCGCTCGCTCGCTCGCTCGTCATCGGACAAAAATCAAACTGCTTCGTGTTTGTATTTGAAATTGTGCGTCAGACTCAGATTCAGAAGTGTTGTTACGACGTTTGAGCTGTAACTGCAACCGTTATATATATCTTGTAACTTTGACAGACAACACCAACTGTCCCCACAATCCAGTGCACACAATACCACAACAGACCTCATCACGCTCTACAGTACATCAAGAAAACTAAATCAACTAAAACAAGTTCACGAGTGCACTTGAAATGAAGTTAATCCATATTTGTGTCAGGGTGTCTAAGCACTCTCCAGAATTTGACATCTCAGCAGAACCTGTAATAATTATAGAAAGTAACGTTATAGTTGTTCTGCCTTTTGTTAAGACAGCAAGGAATTCATGTCGTGAATACATTACATAAATAAGATATTAATTAATTCTTAGTCAGAGGAAATCCATGGTAAAAACAGTTAGAAACGTTTTGGGTTCATATTTAATCAGAGTGAGACATCACAACTTTGTTAGATCTCTATGTGAATTACGTGAGATAGTGAGTGCTCTCACCTTAAAAAAAGATCTTTGACGTATTTTGCTCCGGTTAAAAGCTGCTTTTCAGCTATGAAGCTAGGGAAACTGCTAATGTTGAAGTTGAATTTGTTCTACACGCTTCTGCCTTGGAAAAATATTTGTCTTTTTACAAAAACAATGTTTAAAACCAGATTTGGTAACAAAGGTTATTCAGACAACGCAAGAAAAGGAAGCTTTGTGTGGGGAACTTTTCTCCTAGCTGTCTAGCTGCATATGGCCCCAGGACAGCACAATAGTTTTCTTGAAGTATAATTTTGGAGAAGTAGAAACAAGTATTCATTTCAAAAGGTAGGTAAAAAAGGAAAAAAGTTTTTACAAAATCTTAAAATGTTGGATAGTCGTTATTTCAATCTTGCTGTGAAAATTGGTGAAATATTATCATTTTTAATGCTTAGATATAAAATTGCAAGGCAATTACTAAAATTGCCTTTTGTTGAAAATGTTTTTTGACATGCCATACTTTATATTTATAGGTAGCCTAGATGTGCATAATAAAAGAGTGGAACTAAAAGCTGGTCTAAAATTTTTATGGAGCTTTAACTTGCTAAGAGTAATAACGTTAGATGATTATATCTTTAAAATGAGATAACTGTCTCATAAAATGTGATAGTTTACTTGGTCTAAAGAGATGATTCAATTCAATGTTATTTATATAGCGCCAATTCATGAAATATGTCATCTCAAGGCACTTTACAAAGTCAAAATCAATCATATTATACAGATTGGGTCAGATTATACACATTGGTCAAAAAAATTCCTATATAAGGGAACCAGTTCATTGCATCAAAGTCTTGACAAGTAGCATTCTCTCTTGAAGAAGCGTAGAACCACAGGGAGAGTCGTCTGCTGTGTCCATGGCTTTGCAGCAATCCTACCTACTGAGCAAGCATGAAGCAACAGCGGGGAAAAAAACTCCCCATTAACGGGAAGGTAAAACCTCCAGCAGAACCGGGCTCAGTATGAACGGTCATCTGCCTCGACAGACTGGGGGTTACAGAAGACAGAGCAGAGACACAACAAGACAGACAAAAAAGCACAGAAGTTCTACATTAGATGGTAGTAGCGGGTGATCTGTCTTCCCTGGATGATGCCACAGCTAACAGAACGCCAGACCAGGTGTACCTACAATGAAGAAAAAAGAAAAATCAAAAAGTTAAAAGCTGAAATGACAACAGTCATTCAAAATTGAAGAACAATAGACCCTGATGTCCTGCAGTAGCCTAAACGTATAGCAGCATAACTATAGAGGTAGCTCAGGGTAACATGAGCCACTCTAACTATAAGCTTTTTAAAAAAGGAAAGTCCAAAGAGCCAGCTTCTAGTGGAGGAGTTCAAGTATCTTGGGGTGTTGTTCACGAATGAGGGGAAGATGGGGTGGGAGATCGACAGGCGGATTGGTGCAGCATCTGCTGTGAAGCGGGCGCTGTACCGGTCCGTTGTGGTGAAGAGAGAGCTGAGCCAAAAGGCGAAGCTCTCGATTTACCGGTCGATCTACGTTCCTACCCTCATCTATGGTCACGAGCTTTGGGTCGTGACCGAAAGAACGAGATCCTGGATACAAGCGGCCGAAATGAGTTTTCTCCATAGTGTGTGTGAGCTCTCCCTTAGAGATAAGGTGAGGAGCTCAGTCATCCGGGGAGGACAGAGTAGAGCCACTGCTTCTTCACGTCGAGAGGAGCCAGTTGAGGTGGCTTGTGCATCTGGTTAGGATGCCTCCTGGACGCCTCCCTGGTGAGGTGTTCTGGGCACGTCCCACCGGGAGGAGGCCCAGGGGAAGACCTGGGACACGCTGGAGAGACTATGTTTTCTCTGCTGGCCTGGGAACACCTTGGGATTCCCCTGGAGGAGGTAGCCCAAGTGCCTGGGGAGAGGGACGTCTGGGCCTCCTTTATAAAGCTGCTACCCCCGCGATTTTGTTAAAGTGTTCCTTTAGCAATAGTCCAATTGCTAAAGTGTTACTTTTACATTACTTTTGGGTGTGTATCACCAATTTAGATGTTAAACTTTCATAAAAGCTGTCTTAATGCAAGAAACAAAACCCTTAAACACATGAAATAGCAAGTAACTTTAAAAAACTAAAATGGTTTTGTTAACTTTTCACATTAAGCTGGATTAACAGCTAGTAAGATACCTTTGATTAAATTGGTATACTAATGTTTAAACCAGGGGTGTCAAAGGTACGGCCCGCCGAAGGATTTAGTCCGGTCCGGTGGCCAAATGCATTATCATTATTCAACGGCTGTATCTCCTCGCTGCATCGAGCGATCTGGACCAGATTTTTTGTGAGTCGTGGGGGAGCGCTGCCGAACACGTTCGTGTGAATCGCCCAGTGGACGGGCGGGCAAAATGCGTGACAGCATCTGCGGTGGCGGGCGGCCAGCGGTGCGCAAATCCCAGCGGTGGCCAATAGGCCAGAACGGCGCTTTGCTGCGAGGGCCGATCATCACCGCTTGCGGTTTTAATTAGGCCCGAGCAGCTAAGCGCTGCGAAGGCCTATTGTATCTGTAGTGTTAATTATTATTATTATTATTATTATTCTGCCCCCCTAAAGAGGGGCCTTTTTGGGGGCTTTCTCATTTTCAAAAACTCACCAAACTTGGCAGATGCATGGTGACTGTTTAAAAATTTTGTATTTTAAGGTCGTCACAAAAATCTAAAGAAAAATGCCTCAACGGCGCCACCTAGAAATTTTCAAAGGACCCTTTGCTATTCACTTACTTCGTCGTAGAGACATGAAATTTGGTACAGTTGTAGAGCTCAACAAGACGCTCAGAATTTACAATTAATGTCATAGTGCAAATATCACAGGAAGTTGGCCATTTTAGACTGAAAGTCTGATTTTGACCCAATTTTTGACGTTTATAGCATTGGTATTTGATGGATCTCCTCCTAGAGATTTTGAGCGATCGGCTTGAAACTCGGGCAGTCTGATCATAAGGCATGGCCAATCAAAAGTTATCAAAACGGTGAGTTTTTGAGCATGGTGAAGGGGCATTGGCAGGGGTCAAAGTTCACCTATTCGCCACAAAAAATAAAACTGTTATATCTCCTACACAGAAACACACAGAGGCACCAAACTTTCTGTGATTAATCATCATCAGGTCTCCTATAATATCCAATGGTCAAATGATGACATCACTTAGGCCACACCCCCTGACAACAGGAAGTGTCATGTTTTGCTGTAAACGGTCGCTATGTTACCCCTCTGAGCTAATCAACATGAAACTGTGTCCAGAGACAGAAGACATGTTGTTGTGTTGTGGATTCCAGCCCCAAGTCGATTCGATGGAGCAGGAGAGCGTGGCGGCGTGGTGAAGTCACCTCAAACGCCGCTGCCATACGTTTGGCTCTGAATTCCACATTTTTGGGCCGAGCTGCATAAAACTCACTTGGATGCATCCTTATCCACCCCCCAACAGGAATCCATAACAAATTTTGGTGGGCGTGACCTAATGCCTCAACGGCGCCACTTAGCAATTTTCAAAGGACCCTTTGCTATTCACTTACTCTATCGTAGAGACATGAGATTTGGTACAGTGGTAGAGCTCACCAAGACGCTCAGAATTTACAATTAATGTCATAGTGTAAATATCACAGGAAGTTGGCCATTTTAGATTGAATGTCTGATTTTGACCCCATTTTTGACGTTTATAGCATTGGTATTTGATGGATCTCCTCCTAGAGATTTTTAGCGAGCGGCTTGAAACTCGGGCAGTCTAATCATAAGGCATGGCCAATTAAAAGTTATCAAAACGGTGAGTTTTTGAGCTTGTTGAAGGGGCATTAGCAAGGGTCAAAGTTCACCTACTCGCCACAAAAAATAAAACTGTTATATCTCCTACACAGAAACACACAGAGGCATCAAACTTTCAGTGATTGATCACCATCAGGTCTCCTATAATATCCAATGGTCAAATGATGACATTGCTTAGGCCACGCCCCCTGACAACAGGAAGTGTCATGTTTTGTTGTAAGCGGTCGCTATGTTACCCCTCTGAGCTAATCAACATGAAACTGTGTCCACAGACAGAACACATGTTGGTATGTTGTGGATTTCAGGCTCAACTGGATTGGATGGAGCAGGGGGGCGTGGCGGCGTGGCATATTCACCTCAAACGCTGCTGTCATACGTTTGGCTCTGAATTCCAAAGTTTTGGGCCGAGCTGCTTAAAACTCATTTGGATGCATCCTTATCCACCCCCCAACAGGAATCCTTAACAAACTTTAGTGAGCAGGACTTAGTTTCTCTATAGCGCCACCAAGCAAATTTCAAAGGACCCTTTGGTATTCACTTACTTCATCGTAGAGTAATGAAATTTTGTACAGTTGTAGATCTCAGCAAGACGCTCAGAATTTACAATTAATGTCATACTGCAAGTATCACAGGAAGTAAGCCATTTTAGATTGAAATCTGAATTTTGATACCAAGTTGACATGTAAAGCATATGTATTTGATCATACTTGTCCAGCAGGGGGCAGCAAGAGACCACAAATAAACCCCAAAGGAATTTCTCTTGGTAAGTAAGTGATCTTAACTCTTTGGTTTCCTTATATATTTAAGTTGAACAGATATACAAATCCTGCTTGAAAACTGACAAACTTACTCTTGTTCAATACATTTCAGTTTTTATTTATATAACGCCAAATCATAAAACATGTCATCAGGGGTGGACTGGGACAAAAAAAATCGGCCCTGGCATTTTGGATTAGACTGGCCCACCACATTTTTTTTGTGTACTGAATGTGTATACCAACTTTGCAATACCAACTGTGCAATACCTTGAGGCCAGGTTAATGGAAATTAGTGAGAGTGGACACTTAAAATACTTCCAAAATCTTAATTTATTACAGTTTTTTACAGTCGCTAGGACACATTTCTCAATACTTAGGTCACTTTTTCAAAACTCTTCACACAGTGGGGACAACAGAAGTATATGTGGGCTAAACTGTGGATCATTTATCATTGCTTTGGCACAAAATGCATTCAATGACTACATCTTTCAAATTACATTAATTCTTTTCTCACTTCGACACAACAACCGCCAAAACTCTGTGTACCTACAGGACAATTTGCACATGCTTACATACTGTTTTCAAAACTGTTAAACTTATGTTCAAAACAATAACATAATACAAAACTGAATAAGACAGCAATTTCCTACATTTCTACAGGAATATTTTAATGAAATATATTTTACATCTTAAAATTAAATGCTATAAAAATAAGTGGACAATTGGACCAACCACAGCTGATTCTCATTGTAGATGAACATCTACACAGGTGTTACTCTTTCAATTTCATTACAAAAAGAGACAACTGCTGAATAGTTTTGTATTGTGATGTAAACATGGACCCAGCCAGAAACAGAGAAGTGGCTGAAAGAGGAAGAAGAGGGGCTGGGAGGGGGCGAGGAATACGTATGCGTGGTGGAAGAAAAATAAGAGGAAGACCAAGAGCTGTTGTTTCAGATGAGATCAGAGCTACTGTAATTGATCATGTAGTAAATCATGGTCTCTCAATGAGAGAGGCTGGTCAGAGAGTGCAGCCAAATCTGCAACGCTCAACAGTGGCATCTATTGTTAGAGTTTTCCAGCAAACCAACAGGTAACTTGTATTCTGCAAGGGCATTTGACTGAGTTGCACATTACAGAAGTAAATAGACTTGTGTGTAATTGCTTCTGCATTTCTGCTTAGGACTCAACGGTTACCTCACACAGGTGGGAGAGGAAGGATGCTCACTGATGTGCAGGAAACTGCCATTGTTGATATGGTCATCAGAAACAATGGCATAAAACTCACTGAGATTCGAGACACAGTTTTGGCAGACAACATTACTTTTGCAAATATTCACAGTGTAAGCATCACAACTATTTCTAGAGTCCTGAAAAAACATCAGGTAAGGATGAAACAGTTGTACACTGTGCCTTTTGAGAGGAACTCTGAACATGTCAAGCAACTCAGGAACCAATATGTCCAGGTAAGATCACAATAAAATACAGAACTGTTTTTGAACAAAACACACACAAATAATTTTTTTTAGGTAATGTTTACTACTGTAACAGCTTATGTTGCCTTGTGGATTTATTATAGAGAGTCATGGAGATTGAAGGCAGGCAAACGCCCCACATTTTCATCTTTGTGGATGAGGCAGGTTTCAACCTGGCCAAAACACGGCGACGAGGAAGGAATGTGATTGGGAAGAGAGCCACAGTGGATGTCCCGGGCCAGAGGGGTGCCAGCATCACAATGTGCGCAGCAATATCCACTGATGGACTGCTGTTACACAAACCACTAATTGGGCCATACAACACTGAACGTCTCCTTGCGTTCCTGCATGATCTCTATGGAAGGGTTGTGCTAGGTGAGGAAAGGGATGCAGAGAGAAGAAATCCACCAACATTTATAATTGTATGGGACAATGTGGCATTTCACCACTCTCGTGCAGTCACCGAGTGGTTTGCAGCCCATCCCAGAATGGTGTCACTTTTCCTCCCACCTTACTCTCCATTCCTCAACCCCATAGAGGAATTCTTTTCCTCATGGAGGTGGAAGGTTTATGACCACCATCCACATAATCAAATGTCCCTCCTGGACGCAATGAATGCTGGATACCTGGACATATCAGCAGAAGATTGACAGGGATGGATCAGGCATGCCAGAAGATTCTTTCCTAGGTGTATTGCCCTAGATGACATAAGATGTGATGTGGATGAGAACCTGTGGCCAAATGGAGAAGACCGAGTAGATTAGCATTACTATTGTATCTGTATCAGTGGATGATGTGAATACAAATTCTTGTATTTTGGAATTACTCCTAAAAACAAATAAAAGACATAAAATATATTGAAGCATTCTGCATCATGTCTGATTCATTCCAGTAACCTCTATTGCAGTGAATTATTAACCGAGATTGTATAATGCTACATGTTGTTAGTGTTTTTTAGGTCATTGTTTTGTGGGTGACAAAGTGTGTTTGTTGGCTGTCAACCTTTGCTAGTGTTATGGAAGAATGTGTTGATTTGAGATATGTATGAAGTGATTTGGTAGTTTTAGTGCATTTTGAATGTGAAATGAACTGCTGTGCCAAGCTGAAAGTTGGTTTGGAGAACTGTGTGAAGAGTTTTGAAAAAGTGACTTAAGTATTGAAAAATGGGTCCTAGCGACTGTAAAAAACTGTAACACTGTAAAATGTAAACTCCACCACAGCACAGCAACTATTCTTAGATCAGAGAGAGAGAGAGAAAGAGAGGTGTCACGGTCAATCACACATATTATCACGTTACATCATTATAAGAAGTTATTGTAAGTTGCTCATCAGATCTATTCAGTCTTCCAGATACTGTAGGGTAACATTGGACTAATGTGCACTCACTGTGTAAAAAAGGATGCCAATGACAAAATGAACCAGAGAAATGCCTCACTTGTCATCATGGAAAGAAAGAAAATATATAATAACATAATATAAATTTTGATTTACTCAGTCATTTGTAATAAGTATTTTATTTATCTAATTTCCTAATTTTTGATCATATTTTCTTTAAAATCGCAGACTTTTCGCTATTTTTCATGTAAATCCTTGGTGGCGCTTCATAGCGAAGCCGGTGAGGCCGCAGCGAGCTTGGCCTCCCCTGGGATTGCGCAATCCCATGTTAACTGTGCTGACTTCCATTCTGTGAATGCATCTTCCTGTCTCTAGATCATAAATTCAATTGTTCAAACAGTTATGAACTGATTTTCCACAATTTAATATATGTGGATTACGAATTGTGTTTTGGTCATCAAACTGTGTGCAGATAACATGTTTTCGTGGTGCTGACCGATCATAAACAGCAAAGAACTGGTTGTAGGTGAGGCCGGCAGTTCCTTGGCCGCTAGGCAGGGGGCGCTCAAGGGGCACCGCTTGTGATCCCCAAATAGTAGAGTCAAAACAAGATATTGATGTTTTATTAGCGAGTTTTGCTAAACAAGTAAAGCACTAAAAAGACTCCACTGAGACCAAGAGAGTTTTAAATCTGAAGAAGATAAAGAGAACTTTTACCGGAAAATGATATTTTTGTTCAGAAAGAGCGCCGCAGGGACTTAAATTATAAGTAGAGGTAAGACAGCGATACTTATTCATGTTTTGTTTTTGTGATAAAATGTGCGTAATGTGGGTTATAGTTTTAGAATGTGTTACAAATGCAGAAATCCATCATAACTCATAAACTGCTACCAATCAAATGACAAATTTTTTTTCATCAAAGAACCAATATTTTTCCATGTATCTTGGTGAATTTATTTGGCTCAATCAGTCTCCTTCAGCACTTTGCAACGAGTCTACTCTGTAGAGTGTATATATTTGTAAATCTGACTCTGATGACGTCAGTGCCTCACCAGCTATGAACCCTACCGCACGTAACTGGCTACAACCACCACCACCATATCTTACATCAGACACCGGAGCAGATGAAGGCCTGCTGTAGGGAACATGTCAGTGAGTTTGACACATTTCGCAGCATCCGTTTGAAGAACTCGTTTCTTTTTTTCGTGCAGTTTCTCTGCGCCTCCCATTACTACTGTGAACACTGCTGCACAAAGTTTCACATGGAGCGTGAAGGTGTTTTTCTACTTTATGATTGGCCTAGCCCTTTAGACTGTCAGGGATGATAACGAGGCAGATATATAAAATAATTAATAATAATAATAATACATATTTATATACATGTCGGGTCTGCCGGCCCAAACAGCACGTCGGCCCACCGGGAAAATGCCCGGTACGCCCGATTACCAGTCCATGCCTGCATGTCATCTAAAGGCAGTTTACAATGTCAAAATCAATCAGATTATACATATTAGGTCAGATTATCCAGATTGGTAAAATAAATTCCTATATAAGGGAACCAGTTGATTGCATCAAAGTCGTAACAAGCAGCATTCACTCCTGAAGAAGCGTAGAGCCACAGGGAGAGTCGTTTGCATTGTACATGGCTTTGCAGCAATCCCTCATACTTATCAAGCATGAAGTGACAGCAGAAGAAAAAACTCCCCATTAACAGGAAGGAAAAACCTCCATCAGAGGCGGGCTCAGTATGAACGGTAATCTGCGTTGACCGACTGGGGGTTACAAAAGAGAGAGAAGAGACACAACAAGAGAAACAAAAAAGCACAGAAGCACACATTGATCCAGTAATCTGTTTTACATTAGATGGTAATAACAGGTGATCTGTCTTCCCTGGATGATGTCACAGCTAACAGAACGCCAGACCAGGTGTACCTACTATGAAGATAAAAGAGAGAGAACAGAAAGTTAAAAGCTAAAATGACAACAGTCATGCAAAATTGAAGAACAATAGACCCTGATGTCCTCCAGCAGCCTAAGCCTATAGCAGCATAACTATAGAGGTAGCTCAGGGTAACATGAACCACTCTAACTATAAGCTTTGTCAAAAAGGAAAGTCCCAAGAGCCAGCTTCTAGTGGAGGAATTCAAGTATCTTGGGGTCTTGTTCACGAATGAGGGGAAGATGGAGCGGGAGATCGACAGGCGGATTGGTGCAACATCTGCTGTGAAGCGGGCGCTGTAGCGATCCGTTGTGGTGAAGAGAGAGGTGAGCCAAAAGGCGAAGCTCTTGATTTACCGGTCGATCTACGTTCCTACCCTCATCTATGGTCACGAGCTTTGGGTCGTGACCGAAAGAACGAGATCCCGGATACAAGCGGCCAAAATAAGTTTTCTCCATAGTGTGTCTGGGCTCTCCCTTAGAGATAGGGTGAGGAGCTCAGTCATCCGGGGAGGACTCAGAGTAGAGCCGCTGCTCCTCCACATTGAGAGGAGCCAGTTGAGGTGGCTCGGGCATCTGGTTAGGATGCCTCCTGGACGCATCCCTGGTGAGGTGTTCTGGGCACGTCCCACCGGGAGGAGGCCCAGGGGAAGACCCAGGACACGCTGGAGAGACTCTGCTGGCCTGGGAACGCTTTGGGATTCCCCCGGAGGAAGTGGCCCAAGTGGCTGGGGAGAGGAAGGTCTGGGCCTCCCTCTTGAAGCTGCTACACCCGCGACCTGACCCCGGATAAGCGGAAGACGATGGATGGATGGAAAAAGGAAAGTTTTAGGATTAGTCTTAAAAGTAGACAGGGTGTCTGCGTCACGGACCAAAACTGGGAGTTGGTTCCACTGGAGAGGAGCATGATAGCTAAAGGATCTGCCTACCATTCTGGTTTTACAGACTTTAGGAACCACCAGCAGACCTGCTTTCTGAGAGTGAAGTGGTCTGTTAGAAATTACTAAAGTTTGTACACAACATACACATGTGGAATATTGCTAACGTGTTACTTTAGCAATATTCCAATTGCTAAAGTGTTACTTTTACATTATTACTTTTGGGTGTGTATCCACCAATTTAACTGTCAAACTTTCATAAAAGCTGTCTTAATGCAAGAAACGCAACCCTTAAACACATGAAATAATTAACTTTAAATAACTAAAAAGGTTTTGTTAACTTTTCACATGAAGCTGGATTAACAGCTAGTAAGATACCTTTGATTAAGTTGGTATACTAATGTTTAAACCAGGGGTGTCGAACGTACGGCCTGCGGGCCGGATCTGGCCCGCCGAACGATTTAGTCCGGCCCGGTGGCCAAATGCATTATCATTATTCAACGGCTGTGTCTCCTCGGTGCATCGACCGATCTGCACCAGATTTTTTGTGAGTCGTGGGGGAGCGCTGCCCAATGCGTACGTGTGTATTGCATGGTAGACGGGCAAGGAAAATGCATGACAGCTTCTGCTGTGGCTGGCGGTGGGAGGTGCGCGTACCCTAGCGGTGGCCCATAGGCCAGAGCGGCGCTTGGCTGCGAGGGCCGATCATCACCGCTTGCGGTTTTAATTATTATTATTATTATTCTGCCCCCCTAAAGAGGGGCCTTTTTGGGGGCTTTCTCATTTTCAAAAACTCACCAAACTTGGCAGATGCATGGTGACTGTTTAAAAATTTTGTATTTTAAGGTCGTCACAAAAATCTAAAGAAAAATGCCTCAACGGCGCCACCTAGAAATTTTCAAAGGACCCTTTGCTATTCACTTACTTCGTCGTAGAGACATGAAATTTGGTACAGTTGTAGAGCTCACCAAGACGCTCAGAATTTACAATTAATGTCATAGTGTAAATATCACAGGAAGTCGGCCATTTTAGATTGAAAGTCTGATTTTGACCTCAATTTTGACAGTTACAGCATCGGTATAAGATCTAACTCCTCCTAGAGATATCGAGCGATCGGCTTGAAACTCGGGCAGTCTGATCATAAGGCATGGCCAATCAAAAGTTATCAAAACGGTGAGTTTTTGAGCATGCTGAAGGGGCGTTGGCAGGGGTCAAAGTTCACCTATTCGCCACAAAAAATAAAAGTGTTATATCTCCTACACAGAAACACACAGAGGCACCAAACTTTCTGTGATTAATCATCATCAGGTCTCCTATAATATCCAATGGTCAAATGATGACATCACTTAGGCCACACCCCCTGACAACAGGAAGTGTCATGTTTTGCTGTAAACGGTCGCTATGTTACCCCTCTGAGCTAATCAACATGAAACTGTGTCCACAGACAGAACACATGTTGTTGTGTTGTGGATTCCAGCCCCAAGTCGATTCGATGGAGCAGGAGAGCGTGGCGGCGTGGTGAAGTCACCTCAAACGCCGCTGCCATACGTTTGGCTCTGAATTCCACATTTTTGGGCCGAGCTGCATAAAACTCACTTGGATGCATCCTTATCCACCCCCCAACAGGAATCCATAACAAATTTTGGTGGGCGTGACCTAATGCCTCAACGGCGCCACTTAGCAATTTTCAAAGGACCCTTTGCTATTCACTTACTTCATCGTAGAGACATGAGATTTGGTACAGTGGTAGAGCTCACCAAGACGCTCAGAATTTACAATTAATGTCATAGTGTAAATATCACAGGAAGTCGGCCATTTTAGATTGAATGTCTGATTTTGACCCCATTTTTGACGTTTATAGCATTGGTATTTGATGGATCTCCTCCTAGAGATTTTTAGCGAGCGGCTTGAAACTCGGGCAGTCTGATCATAAGGCATGGCCAATTAAAAGTTATCAAAACGGTGAGTTTTTGAGCTTGTTGAAGGGGCATTAGCAAGGGTTAAAGTTCACCTACTCGCCACAAAAAATAAAACTGTTATATCTCCTACACAGAAACACACAGAGGCATCAAACTTTCAGTGATTGATCACCATCAGGTCTCCTATAATATCCAATGGTCAAATGATGACATTGCTTAGGCCACGCCCCCTGACAACAGGAAGTGTCATGTTTTGTTGTAAGCGGTCGCTATGTTACCCCTCTGAGCTAATCAACATGAAACTGTGTCCACAGACAGAACACATGTTGGTATGTTGTGGATTTCAGGCTCAACTGGATTGGATGGAGCAGGGGGGCGTGGCGGCGTGGCATATTCACCTCAAACGCTGCTGTCATACGTTTGGCTCTGAATTCCACAGTTTTGGGCCGAGCTGCTTAAAACTCATTTGGATGCATCCTTATCCACCCCCCAACAGGAATCCTTAACAAACTTTAGTGAGCAGGACTTAGTTTCTCTATAGCGCCACCAAGCAAATTTCAAAGGACCCTTTGGTATTCACTTACTTCATCGTAGAGTAATGAAATTTTGTACAGTTGTAGATCTCAGCAAGACGCTCAGAATTTACAATTAATGTCATACTGCAAGTATCACAGGAAGTAAGCCATTTTAGATTGAAATCTGAATTTTGATACCAAGTTGACATGTAAAGCATATGTATTTGATCATACTTGTCCAGCAGGGGGCAGCAAGAGACCACAAATAAACCCCAAAGGAATTTCTCTTGGTAAGTAAGTGATCTTAACTCTTTGGTTTCCTTGTATATTTAAGTTGAACAGATATACAAATCCTGCTTGAAAACTGACAAACTCTTGTTCAATACATTTCAGTTTTTATTTATATAGCGCCAAATCATGAAACATGTCATCAGGGGTGGATTGGGACAAAAAATTGGCCCTGGCATTTTGGATTAGACTGGCCCACCACATTTTTTTTGTGTACTGAATGTGTATACCAACTGTGCAATACCAACTGTGCAATACCTTGAAGTCAGGATAATGGAAATTAGTGAGTGGACACTTAAAATACTTCCAAAATCTTAATTTATTAACACTGTAAAATGTAAACTCCACCACAGCACAGCAATTATTCTTAGATCAGAGAGAGAGAGAGAGAAAGAGAGGTGTCACGGTCAATCACACATATTATCACGTTACATCATTATAAGAAGTTATTGTAAGTTGCTCATCAGATCTATTCAGTCTTCCAGATACTGTAGGGTAACATTGGACTAATGTGCACTCACTGTGTAAAAGAGGATGCCAATGACAAAATGAACCAGAGAAATGCCTCACTTGTCATCATGGAAAGAAAGAAAATATATAATAACATAATATAAATTTTGATTTACTCAGTCATTTGTAATAAGTATTTTATTTATCTAATTTCCTAATTTTTGATCATATTTTCTTTAAAATCGCAGACTTTTCGCTATTTTTCATGTAAATCCTTGGTGGCGCTTCATAGCGAAGCCGGTGAGGCCGCAGCGAGCTTGGCCTACCCTGGGATTGCGCAATCCCATGGTAACTGCGCTGACTTCCATTCTGTGAATGCATCTTCCTGTCTCTAGATCATAAATTCAATTGTTCAAACAGTTATGAACTGATTTTCCACAATTTAATATATGTGGATTACGAATTGTGTTTTGGTCATCAAACTGTGTGCAGATAACATGTTTTCGTGGTGCTGGCCGATCATAAACAGCAAAGAACTGGTTGTAGGTGAGGCCAGCAGTTCCTTGGCCACTAGGCAGGGGGCGCTCAAGGGGCACCGCTCGTGATCCCCAAATAGTAGAGTCAAAACAAGTTATTGATGTTTTATTAGCGAGTTTTGCTAAACAAGTAAAGCACTAAAAAGACTAAACATACAGCTGGAACAGGACTGATCAGGGAAGGCTTTCCTCCCTGGCAGTGAGCTCCACTGAGACTGAGAGACTTTTAAAACTGAAGAAGATAAAGAGAACTTTTACCGGAAAATGATGATATTTTTGTTCAGAAAGAGCGCCACAGGGACTTAAATTATAAGTAGAGGTAAGACAGCGATACTTATTCATGTTTTGTTTCTGTAATGAAATGTGCTTAATGTGGGTTATAGTTTTAGAATGTGTTACAAATGCAGAAATCCATCATAACTCATAAACTGTTACCAATCAAATGACAATTTTTTTCATCAAAGAACCAATATTTTTCCATGTATCTTGGTGAATTTATTTGGCTCAATCAGTCTCCTTCAGCACTTTGCAACGAGTCTACTCTGTAGAGTGTATATATTTGTAAATCTGACTCTGATGACGTCAGTGCCTCACCAGCTATGAACTCTACCGCACGTCACTGACTACAACCACAACCACCATATTTTACACCAGACACCGGAGCAGATGAAGGGCCTGCTGTTGGGAACATGTCAGTCAGTTTGACACATTTCGCAGCATCCGTTTGAAGAACTCGTTTCTTTTTTTCGTGCAGTTTCTCTGCGCCTCCCTTGCGTTTCTTATCCATTACTACTGTGAACACCGCTGCACAAAGTTCCACATGGAGCGTGAAGGTGTTTTTCTACTTTATGATTGGCCTAGCCCTTTAGACTGTCAGGGATGATAACCAATGGGCTGCAGTAGCCTGTGGTAAGGGCCGGATGATCGGAACAGACTCTTGCGCTGCTGATATTTTTCTTCATGCATTATGCAAATATAACGAGGCAGATATATAAAATAATAATAATATTAATAATAATAATACATATTATTAATATACATGTCGGGTCTGCCGGCCTGCATGTCATCTAAAGGCAGTTTACAATGTCAAAATCAATCAGATTATACATATTAAGTCAGATTATCCAGATTGGTAAAAGAAATTCCTATATAAGGGAACCAGTTGATTTCATCAAAGTCGTAACAAGCAGCATTGACTCCTGAAGAAGCGTAGAGCCACAGGGAGAGTCGTTTGCATTGTACATGGCTTTGCAGCAATCCCTCATACTGATCAAGCATGAAGTGACAGCAGAAGGAAAAACTCCCCATTAACAGGAAGGAAAAACCTCCAGCCGAACCGGGCTCAGTATGAACGGTAATCTGCCTTGACCGACTGGGGGTTACAAAAGAGAGAGAAGAGACACAACAAGACAGACAAAAAAGCACAGAAGCACACATTGATCCAGTAATGTGTTTTACATTAGATGGTAATAGCAGGTGATCTGTCTTCCCTGAATGATGTCACAGCTAACAGAACGCCAGACCAGGTGTACCTACTATGAAGAAAAAATAGAAAAAACAAAAAGGTAAAAGCTGAAATGACAACAGTCATGCAAAATTGAAGAACAATAGACCCTGATGTCCTCCAGCAGCCTAAGCCTATAGCAGCATAACTATAGAGGTAGCTCAGCGTAACATGAACCACTCTAACTATAATCTTTGTCAAAAAGGAAAGTCCCAAGAGCCAGCTTCTAGTGGAGGAGTTCAAGTATCTTGGGGTCTTGTTCACGAATGAGGGGAAGATGGAGCGGGAGATCGACAGGCGGATTGGTGCGACGTCTGCTGTGAAGCGTGCGCTGTACCGATCCGTTGTGGTGAAGAGAGAGCTGAGCCAAAAGGCCAAGCTCTCGATTTACCAGTCGATCTACGTTCCTACCCTCATCTATGGTCACGAGCTTTGGGTCGTGACCGAAAGAACGAAATCCCGGATACAAGCGGCCAAAATGAGTTTTCTCCATAGTGTGTCTGGGCTCTCCCTTAGAGATAGGGTGAGGAGCTCAGTCATCCGGGGAGGACTCAGAGTAGAGCCGCTGCTCCTCCACATTGAGAGGAGCCAGTTGAGGTGGATCGGGCATCTGGTTAGGATGCCTCCTGGACGCCTCCCTGATGAGGTGTTCTGGGCACGTCCCACCGGGAGGAGACCCAGAGGAAGACCCAGGACACGCTGGAGAGACTATGCTGGCCTGGGAACGCTTTGGGATTCCCCCAGAGGAAGTGGCCCAAGTGGCTGGGGAGAGGAAGGTCTGGGGCTCCCTCTTGAAGCTGCCCCTGCGACCTGACCCCGGATAAGTGGAAGACGATGGATGGATGGAAAAAGGAAAGTTTTAGGATTAGTCTTAAAAGTAGACAGGGTGTCTGCGTCACGGACCAAAACTGGGAGTTTGTTCCACTGGAGAGGAGCCTGATAACTAAAGGATCTGCCTACCATTCTGGTTTTACAGACTTTAGGAACCACTAGCAGACCTGCTTTCTGAGAGTGAAGTGGTCTGTTAGAAATTACTAAAGTTTGTACACAACATACACATGTGGAATATTGCTAACGTGTTACTTTAGCAATTTTCCAATTGCCAAAGTGTTACTTTTACATTATTACTTTTGGGTGTGTATCCACCAATTTAACTGTCAAACTTTCATAAAAGCTGTCTTAATGCAAGAAACGAAACCCTTAAACACATGAAATAATTAACTTTAAATAACTAAAAAGGTTTTGTTAACTTTTCACATGAAGCTGGATTAACAGCTAGTAAGATACCTTTGATTAAGTTGGTATACTAATGTTTAAACCAGGGGTGTCAAACGTACGGCCTGCGGGCCGGATCTGGCCCGCCGAACGATTTAGTCCGGCCCGGTGGCCAAATGCATTTTTATTATTCAACGGCTGTGTCTCCTCGGTGCATCGACCGATCTGCACCACATTTTTTGTGAGTCGTGGGGGAGCGCTGCCCAACGCATACGTGTGTATTGCATGGTAGACGGGTGAGGAAAATGCATGACAGCTTCTGCGGTGGCTGGCGGCGGGAGGTGCGCGTACCCTAGCGGTGGCCCTTAGGCCAGAGCGGCGCTTGGCTGCGAGGGCCGATCATCACCGCTTGCGGTTTTAATTATTCTTATTATTCTGCCCCCCTAAAGAGGGGCCTTTTTGGGGGCTTTCTCATTTTCAAAAACTCACCAAACTTGGCAGATGCATGGTGACTGTTTAAAAATTTTGTATTTTAAGGTCGTCACAAAAATCTAAAGAAAAATGCCTCAACGGCGCCACCTAGAAATTTTCAAAGGACCCTTTGCTATTCACTTACTTCGTCGTAGAGACATGAAATTTGGTACAGTTGTAGAGCTCAACAAGACGCTCAGAATTTACAATTAATGTCATAGTGCAAATATCACAGGAAGTTGGCCATTTTAGACTGAAAGTCTGATTTTGACCCAATTTTTGACGTTTATAGCATTGGTATTTGATGGATCTCCTCCTAGAGATTTTGAGCGATCGGCTTGAAACTCGGGCAGTCTGATCATAAGGCATGGCCAATCAAAAGTTATCAAAACGGTGAGTTTTTGAGCATGCTGAAGGGGCGTTGGCAGGGGTCAAAGTTCACCTATTCGCCACAAAAAATAAAAGTGTTATATCTCCTACACAGAAACACACAGAGGCACCAAACTTTCTGTGATTAATCATCATCAGGTCTCCTATAATATCCAATGGTCAAATGATGACATCACTTATGCCACACCCCCTGACAACAGGAAGTGTCATGTTTTGCTGTAAACGGTCGCTATCTTACCCCTCTGAGCTAATCAACATGAAACTGTGTCCAGAGACAGAAAACATGTTGTTGTGTTGTGGATTCCAGCCCCAAGTCGATTCGATGGAGCAGGAGAGCGTGGCGGCGTGGTGAAGTCACCTCAAACGCCGCTGCCATACGTTTGGCTCTGAATTCCACATTTTTGGGCCGAGCTGCATAAAACTCACTTGGATGCATCCTTATCCACCCCCCAACAGGAATCCATAACAAATTTTGGTGGGCGTGACCTAATGCCTCAACGGCGCCACTTAGCAATTTTCAAAGGACCCTTTGCTATTCACTTACTTCATCGTAGAGACATGAGATTTGGTACAGTGGTAGAGCTCACCAAGACGCTCAGAATTTACAATTAATGTCATAGTGTAAATATCACAGGAAGTTGGCCATTTTAGATTGAATGTCTGATTTTGACCCCATTTTTGACGTTTATAGCATTGGTATTTGATGGATCTCCTCCTAGAGATTTTTAGCGAGCGGCTTGAAACTCGGGCAGTCTGATCATAAGGCATGGCCAATTAAAAGTTATCAAAACGGTGAGTTTTTGAGCTTGTTGAAGGGGCATTAGCAAGGGTCAAAGTTCACCTACTCGCCACCAAAAATAAAACTGTTATATCTCCTACACAGAAACACACAGAGGCATCAAACTTTCAGTGATTGATCACCATCAGGTCTCCTATAATATCCAATGGTCAAATGATGACATTGCTTAGGCCACGCCCCCTGACAACAGGAAGTGTCATGTTTTGTTTTAAGCGGTCGCTATGTTACCCCTCTGAGCTAATCAACATGAAACTGTGTCCACAGACAGAACACATGTTGGTATGTTGTGGATTTCAGGCTCAACTGGATTGGATGGAGCAGGGGGGCGTGGCGGCGTGGCATATTCACCTCAAACGCTGCTGTCATACGTTTGGCTCTGAATTCCACAGTTTTGGGCCGAGCTGCTTAAAACTCATTTGGATGCATCCTTATCCACCCCCCAACAGGAATCCTTAACAAACTTTAGTGAGCAGGACTTAGTTTCTCTATAGCGCCACCAAGCAAATTTCAAAGGACCCTTTGGTATTCACTTACTTCATCGTAGAGTAATGAAATTTTGTACAGTTGTAGATCTCAGCAAGACGCTCAGAATTTACAATTAATGTCATACTGCAAGTATCACAGGAAGTAAGCCATTTTAGATTGAAATCTGAATTTTGATACCAAGTTGACATGTAAAGCATATGTATTTGATCATACTTGTCCAGCAGGGGGCAGCAAGAGACCACAAATAAACCCCAAAGGAATTTCTCTTGGTAAGTAAGTGATCTTAACTCTTTGGTTTCCTTATATATTTAAGTTGAACAGATATACAAATCCTGCTTGAAAACTGACAAACTTACTCTTGTTCAATACATTTCAGTTTTTATTTATATAACGCCAAATCATAAAACATGTCATCAGGGGTGGACTGGGACAAAAAAATCGGCCCTGGCATTTTGGATTAGACTGGCCCACCACATTTTTTTTGTGTACTGAATGTGTATACCAACTTTGCAATACCAACTGTGCAATACCTTGAGGCCAGGTTAATGGAAATTAGTGAGAGTGGACACTTAAAATACTTCCAAAATCTTAATTTATTAACACTGTGAAATGTAAACTCCACCACAGCACAGCAACTATTCTTAGATCAGAGAGAGAGAGAGAGAAAGAGAGGTGTCACGGTTAATCACACATATTATCACGTTACATCATTATAAGAAGTTATTGTAAGTTGCTCATCAGATCTATTCAGTCTTCCAGATACTGTAGGGTAACATTGGACTAATGTGCACTCACTGTGTAAAAAAGGATGCCAATGACAAAATGAACCAGAGAAATGCCTCACTTGTCATCATGGAAAGAAAGAAAATATATAATAACATAATATAAATTTTGATTTACTCAGTCATTTGTAATAAGTATTTTATTTATCTAATTTCCTAATTTTTGATCATATTTTCTTTAATATCGCAGACTTTTCGCTATTTTTCATGTAAATCCTTGGTGGCGCTTCATAGCGAAGCCGGTGAGGCCGCAGCGAGCTTGGCCTCCCCTGGGATTGCGCAATCCCATGTTAACTGTGCTGACTTCCATTCTGTGAATGCATCTTCCTGTCTCTAGATTATAAATTCAATTGTTCAAACAGTTATGAACTGATTTTCCACAATTTAATATATGTGGATTACGAATTGTGTTTTGGTCATCAAACTGTGTGCAGATAACATGTTTTCGTGGTGCTGGCCGATCATAAACAGCAAAGAACTGGTTGTAGGTGAGGCCGGCAGTTCCTTGACCGCTAGGCAGGGGGCGCTCAAGGGGCACCGCTCGTGATCCCCAAATAGTAGAGTCAAAACAAGTTATTGATGTTTTATTAGCGAGTTTTGCTAAACAAGTAAAGCACTAAAAAGACTCTAAACATACAGCTGGAACAGGACTGATCAGGGAAGGCTTTCCTCCCTGGCAGTGAGCTCCATTGAGACTGAGAGACTTTTAAAACTGAAGAAGATAAAGAGAACTTTTACCGGAAAATGATGATATTTTTGTTCAGAAAGAGCGCCACAGGGACTTAAATTATAAGTAGAGGTAAGACAGCGATACTTATTCATGTTTAGTTTTTGTGATAAAATGTGCGTAATGTGGGTTATAGTTTTAGAATGTGTTACAAATGCAGAAATCCATCATAACTCATAAACTGTTACCAATCAAATGACAATTTTTTTTCATCAAAGAACCAATATTTTTCCATGTATCTTGGTGAATTTATTTGGCTCAATCAGTCTCCTTCAGCACTTTGCAACGAGTCTACTCTGTAGAGTGTATATATTTGTAAATCTGACTCTGATGACGTCAGTGCCTCACCAGCTATGAACTCTACCGCACGTCACTGACAACAACCACCACCACCATATTTTACACCAGACACCGGAGCAGATGAAGGGCCTGCTGTTGGGAACATGTCAGTCAGTTTGACACATTTCGCAGCATCCGTTTGAAGAACTCGTTTCTTTTTTTCGTGCAGTTTCTCTGCGCCTCCCATTACTACTGTGAACACTGCTGCACAAAGTTCCACATGGAGCGTGAAGGTGTTTTTCTACTTTATGATTGGCCTAGCCCTTTAGACTGTCAGGGATGATAACGAGGCAGATATATAAAATAATTAATAATAATAATAATAATACATATTTATATACATGTCGGGTCTGCCGGCCCAAACAGCACTTCGGCCCACCGGGAAAATGCCCGGTACGCCCGATTACCAGTCCATGCCTGCATGTCATCTAAAGGCAGTTTACAATGTCAAAATCAATCAGATTATACATATTAAGTCAGATTATCCAGATTGGTAAAAGAAATTCCTATATAAGGGAACCAGTTGATTTCATCAAAGTCGTAACAAGCAGCATTCACTCCTGAAGAAGCGTAGAGCCACAGGGAGAGTCGTTTGCATTGTACATGGCTTTGCAGCAATCCCTCATACTTATCAAGCATGAAGTGACAGCAGAAGGAAAAACTCCCCATTAACAGGAAGGAAAAACCTCCAGCAGAACCGGGCTCAGTATGAACGGTAATCTGCCTTGACCGACTGGGGGTTACAGAAGACAGAGCAGAGACACAACAAGACAGACAAAAAAGCACAGAAGCACACATTGATCCAGTAATGTGTTTTACATTAGATGGTAATAACAGGTGATCTGTCTTCCCTGGATGATGTCACAGCTAACAGAACGCCAGACCAGGTGTACCTACTATGAAGAAAAAATAGAAAAAACAAAAAGTTAAAAGCTGAAATGACAACAGTCATGCAAAAACGAAGAACAGTAGACCCTGATGTCCTCCAGCAGCCTAAGCCTATAGCAGCATAACTATAAAGGTAGCTCAGCGTAACATGAGCCACTCTAACTATAAGCTTTGTCAAAAAGGAAAGTCCCAAGAGCCAGCTTCTAGTGGAGGAGTTCAAGTATCTTGGGGTCTTGTTCACGAATGAGGGGAAGATGGAGCGGGAGATCGACAGGCGGATTGGTGCGACGTCTGCTGTGAAGCGGGCGCTGTACCGGTCCGTTGTGGTGAAGAGAGAGCTGAGCCAAAAGGCCAAGCTCTCGATTTACCAGTCGATCTACATTCCTACCCTCATCTATGGTCACGAGCTTTGGGTCGTGACCGAAAGAACGAGATCCCGGACACAAGCGGCCAAAATGAGTTTTCTCCATAGTGTGTCTGGGCTCTCCCTTAGAGATAGGGTGAGGAGATCAGTCATCCGGGGAGGACTCAGAATAAAGCCGCTGCTCCTTCACATTGAGAGGAGCCAGTTGAGGTGGCTCGGGCATCTGGTTAGGATGCCTCCTGGACGCATCCCTGGTGAGGTGTTCTGGGCACCTCCCACCGGGAGGAGGCCCAGGGGAAGACCCAGGACACGCTGGAGAGACTCTGCTGGCCTGGGAACGCTTTGGGATTCCCCCGGAGGAAGTGGCCCAAGTGGCTGGGGAGAGGAAGGTCTGGGCCTCCCTCTTGAAGCTGCTACCCCCGCGACCTGACCCCGGATAAGCGGAAGACGATGGATGGATGGAAAAAGGAAAGTTTAAGGATTATTCTTAAAAGTAGACAGGGTGTCTGCGTCACGGACCAAAACTGGGAGTTGGTTCCACTGGAGAGGAGCATGATAGCTAAAGGATCTGCCTACCATTCTGGTTTTACAGACTTTAGGAACCACCAGCAGACCTGCTTTCTGAGAGTGAAGTGGTCTGTTAGAAATGACTAAAGTTTGTACACAACATACACATGTGGAATATTGCTAACGTGTTACTTTAGCAATATTCCAATTGCTAAAGTGTTAGTTTTACATTATTACTTTTGGGTGTGTATTCACCAATTTAGATGTCAAACTTTCATAACAGCTGTCTTAATGCAAGAAACGAAACCCTTAACACATGAAATAACAATTAACTTTAAATAGCTAAAAAGGTTTTGTTAACTTTTCACATGAAGCTGGATTAACAGCTAGTAAGATACCTTTAATTAAATAGGTATACTAATGTTTAAACCTGGGGTGTCAAACGTACGGCCTGCGGGCCGGATCTGGCCCGCCGAACGATTTAGTCCGGCCCGGTGGCCAAATGCATTTTCATTATTCAACGGCTGTGTCTCCTCGGTGCATCGACCGATGTGCACCAGATTTTTTGTGAGTCGTGGGGGAGCGCTGCCCAACGCATACGTGTGTATTGCATGGTGGACGGGCGAGGAAAATGCGCGACAGCTTCTGCGGTGGCTGGCGGCGGGAGGTGCGCATACCCTAGCGGTGGCCCATAGGCCAGAGCGGCGCTTGGCTGCGAGGGCCGATCATCACCGCTTGCGGTTTTAATTATTATTATTATTATTATTATTATTATTATTCTGCCCCCCTAAAGAGGGGCCTTTTTGGGGGCTTTCTCATTTTCAAAAACTCACCAAACTTGGCAGATGCATGGTGACTGTTTAAAAATTTTGTATTTTAAGGTCGTCACAAAAATCTAAAGAAAAATGCCTCAACGGCGCCACCTAGAAATTTTCAAAGGACCCTTTGCTATTCACTTACTTCGTCGTAGAGACATGAAATTTGGTGAAGTTGTAGAGCTCACCAAGACGCTCAGAATTTACAATTAATGTCATAGTGTAAATATCACAGGAAGTCGGCCATTTTAGATTGAAAGTCTGATTTTGACCTCAATTTTGACAGTTACAGCATCGGTATAAGATCTAACTCCTCCTAGAGATATCGAGCGATCGGCTTGAAACTCGGGCAGTCTGATCATAAGGCATGGCCAATCAAAAGTTATCAAAACGGTGAGTTTTTGAGCATGCTGAAGGGGCGTTGGCAGGGGTCAAAGTTCACCTATTCGCCACAAAAAATAAAAGTGTTATATCTCCTACACAGAAACACACAGAGGCACCAAACTTTCTGTGATTAATCATCATCAGGTCTCCTATAATATCCAATGGTCAAATGATGACATCACTTAGGCCACACCCCCTGACAACAGGAAGTGTCATGTTTTGCTGTAAACGGTCGCTATGTTACCCCTCTGAGCTAATCAACATGAAACTGTGTCCACAGACAGAAGACATGTTGTTGTGTTGTGGATTCCAGCCCCAAGTCGATTCGATGGAGCAGGAGAGCGTGGCGGCGTGGTGAAGTCACCTCAAACGCCGCTGCCATACGTTTGGCTCTGAATTCCACATTTTTGGGCCGAGCTGCATAAAACTCACTTGGATGCATCCTTATCCACCCCCCAACAGGAATCCTTAACAAACTTTAGTGAGCAGGACTTAGTTTCTCTATAGCGCCACCAAGCAAATTTCAAAGGACCCTTTGGTATTCACTTACTTCATCGTAGAGTAATGAAATTTTGTACAGTTGTAGATCTCAGCAAGACGCTCAGAATTTACAATTAATGTCATACTGCAAGTATCACAGGAAGTAAGCCATTTTAGATTGAAATCTGAATTTTGATACCAAGTTGACATGTAAAGCATATGTATTTGATCATACTTGTCCAGCAGGGGGCAGCAAGAGACCACAAATAAACCCCAAAGGAATTTCTCTTGGTAAGTAAGTGATCTTAACTCTTTGGTTTCCTTGTATATTTAAGTTGAACAGATATACAAATCCTGCTTGAAAACTGACAAACTCTTGTTCAATACATTTCAGTTTTTATTTATATAGCGCCAAATCATGAAACATGTCATCAGGGGTGGATTGGGACAAAAAATTGGCCCTGGCATTTTGGATTAGACTGGCCCACCACATTTTTTTTGTGTACTGAATGTGTATACCAACTGTGCAATACCAACTGTGCAATACCTTGAAGTCAGGATAATGGAAATTAGTGAGTGGACACTTAAAATACTTCCAAAATCTTAATTTATTAACACTGTAAAATGTAAACTCCACCACAGCACAGCAACTATTCTTAGATCAGAGAGAGAGAGAGAGAAAGAGAGGTGTCACGGTCAATCACACATATTATCACGTTACATCATTATAAGAAGTTATTGTAAGTTGCTCATCAGATCTATTCAGTCTTCCAGATACTGTAGGGTAACATTGGACTAATGTGCACTCACTGTGTAAAAGAGGATGCCAATGACAAAATGAACCAGAGAAATGCCTCACTTGTCATCATGGAAAGAAAGAAAATATATAATAACATAATATAAATTTTGATTTACTCAGTCATTTGTAATAAGTATTTTATTTATCTAATTTCCTAATTTTTGATCATATTTTCTTTAAAATCGCAGACTTTTCGCTATTTTTCATGTAAATCCTTGGTGGCGCTTCATAGCGAAGCCGGTGAGGCCGCAGCGAGCTTGGCCTCCCCTGGGATTGCGCAATCCCATGGTAACTGCGCTGACTTCCATTCTGTGAATGCATCTTCCTGTCTCTAGATCATAAATTCAATTGTTCAAACAGTTATGAACTGATTTTCCACAATTTAATATATGTGGATTATGAATTGTGTTTTGGTCATCAAACTGTGTGCAGATAACATGTTTTCGTGGTGCTGGCCGATCATAAACAGCAAAGAACTGGTTGTAGGTGAGGCCAGCAGTTCCTTGGCCACTAGGCAGGGGGCGCTCAAGGGGCACCGCTCGTGATCCCCAAATAGTAGAGTCAAAACAAGTTATTGATGTTTTATTAGCGAGTTTTGCTAAACAAGTAAAGCACTAAAAAGACTCTAAACATACAGCTGGAACAGGACTGATCAAGGAAGGCTTTCCTCCCTGGCAGTGAGCTCCACTGAGACTGAGAGACTTTTAAAACTGAAGAAGATAAAGAGAACTTTTACCGGAAAATGATGATATTTTTGTTCAGAAAGAGCGCCACAGGGACTTAAATTATAAGTAGAGGTAAGACAGCGATACTTATTCATGTTTTGTTTTTGTGATAAAATGTGCATAATGTGGGTTATAGTTTTAGAATGTGTTACAAATGCAGAAATCCATCATAACTCATAAACTGTTACCAATCAAATGACAATTTTTTTCATCAAAGAATCAATATTTTTCCATGTATCTTGGTGAATTTATTTGGCTCAATCAGTCTCCTTCAGCACTTTGCAACGAGTCTACTCTGTAGAGTGTATATATTTGTAAATCTGACTCTGATGACGTCAGTGCCTCACCAGCTATGAACTCTACCGCACGTCACTGACTACAACCACCACCACCATATTTTACACCAGACACCGGAGCAGATGAAGGGCCTGCTGTTGGGAACATGTCAGTCAGTTTGACACATTTCGCAGCATCCGTTTGAAGAACTCGTTTCTTTTTTTCGTGCAGTTTCTCTGCGCCTCCCTTGCGTTTCTTATCCATTACTACTGTGAACACCGCTGCACAAAGTTCCACATGGAGCGTGAAGGTGTTTTTCTACTTTATGATTGGCCTAGCCCTTTAGACTGTCAGGGATGATAACCAATGGGCTGCAGTAGCCTGTGGTAAGGGCTGGATGATCGGAACAGACTCTTGCGCTGCTGATATTTTTCTTCATGCATTATGCAAATATAACGAGGCAGATATATAAAATAATAATAATATTAATAATAATAATACATATTATTAATATACATGTCGGGTCTGCCGGCCTGCATGTCATCTAAAGGCAGTTTACAATGTCAAAATCAATCAGATTATACATATTAAGTCAGATTATCCAGATTGGTAAAAGAAATTCCTATATAAGGGAACCAGTTGATTTCATCAAAGTCGTAACAAGCAGCATTGACTCCTGAAGAAGCGTAGAGCCACAGGGAGAGTCGTCTGCATTGTACATGGCTTTGCAGCAATCCCTCATACTGATCAAGCATGAAGTGACAGCAGAAGGAAAAACTCCCCATTAACAGGAAGGAAAAACCTCCAGCCGAACCGGGCTCAGTATGAACGGTAATCTGCCTTGACCGACTGGGGGTTACAAAAGAGAGAGAAGAGACACAACAAGACAGACAAAAAAGCACAGAAGCACACATTGATCCAGTAATCTGTTTTACATTAGATGGTAATAGCAGGTGATCTGTCTTCCCTGAATGATGTCACAGCTAACAGAACGCCAGACCAGGTGTACCTACTATGAAGAAAAAATAGAAAAAACAAAAAGGTAAAAGCTGAAATGACAACAGTCATGCAAAATTGAAGAACAATAGACCCTGATGTCCTCCAGCAGCCTAAGCCTATAGCAGCATAACTATAGAGGTAGCTCAGCGTAACATGAACCACTCTAACTATAATCTTTGTCAAAAAGGAAAGTCCCAAGAGCCAGCTTCTAGTGGAGGAGTTCAAGTATCTTGGGGTCTTGTTCACGAATGAGGGGAAGATGGAGCGGGAGATCGACAGGCGGATTGGTGCGACGTCTGCTGTGAAGCGTGCGCTGTACCGATCCGTTGTGGTGAAGAGAGAGCTGAGCCAAAAGGCCAAGCTCTCGATTTACCAGTCGATCTACGTTCCTACCCTCATCTATGGTCACGAGCTTTGGGTCGTGACCGAAAGAACGAAATCCCGGATACAAGCGGCCAAAATGAGTTTTCTCCATGGTGTGTCTGGGCTCTCCCTTAGAGATAGGGTGAGGAGCTCAGTCATCCGGGGAGGACTCAGAGTAGAGCCGCTGCTCCTCCACATTGAGAGGAGCCAGTTGAGGTGACTCGGGCATCTGGTCAGGATGCCTCCTGGACGCCTCCCTGATGAGGTGTTCTGGGCACGTCCCACCGGGAGGAGGCCCCGGGGAAGTCCCAGGACACGCTGGAGAGACTATGCTGGCCTGGGAACGCTTTGGGATTCCCCCGGAGGAAGTGGCCCAAGTGGCTGGGGAGAGGAAGGTCTGGGGCTCCCTCTTGAAGCTGCCCCTGCGACCTGACCCCGGATAAGTGGAAGACGATGGATGGATGGAAAAAGGAAAGTTTTAGGATTAGTCTTAAAAGTAGACAGGGTGTCTGCGTCACGGACCAAAACTGGGAGTTGGTTCCACTGGAGAGGAGCATGATAGCTAAAGGATCTGCCTACCATTCTGGTTTTACAGACTTTAGGAACCACCAGCAGACCTGCTTTCTGAGAGTGAAGTGGTCTGTTAGAAATTACTAAAGTTTGTACACAACATACACATGTGGAATATTGCTAACGTGTTACTTTAGCAATTTTCCAATTGCCAAAGTGTTACTTTTACATTATTACTTTTGGGTGTGTATCCACCAATTTAACTGTCAAACTTTCATAAAAGCTGTCTTGATGCAAGAAACGAAACCCTTAAACACATGAAATAATTAACTTTAAATAACTAAAAAGGTTTTGTTAACTTTTCACATGAAGCTGGATTAACAGCTAGTAAGATACCTTTGATTAAGTTGGTATACTAATGTTTAAACCAGGGGTGTCAAACGTACGGCCTGCGGGCCGGATCTGGCCCGCCGAACGATTTAGTCCGGCCCGGTGGCCAAATGCATTTTTATTATTCAACGGCTGTGTCTCCTCGGTGCATCGACCGATCTGCACCACATTTTTTGTGAGTCGTGGGGGAGCGCTGCCCAACGCATACGTGTGTATTGCATGGTAGACGGGTGAGGAAAATGCATGACAGCTTCTGCGGTGGCTGGCGGCGGGAGGTGCGCGTACCCTAGCGGTGGCCCTTAGGCCAGAGCGGCGCTTGGCTGCGAGGGCCGATCATCACCGCTTGCGGTTTTAATTAGGCCCGAGCAGCGAAGCGCTGCGAAGGCCTATTGTTTCTGTGTTGTTTCTTATTAGGCCCGAGCAGCTAAGCGCTGCGAAGGCCTATTGTATCTGTATTGTAAATTATTCTTATTATTCTGCCCCCCTAAAGAGGGGCCTTTTTGGGGGCTTTATCATACTCAAAAACTCACCAAACTTTGCAGATGCATGGTGACTGTTTAAAAATTTTGTATTTTAAGGTCGTTACAAAAATCAAAAGAAAAATGCCTCAACGGCGCCACCTAGCAATTTTCAAAGGACCCTTTGCTATTCACTTACTTCATCGTAGAGACATGAGATTTGGTACAGTGGTAGAGCTCACCAAGACGCTCCGAATTTACAAAAAATGTCATAGTGCAAGTATCACAGGAAGTTGGCCATTTTAGACTGAAAGTCTGATTTTGACCTAAATTTTGACAGTTACAGCATTGGTATAAGATCTAACTCCTCCTAGAGATATCGAGCGATCGGCTTGAAACTCGGGCAGTCTGATCATAAGGCATGGCCAATCAAAAGTTATCAAAACGGTGAGTTTTTGAGCATGCTGGAGGGGCGTTGGCAGGGGTCAAAGTTCACCTATTTGCCACAAAATATAAAAGTGTTATATCTCCTACACAGAAACAGACAGATGCACCAAACTTTCAGTAATTGATCACCATCAGGTCTCCTATAATATCCAATGGTCAAATGATGACATTGCTTAGGCCACGCCCCCTGACAACAGGAAGTGTCATGTTTTGTTGTAAGCGGTCGCTATGTTACCCCTCTGAGCTAATCAACATGAAACTGTGTCCACAGACAGAACACATGTTGATGTGTTGTGGATATCAGGCCCAAGTGGATTCGATGGAGCAGGAGAGTGTGGCGGCGTGGTGAAGTCACCTCAAACGCCGCTGCCATACGTTTGGCTCTGAATTCCACATTTTTGGGCCGAGCTGCTTAAAACTCACTTGGATGCATCCTTATCCACCCCCCAACAGGAATCCATAACAAACTTTGGTGGGTGTGACCTAATGCCTCAACGGCGCCACCTAGCAATTTTCAAAGGACCCTTTGCTATTCACTTACTTCATCATAGAGACATGAGATTTGGTACAGTGGTAGAGCTCACCAAGACGCTCAGAATTTACAATTAATGTCATAGTGCAAGTATCACAGGAAGTTGGCCATTTTAGACTGAAAGTCTGATTTTGACCTAAATTTTGACAGTTACAGCATTGGTATAAGATCTAACTCCTCCTAGAGATATCGAGCGATCGGCTTGAAACTCGGGCAGTCTGATCATAAGGCATGGCCAATCAAAAGTTATCAAAACGGTGAGTTTTTGAGCATGCTGGAGGGGCGTTGGCAGGGGTCAAAGTTCACCTATTTGCCACAAAATATAAAAGTGTTATATCTCCTACACAGAAACAGACAGATGCACCAAACTTTCAGTAATTGATCACCATCAGGTCTCCTATAATATCCAATGGTCAAATGATGACATTGCTTAGGCCACGCCCCCTGACAACAGGAAGTGTCATGTTTTGTTGTAAGCGGTCGCTATGCTACCCCTCTGAGCTAATCAACATGAAACTGTGTCCACAGACAGAACACATGTTGATGTGTTGTGGATTTCAGGCCCAAGTGGATTCGATGGAGCAGGAGAGCGTGGCGGCGTGGTGAAGTCACCTCAAACGCCGCTGCCATACGTTTGGCTCTGAATTCCACATTTTTGGGCCGAGCTGCTTAAAACTCATTTGGATGCATCCTTATCCATCCCCCAACAGGAATCCATAACAAACTTTAGTGAGCAGGACTTAGTTTCTCTATAGCGCCACCAAGCAATTTTCAAAGGACCCTTTGCTATTCACTTAGTTCATCGTAGAGTAATGACATTTTGTACAGTTGTAGATCTCAGCAAGACGCTCAGAATTTACAATTAATGTCATAGTGCAAGTATCACAGGAAGTAAGCCATTTTAGATTGAAATCTGAATTTTGACACCATGTTGACATGTAAAGCATTTGTATTTGATCAAACTTGTCCAGCAGGGGGCAGCAAGAGACCACAAATAAACCCCAAAGGAATTTCTCTTGGTAAGTAAGTGATCTTAACTCTTTGGTTTCCTTATGTATTTAAGTTGAACAGATATACAAATCCTGCTTGAAAACTGACAAACTTACTCTTCTTCAATACATTTCAGTTTTTATTTATATAGCGCCAAATCATGAAACATGTCATCAGGGGTGGACTGGGAGAAAAAAATCGGCCCTGGCATTTTGGATTAGTGAGAGTGGACACTTAAAATACTTCCAAAATCTTAATTTATTAACACTGTAAAATGTAAACTCCACCACAGCACAGCAACAATTCTTAGATCAGAGAGAGAGAGAGAAAGAGAGGTGTCACGGTCAATCACACATATTATCACGTTACATCATCATAAGAAGTTATTGTAAGTTGCTCATCAGATCTATTAAGTCTTCCAGATACTGTAGGGTAACATTGGACTAATGTGCACTCACTGTGTAAAAAAGGATGCCAATGACAAAATGAACCAGAGAAATGCCTCACTTGTCATCATGGAAAGAAAGAAAATATATAATAACATAATATAAATTTTGATTTACTCAGTCATTTGTAATAAGTATTTTATTTATCTAATTTCCTAATTTTTGATCATATTTTCTTTAAAATCGCAGACTTTTCGCTATTTTTCATGTAAATCCTTGGTGGCGCTTCATAGCGAAGCCGGTGAGGCCGCAGCGAGCTTGGCCTCCCCTGGGATTGCGCAATCCCATGTTAACTGCGCTGACTTCCATTCTGTGAATGCATCTTCCTGTCTCTAGATCAGAAATTCAATTGTTCAAACAGTTATGAACTGATTTTCCACAATTTAATATATGTGGATTACGAATTGTGTTTTGGTCATCAAACTGTGTGCAGATAACATGTTTTCGTGGTGCTGGCCGATCATAAACAGCAAAGAACTGGTTGTAGATGAGGCCGGCAGTTCCTTGGCCACTAGGCAGGGGGCGCTCAAGGGGCACCGCTCGTGATCCCCAAATAGTAGAGTCAAAACAAGTTATTGATGTTTTATTAGCGAGTTTTGCTAAACAAGTAAAGCACTAAAAAGACTCTAAACATACAGCTGGAACAGGACTGATCAGGGAAGGCTTTCCTCCCTGGCAGTGAGCTCCATTGAGACTGAGAGACTTTTAAAACTGAAGAAGATAAAGGGAACTTTTACCGGAAAATGATGATATTTTTGTTCAGAAAGAGCGCCACAGGGACTTAAATTATAAGTAGAGGTAAGACAGCGATACTTATTCATGTTTTGTTTTTGTGATAAAATGTGCGTAATGTGGGTTATAGTTTTAGAATGTGTTACAAATGCAGAAATCCATCATAACTCATAAACTGTTACCAATCAAATGACACATTTTTTTTCATCAAAGAACCAATATTTTTCCGTGTATCTTGGTGAATTTATTTGGCTCAATCAGTCTCCTTCAGCACTTTGCAATGAGTCTACTCTGTAAAGTGTATATATTTGTAAATCTGACTCTGATGACGTCAGTGCCTCACCAGCTATGAACCCTACCGCACGTCACTGACTACAACCACCACCACCATATTTTACATCAGACACCGGAGCAGATGAAGGCCTGCTGTAGGGAACATGTCAGTGAGTTTGACACATTTCGCAGCATCCGTTTGAAGAACTCGTTTCTTTTTTTCGTGCAGTTTCTCTGCGCCTCCCTTGCGTTTCTTATCCATTACTACTGTGAACACCGCTGCACAAAGTTCCACATGGAGAGTGAAGGTGTTTTTTCTACTTTATGATTGGCCTAGCCCTTTAGACTGTCAGGGATGATAACCAATGGGCTGCAGTAGCCTGTGGTAAGGGCCGGGTGATCGGAACAGACTCTTGCGCTGCTGATTTTATTTTTATTCATGCATTATGCAAATATAACGAGGCAGATATATAAAATAATAATAATACATATTATTAATATACATGTCGGGTCTGCCGGCCCAAACAGCACGTCGGCCCACCGGGAAAATGCCCGGTACGCCCGATTACCAGTCCATGCCTGCATGTCATCTAAAGGCAGTTTACAAAGTCAAAATCAATCAGATTATACATATTAAATCAGATTATCCAGATTGGTAAAAGAAATTCCTATATAAGGGAACCAGTTGATTGCATCAAAGTCGTAGCAAGCGGCATTCACTCCTGAAGAAGCGTAGAGCTACAGGGAGAGTCGTCTGCATTGTCCATGGCTTTGCAGCAATCCCTCATACTGAGCAAGCATGAAGTGACAGCAGAAGGAAAAACTCCCCATTAACAGGAAGGAAAAACCTCCAGCAGAACCGGGCTCAGTATGAACGGTAATCTGCCTCGACCGACTGGGGGTTACAAAAGAGAGAGAAGAGACACAACATGACAGACAAAAAAGCACAGAAGCACACATTGATCCAGTAATCTGTTTGACATTAGATGGTAATAACAGGTGATCTGTCTTCCCTGGATGATGTCACAGCTAACAGAACGCCAGACCAGGTGTACCTACTATGAAGAAAAAATAGAAAAAACAAAAAGTTAAAAGCTGAAATGACAACAGTCATTCAAAATTGAAGAACAATAGACCCTGATGTCCTCCAGCAGCCTAAGCCTATAGCAGCATAACTATAGAGGTAGCTCAGGGTAACATGAACCACTCTAACTATAAGCTTTGTCAAAAAGGAAAGTCCCAAGAGCCAGCTTCTAGTGGAGGAGTTCAAGTATCTTGGGGTCTTGTTCAGAGATGAGGGGAAGATGGAGCGGGAGATCGACAGGCGGATTGGTGCAACGTCTGCTGTGAAGCGGGCGCTGTACCGATCCGTTGTGGTGAAGAGAGAGCTGAGCCAAAAGGCCAAGCTCTCGATTTACCGGTCGATCTACGTTCCTACCCTCATCTATGGTCACGAGCTTTGGGTCGTGACCGAAAGAACGAGATCCCGGATACAAGTGGCCAAAATGAGTTTTCTCCATAGTGTGTCTGGGCTCTCCCTTAGAGATAGGGTGAGGAGCTCAGTCATCCGGGGAGGACTCAGAGTAGAGCCGCTGCTCCTCCACGTCGAGAGGAGCCAGTTGAGGTGACTCGGGCATCTGGTCAGGATGCCTCCTGGACGCCTCCCTGGTGAGGTGTTCCGGGCACGTCCCACCGGGAGGAGGCCCAGGGGAAGACCCAGGACACGCTGGAGAGACTCTGCTCGCCTGGGAACGCTTTGGGATTCCCCCGGAGGAAGTGGCCCAAGTGGCTGGGGAGAGGAAGGTCTGGGCCTCCCTCTTGAAGCTGCTACACCCGCGACCCGACCCCGGATAAGCGGAAGACGATGGATGGATGGAAAAAGGAAAGTTTTAGGATTAGTCTTAAAAGTAGACAGGGTGTCTGCGTCACGGACCAAAACTTGGAGTTGGTTCCACTGGAGAGGAGCATGATAGCTAAAGGATCTGCCTACCATTCTGGTTTTACAGACTTTAGGAACCACCAGCAGACCTGCTTTCTGAGAGTGAAGTGGTCTGTTAGAAATTACTAAAGTTTGTACACAACATACACATGTAGAATATTGCTAACGTGTTACTTTAGCAATATTCCAATTGCTAAAGTGTTACTTTTACATTATTACTTTTGGGTGTGTATCCACCAATTTAACTGTCAAACTTTCATAAAAGCTGTCTTAATGCAAGAAACGAAACCCTTAAACACATGAAATAATTAACTTTAAATAACTAAAAAGGTTTTGTTAACTTTTCACATGAAGCTGGATTAACAGCTAGTAAGATACCTTTGATTAAGTTGGTATACTAATGTTTAAACCAGGGGTGTCAAACGTACGGCCTGCGGGCCGGATCTGGCCCGCCGAACGATTTAGTCCGGCCCGTTGGCCAAATGCATTTTCATTATTCAACGGCTGTGTCTCCTCGGTGCATCGACCGATCTGCACCAGATTTTTATGTGAGTTGTGGGGGAGCGCTGCCCAACGCATACGTGTGTATTGCATGGTAGACGGGTGAGGAAAATGCATGACAGCTTCTGCGGTGGCTGGCGGCGGGAGGTGCGCGTGCCCTAGCGGTGGCCCATAGGCCAGAGCGGCGCTTGGCTGCGAGGGCCGATCATCACCGCTTGCGGTTTTAATTCTTATTATTTTTATTCTGCCCCCCTAAAGAGGGGCCTTTTTGGGGGATTTATCATATTCAAAAACTCACCAAACTTGGCGGACGCATGAAGACTGTTTAAAAATTTTGTATTTTAAGGTCCTCATAAAAATCTAAAGAAAAATGCCTCAACGGCGCCACCTAGCAATTTTCAAAGGACCCTTTGCTATTCACTTACTTCATCGTAGAGACATGAGATTTGGTACAGTGTTAGAGCTCACCAAGACGCTCAGAATTTACAATTAATGTCATAGTGCAAATATCACAGGAAGTCGGCCATTTTAGATTGAAAGTCTGATTTTGACCCGATTTTTGACGTTTACAGCATTGGTATTTGATCGAACTCCTCCTAGAGATTTTGAGCGAGCGGCTTGAAACTCGGTCAGTCTGATCATAAGGCATGGCCAATTAAAAGTTATCAAAACGGTGAGTTTTTGAGCATGTTGAAGGGGTGTTAGCAGGGGTCAAAGTTCACCTACTCGCCACAAAAAATAAAACTGTTATATCTCCTACACAGAAACACATAGAGGCACCAAACTTTCTGTGATTGATCATCATTGGGTCTTCTTTAATATCCAATGGTCAAATTATGACATCACTTAGGCCACGCCCCCTGACAACAGGAAGTGTCATGTTTTGCTGTAAACGGTCGCTATGTTACCCCTCTGAGCTAATCAACATGAAACTGTGTCCAGAGACGGAAGACATGTTGATGTATTGTGGATTCCAGCCCCAAGTGGATTCGATGGAGCAGGAGAGCGTGGCGGCGTGGTGAAGTCACCTCAAACGCCGCTGCCATACGTTTGGCTCTGAATTCCACATTTTTGGGCCGAGCTGCTTAAAACTCACTTGGATGCATCCTTATCCACCCCCCAACAGGAATCCATAACAAACTTTGATGGGCGTGACCTAATGCCTCAACGGCGCCACCTAGAAATTTTCAAAGGACCCTTTGCTATTCACTTACTTCATCGTAGAGTAATGAAATTTTGTACAGTTGTAGATCTAAGCAAGACGCTCAGAATTTACAATTAACGTCATAGTGCAAATATCACAGGAAGTCGGCCATTTTAGATTGAAGGTCGTAATTTGACCTCATTTTTGACATTTACAGCATTGGTATTTGATCGAACTCGTCCTAGGGATTTCGAGCGAGCGGCTTGAAACTCGGTCAGTCTGATCATAAGGCATGGCCAATTAAAAGTTATCAAAACGGTGAGTTTTTGAGCATGTTGAAGGGGTGTTAGCAGGGGTCAAAGTTCACCTACTCGCCACAAAAAATAAAACTGTTATATCTCCTACACAGAAACACATAGAGGCACCAAACTTTCTGTGATTGATCATCATTGGGTCTTCTTTAATATCCAATGGTCAAATTATGACATCACTTAGGCCACGCCCCCTGACAACAGGAAGTGTCATGTTTTGCTGTAAACGGTCGCTATGTTACCCCTCTGAGCTAATCAACATGAAACTGTGTCCAGAGACGGAAGACGTGTTGATGTATTGTGGATTCCAGCCCCAAGTGGATTCGATGGAGCAGGAGAGCGTGGCGGCGTGGTGAAGTCACCTCAAACGCCGCTGCCATACGTTTGGCTCTGAATTCCACATTTTTGGGCCGAGCTGCTTAAAACTCACTTGGATGCATCCTTATCCACCCCCCAACAGGAATCCATAACAAACTTTGATGGGCGTGACCTAATGCCTCAACGGCGCCACCTAGAAATTTTCAAAGGACCCTTTGCTATTCACTTACTTCATCGTAGAGTAATGAAATTTTGTACAGTTGTAGATCTAAGCAAGACGCTCAGAATTTACAATTAACGTCATAGTGCAAATATCACAGGAAGTCGGCCATTTTAGATTGAAGGTCGTAATTTGACCTCATTTTTGACATTTACAGCATTGGTATTTGATCGAACTCGTCCTAGGGATTTCGAGCGAGCGACTTGAAACTCGGTCAGTCTGATCATAAGGCATGGCCAATTAAAAGTTATCAAAACGGTGAGTTTTTGAGCATGTTGAAGGGGCGTTAGCAGGGGTCAAAGTTCACCTACTCGCCACAAAACATAAAACTGTTATATCTCCTACACAGAAACACACAGAGGCACCAAACTTTCTGTGATTGATCATCATCGGGTCTTCTACAATATCCAATGGTCAAATGATGACATCACTTAGGCCACGCCCCCTGACAACAGGAAAAACTGTTATATCTCCTACACAGAAACACACAGAGGCACCAAACTTTCTGTGATTGATCATCATCGGGTCTTCTACAATATCCAATGGTCAAATGATGACATCACTTAGGCCACGCCCCCTGACAACAGGAAAAACTGTTATATCTCCTACACAGAAACACACAGAAGCACCAAACTTTCTGTGATTGATCATCATCGGGTCTTCTACAATATCCAATGGTCAAATGATGACATCACTTAGGCCACGCCCCCTGACAACAGGAAAAACTGCTATATCTCCTACACAGAAACACACAGAGGCACCAAACTTTCTGTGATTGATCATCATCGGGTCTTCTACAATATCCAATGGTCAAATGATGACATCACTTAGGCCACGCCCCCTGACAACAGGACGTGTCATGTTTTATTGTTAGCAGTCGCTATGTTACCCCTCTGAGCTAATCAACATGAAACTGTGTCCACAGACAGAAGACATGTTGGTGTGTTGTGGATTCCAGCCCCAAGTGGATTCGATGGAGCAGGGGGGCGTGGCGGCGTGGTGAAGTCACCTCAAACGCCGCTGCCATACGTTTGGCTCTGAATTCCACATTTTTGGGCCGAGCTGCTTAAAACTCACTTGGATGCATCCTTATCTAGCCCCCGACAGGAATCCATAACAAACTTTGGTGGGCGTGACCTAATGCCTCAACGGCGCCACCTCGCAATTTTCAAAGGACCCTTTGCTATTCACTTACTTCATCGTAGAGACATGAGATTTGTTACAGTAGTAGAGCTCACCAAGACGCTCAGAATTTACAATTAATGTCATAGTGCAAATATCACAGGAAGTCGGCCATTTTAGATTGAAGGTCTGATTTTGACCCCATTTTTGACGTTTACAGCATTGGTATTTGATCGAACTCCTCCTAGGGATTTCGAGCATGCGGCTTGAAACTCGGTCAGTCTGATCATAAGGCATGGCCAATTAAAAGTTATCAAAACAGTGAGTTTTTGAGCTTGTTGAAGGGGCGTTAGCAGGGGTCAAAGTTCACCTACTCGCCACAAAAAATAAAACAGTTATATCTCCTACACAGAAACACACAGAGGCACCAAACTATCTGTGATTGATCATCATCAGGTCTTCTATCATATCCAATGGTCAAATGATGACATCACTTAGGCCACGCCCCCTGACAACAGGAAATGTCATGTTTTGCTGTAAACGGTCGCTATGTTACCCCTCTGAGCTAATCAACATGAAAATGTATCCAGAGACAGAAGACATGTTGGTGTTTTGGATTCCAGCCCCAAGTGGATTCGATGGAGCAGGGCGGCGTGGTGGCGTGGTGAAGTCACCTCAAACGCCGCTGCCATACGTTTGGCTCTGAATTCCACATTTTTGGGTCGAGCTGCTTAAAACTCCCTTGGATGCATCCTTTTCCACCCCCGACAGGAATCCATAACAAACTTTGGTTGGCGTGACCTAATTTTTCTATAGCGCCCCCTAGAATATTTTAAATGATCAGCCCCAAGCCATGCTTTAAGATAGAATTACGAAAGTTGGTACACAACATACACATGTGGAATATTGCTAAAGTGTTACTTTTACATTATTACTTTTGGGTGTGTATCCACCAATTTAACTGTCAAACTTTCATAAAAGCTGTCTTAATGCAAGAAACAAAACCCTTAAACACATGAAATAACAATTAACTTTAAATAACTAAAAAGGTTTTGTTAACTTTTCACATGAAGCTGGATTAACAGGTAGTAAGATACCTTTGATTAAATTGGTATACTAATGTTTAAACCAGGGGTCTCAAAACGTATGGCCCGCGGGCCGGATCCGGCCCACCGAACGATTTTGTCCGGCCCAGTGGCCAAATGCAATATCAATATTCAACGGCTGTATATCCTCGCTGCATCGACCAATCTACACCAGATTTGTTGTGAGTCGTGGGGGAGCGCTGCCGAATGCGTTCGTGGGAATCTCCCGGCGGACGGGCGGGGAAAATGCGTGACAGTTTCTGCGGTGGCTGGCGGCCGGCGGTGCGCGAACCCCTGCGGTGGCCAATAGGCCGGAGCGGCGCTTGGCTGCGAGGGCCGATCGACGCCGCTTGCGGCTTTAATTATTCTTATTATTCTGCCCCCCTAAAGAGAGGCCTTTTTGGGGGCTTTCTCATTTTCAAAAACTCACCAAACTTGGCAGATGCATGGTGACTGTTTAAAAATTTTGTATTTTAAGGTCGTCACAAAAATCTAAAGAAAAATGCCTCAACGGCGCCACCTAGAAATTTTCAAAGGACCCTTTGCTATTCACTTACTTCGTCGTAGAGACATGAAATTTGGTACAGTTGTAGAGCTCAACAAGACGCTCAGAATTTACAATTAATGTCATAGTGCAAATATCACAGGAAGTTGGCCATTTTAGACTGAAAGTCTGATTTTGACCCAATTTTTGACGTTTATAGCATTGGTATTTGATGGATCTCCTCCTAGAGATTTTGAGCGATCGGCTTGAAACTCGGGCAGTCTGATCATAAGGCATGGCCAATCAAAAGTTATCAAAACGGTGAGTTTTTGAGCATGCTGAAGGGGCGTTGGCAGGGGTCAAAGTTCACCTATTCGCCACAAAAAATAAAAGTGTTATATCTCCTACACAGAAACACACAGAGGCACCAAACTTTCTGTGATTAATCATCATCAGGTCTCCTATAATATCCAATGGTCAAATGATGACATCACTTAGGCCACACCCCCTGACAACAGGAAGTGTCATGTTTTGCTGTAAACGGTCGCTATCTTACCCCTCTGAGCTAATCAACATGAAACTGTGTCCAGAGACAGAAGACATGTTGTTGTGTTGTGGATTCCAGCCCCAAGTCGATTCGATGGAGCAGGAGAGCGTGGCGGCGTGGTGAAGTCACCTCAAACGCCGCTGCCATACGTTTGGCTCTGAATTCCACATTTTTGGGCCGAGCTGCATAAAACTCACTTGGATGCATCCTTATCCACCCCCCAACAGGAATCCATAACAAATTTTGGTGGGCGTGACCTAATGCCTCAACGGCGCCACTTAGCAATTTTCAAAGGACCCTTTGCTATTCACTTACTTCATCGTAGAGACATGAGATTTGGTACAGTGGTAGAGCTCAACAAGACGCTCAGAATTTACAATTAATGTCATAGTGCAAATATCACAGGAAGTTGGCCATTTTAGACTGAAAGTCTGATTTTGACCCAATTTTTGACGTTTATAGCATTGGTATTTGATGGATCTCCTCCTAGAGATTTTTAGCGAGCGGCTTGAAACTCGGGCAGTCTGATCATAAGGCATGGCCAATTAAAAGTTATCAAAACGGTGAGTTTTTGAGCATGCTGAAGGGGCATTAGCAGGGGTCAAAGTTCACCTACTCGCCACAAAAAATAAAAGTGTTATATCTCCTACACAGAAACACACAGAGGCATCAAACTTTCAGTGATTGATCACCATCAGGTCTCCTATAATATCCAATGGTCAAATGATGACATTGCTTAGGCCACGCCCCCTGACAACAGGAAGTGTCATGTTTTGTTGTAAGCGGTCGCTATGTTACCCCTCTGAGCTAATCAACATGAAACTGTGTCCACAGACAGAACACATGTTGGTATGTTGTGGATTTCAGGCTCAACTGGATTGGATGGAGCAGGGGGGCGTGGCGGCGTGGCATATTCACCTCAAACGCTGCTGTCATACGTTTGGCTCTGAATTCCACAGTTTTGGGCCGAGCTGCTTAAAACTCATTTGGATGCATCCTTATCCACCCCCCAACAGGAATCCTTAACAAACTTTAGTGAGCAGGACTTAGTTTCTCTATAGCGCCACCAAGCAAATTTCAAAGGACCCTTTGGTATTCACTTACTTCATCGTAGAGTAATGAAATTTTGTACAGTTGTAGATCTCAGCAAGACGCTCAGAATTTACAATTAATGTCATACTGCAAGTATCACAGGAAGTAAGCCATTTTAGATTGAAATCTGAATTTTGATACCAAGTTGACATGTGAAGCATATGTATTTGATCATACTTGTCCAGCAGGGGGCAGCAAGAGACCACAAATAAACCCCAAAGGAATTTCTCTTGGTAAGTAAGTGATCTTAACTCTTTGGTTTCCTTATATATTTAAATTGAACAGATATACAAATCCTGCTTGAAAACTGACAAACTTACTCTTGTTCAATACATTTCAGTTTTTATTTATATAACGCCAAATCATAAAACATGTCATCAGGGGTGGACTGGGACAAAAAAATCGGCCCTGGCATTTTGGATTAGACTGGCCCACCACATTTTTTTTGTGTACTGAATGTGTATACCAACTTTGCAATACCAACTGTGCAATACCTTGAGGCCAGGTTAATGGAAATTAGTGAGAGTGGACACTTAAAATACTTCCAAAATCTTAATTTATTAACACTGTAAAATGTAAACTCCACCACAGCACAGCAACTATTCTTAGATCAGAGAGAGAGAGAGAAAGAGAGGTGTCACAGTCAATCACACATATTATCACGTTACATCATTATAAGAATCTATTGTAAGTTGCTCATCAGATCTATTCAGTCTTCCAGATACTGTAGGGTAACATTGGACTAATGTGCACTCACTGTGTAAAAAAGGATGCCAATGACAAAATGAACCAGAGAAATGCCTCACTTGTCATCATGGAAAGAAAGAAAATATATAATAACATAATATAAATTTTGATTTACTCAGTCATTTGTAATAAGTATTTTATTTATCTAATTTCCTAATTTTTGATCATATTTTCTTTAAAATCGCAGACTTTTCACTATTTTTCATGTAAATCCTTGGTGGCGCTTCATAGCGAAGCCGGTGAGGCCGCAGCGAGCTTGGCCTCCCCTGGGATTGCGCAATCCCATGTTAACTGTGCTGACTTCCATTCTGTGAATGCATCTTCCTGTCTCTAGATCATAAATTCAATTGTTCAAACAGTTATGAACTGATTTTCCACAATTTAATATATGTGGATTACGAATTGTGTTTTGGTCATCAAACTGTGTGCAGATAACATGTTTTCGTGGTGCTGACCGATCATAAACAGCAAAGAACTGGTTGTAGGTGAGGCCGGCAGTTCCTTGGCCGCTAGGCAGGGGGCGCTCAAGGGGCACCGCTCGTGATCACCAAATAGTAGAGTCAAAACAAGTTATTGATGTTTTATTAGCGAGTTTTGCTAAACAAGTAAAGCACTAAAAAAACTCTAAACATACAGCTGGAACAGGACTGATCAGGGAAGGCTTTCCTCCCTGGCAGTGAGCTCCACTGAGACTAAGAGAGTTTTAAATCTGAAGAAGATAAAGAGAACTTTTACCGGAAAATGATATTTTTGTTCAGAAAGAGCGCCGCAGGGACTTAAATTATAAGTGAGGTAAGACAGTGATACTTATTCATGTTTTGTTTTTGTGATAAAATGTGCGTAATGTGGGTTATAGTTTTAGAATGTGTTACAAATGCAGAAATCCATCATAACTCATAAACTGCTACCAATCAAATGACAAATTTTTTTTCATCAAAGAACCAATATTTTTCCATGTATCTTGGTGAATTTATTTGGCTCAATCAGTCTCCTTCAGCACTTTGCAACGAGTCTACTCTGTAGAGTGTATATATTTGTAAATCTGACTCTGATGACGTCAGTGCCTCACCAGCCATGAACCCTACCGCACGTTAGAGACTGACATTTTTTCGGGAATCCCGCGGGTCACGTGATTCCCACGGGAATCCCGCGGGATGGTAGTCAACATCAGTAAATATCACGTGATTGGGACGGTACAGGATTAAATATAAACGGGAGCAGACGGGAGCGGGAGTAAACCAACAACAGGTACAATTAACTAGGATCGAAGCCAAAAGATTAAATAAAATAGAAAATCAAAAATGTAGGTTCGCCGCCGCCATTTTGTAGTTTTTTTCCAAGAAACCGAAACTATAATGCTGGTCAAAGAACTACACGACCCAGAAGCCAACAGTGCATCCGGTTTATTTTTTCCGCCAGCGCTCAAAAAACAGAATGGGAGTGGGGGGGGGGATCAACCGCTAGTGGCGAACTCAACCTGGAAAAGTTGGATCGGCAACGCAAAGTCAAAAGTAAGGACTTATTTATTAAACTCACAGCGCAACTGTAAAGTTGCAAATATTAACAAACTTGAGGAGAGTTGAATGTCACGGTGTTAACACTCAGTACCTGCTTGTAAAACGTGTTTCCTGGACTAATTTCCCAATGTGCAACAGTGTAATAATACGGCCAATAACTTAAAACTACTTTATTATTTTATTTAGTATTGTCTGAACAGTTGTGTTTTTTTCTGTTTTAACCCAATAACTGAACAATGTGTTAACACTTCTGTTTCACTATTTAACAAAAGTAAAACATGTACTTCCATGTCTGGTCGGGTAAAAATGAGACGGAGCCGACTGGACCGGCTGTTCCTGGGTCCAGTTAGCTCCGCCTCCAGCTCCGCATCATCCCCGAAAATTAACATAATCTCACTTTTAACTTTTGATAAAAGTTGACAGATCTGTCTAAGAATGTGTTTAATGTTCAATGAATGTATTGGTTCTGATAGTAAACCCTAATTAGTTTGTGGATATTTTATTGCAAATGGAAAAATACTAATATGCTTGAATGATATTCAACTTTTTTGTAATTTTTTGTTTTACTAAACTGAGTTTTTGAACCACTTCGGTACATTATCTAAATTGTGACAGTAATGCCTTTATGCACTTTTTTCTTAACTGAGTATAGATCTCTTTCTCGGTGCATTATTCTTTAGTTTCAGCAATTTGAAATGTAAAAGTAACTTCATTGTTCATGTGAAACAATTACTTAATGAATTAGTAAAAAGCAACATTGTACATTTTGTTTATTCAACTAAGATAGGCATGGTCTGTTTCCGTGTTTGTTACTTTATTTATTTATTTATTATTATTCCTTTCACTTTAACTGGCCTTTACTACAGCTAAAACAGGAACTTAACTGACCCTTCATAGACATTCAGGTTTAATGTATTTCCAGAAAACTTAATGAAGACAACAAGAATGGGAGTAGGGCAGGAGCGGGAGTCATTCTGAGTGGGAGCGGGATGGGAGTGGGAGTAATTTTACCAGGAGCGGGACGGGACAGGATTTTTTTTTCTACTCTGGCCCGGGATTGGGACGGGACACAATTTTTATCAGTGGGAGTGGGACGGGACAGGAGTGAAAATCCACTCCCGTGTCACTCTCTACCGCACGTCACTGACTACAACCACCACCATATTTTACACCAGACACCGGAGCAGATGAAGGGCCTGCTGTTGGGAACATGTCAGTCAGTTTGACACATTTCGCAGCATCCGTTTGAAGAACTCGTTTCTTTTTTTCGTGCAGTTTCTCTGCGCCTCCCTTGCGTTTCTTATCCATTACTACTGTGAACACCGCTGCACAAAGTTCCACATGGAGCGTGAAGGTGTTTTTCTACTTTATGATTGGCCTAGCCCTTTAGACTGTCAGGGATGATAACCAATGGGCTGCAGTAGCCTGTGGTAAGGGCTGGATGATCGGAACAGACTCTTGCGCTGCTGATATTTTTCTTCATGCATTATGCAAATATAACGAGGCAGATATATAAAATAATAATAATATTAATAATAATAATACATATTATTAATATACATGTCGGGTCTGCCGGCCTGCATGTCATCTAAAGGCAGTTTACAATGTCAAAATCAATCAGATTATACATATTAAGTCAGATTATCCAGATTGGTAAAAGAAATTCCTATATAAGGGAACCAGTTGATTTCATCAAAGTCGTAACAAGCAGCATTGACTCCTGAAGAAGCGTAGAGCCACAGGGAGAGTCGTTTGCATTGTACATGGCTTAGCAGCAATCCCTCATACTGATCAAGCATGAAGTGACAGCAGAAGGAAAAACTCCCCATTAACAGGAAGGAAAAACCTCCAGCCGAACCGGGCTCAGTATGAACGGTAATCTGCCTTGACCGACTGGGGGTTACAAAAGAGAGAGAAGAGACACAACAAGACAGACAAAAAAGCACAGAAGCACACATTGATCCAGTAATGTGTTTTACATTAGATGGTAATAGCAGGTGATCTGTCTTCCCTGAATGATGTCACAGCTAACAGAACGCCAGACCAGGGGTACCTACTATGAAGAAAAAATAGAAAAAACAAAAAGGTAAAAGCTGAAATGACAACAGTCATGCAAAATTGAAGAACAATAGACCCTGATGTCCTCCAGCAGCCTAAGCCTATAGCAGCATAACTATAGAGGTAGCTCGGGGTAACATGAACCACTCTAACTATAATCTTTGTCAAAAAGGAAAGTCCCAAGAGCCAGCTTCTAGTGGAGGAGTTCAAGTATCTTGGGGTCTTGTTCACGAATGAGGGGAAGATGGAGCGGGAGATCGACAGGCGGATTGGTGCGACGTCTGCTGTGAAGCGTGCGCTGTACCGATCCGTTGTGGTGAAGAGAGAGCTGAGCCAAAAGGCCAAGCTCTCGATTTACCAGTCGATCTACGTTCCTACCCTCATCTATGGTCACGAGCTTTGGGTCGTGACCGAAAGAACGAAATCCCGGATACAAGCGGCCAAAATGAGTTTTCTCCATAGTGTGTCTGGGCTCTCCCTTAGAGATAGGGTGAGGAGCTCAGTCATCCGGGGAGGACTCAGAGTAGAGCCGCTGCTCCTCCACATTGAGAGGAGCCAGTTGAGGTGGATCGGGCATCTGGTTAGGATGCCTCCTGGACGCCTCCCTGATGAGGTGTTCTTGGCACGTCCCACCGGGAGGAGGCCCAGAGGAAGACCCAGGACACGCTGGAGAGACTATGCTGGCCTGGGAACGCTTTGGGATTCCCCCGGAGGAAGTGGCCCAAGTGGCTGGGGAGAGGAAGGTCTGGGGCTCCCTCTTGAAGCTGCCCCTGCGACCTGACCCCGGATAAGTGGAAGACGATGGATGGATGGAAAAAGGAAAGTTTTAGGATTAGTCTTAAAAGTAGACAGGGTGTCTGCGTCACGGACCAAAACTGGGAGTTTGTTCCACTGGAGAGGAGCCTGATAACTAAAGGATCTGCCTACCATTCTGGTTTTACAGACTTTAGGAACCACTAGCAGACCTGCTTTCTGAGAGTGAAGTGGTCTGTTAGAAATTACTAAAGTTTGTACACAACATACACATGTGGAATATTGCTAACGTGTTACTTTAGCAATTTTCCAATTGCCAAAGTGTTACTTTTACATTATTACTTTTGGGTGTGTATCCACCAATTTAACTGTCAAACTTTCATAAAAGCTGTCTTAATGCAAGAAACGAAACCCTTAAACACATGAAATAATTAACTTTAAATAACTAAAAAGGTTTTGTTAACTTTTCACATGAAGCTGGATTAACAGCTAGTAAGATACCTTTGATTAAGTTGGTATACTAATGTTTAAACCAGGGGTGTCAAACGTACGGCCTGCGGGCCGGATCTGGCCCGCCGAACGATTTAGTCCGGCCCGGTGGCCAAATGCATTTTTATTATTCAACGGCTGTGTCTCCTCGGTGCATCGACCGATCTGCACCAGATTTTTTGTGAGTCGTGGGGGAGCGCTGCCCAACGCATACGTGTGTATGGCATGGTAGACGGGTGAGGAAAATGCATGACAGCTTCTGCGGTGGCTGGCGGCGGGAGGTGCGCGTACCCTAGCGGTGGCCCTTAGGCCAGAGCGGCGCTTGGCTGCGAGGGCCGATCATCACCGCTTGCGGTTTTAATTATTATTATTATTATTATTATTATTTTAGTGTCAGAATAGTAATAAAGATTTTGGCTCTTGTTTCATCATAGATATCTCACAGTCAAGAGCAGAGCATCCCAAGCAACCACAACTAAAAATCTCCCCTCGTACCCATCAAGGGGACAGTAGAAGATGGTTTTCTAAAGACTGGTACAACACACATAAATGGGTAGAATATTATCAGAGTAAAGACTCTGCCTATTGTTATGCCACATATATTATTCCTAATATAAATACACAATAAAAAGGAATTGGTGTTCAACTCAAAATGCAATTTTTACTGTTATTGGTACTGTATATGCATATTAGATCGTTAGTAACATTAAAAATCACCCAATAAACCAAAAGATATCAGTAGACATTTATGATAGTTTTCTACAGGCTGGTTTACTACAACAGTAGCATAAAATCCTGAAATTGGGATTTTAGTTTCAGGGTCTCATCTGGCTACCCCTATGAAAATTTTCTGGAGGCGCCACTGATTTCATCGAAACAGTATGAATGTGAAGCGGTATGCTGATGTTGCTTGTTAGAAAATGCTGTTTTGACAGATTTTTCCTAATAAAAAATACAGTTTATGAAGGGGACTGCTTTGTTGATTTTGACATGTTTAATCTCATTTAATCTTAGCTCCTCATAGAAAACTTCAGTGTACATTTATTACAAGGCATGCAATTAGGTAATGTGTAATTCATACTCAACATAATACGCATAAATCACTCGTAGTGGGAGGTATACTGAAATATTGAATGGAATTTAACGCATGCGAAATTATGTGGGTTTCATTGCAGTACATGAACATTAACCGAGGTATGCCATTCTGATGGGTATGGTGAACCGTCAGAACACCAGCATTAAAGATGCCCTGTTGTTAGGGTAGGCCAAACTGCATGTGGGTTTAAATGTGCAGAACGGTACATCCCAAACCGCTGAAGAGCTTGAAGAACCTCTACCTCAATAGCCTTAGAACTGAGACAGCTCTTCAGATGAACAGCCAATAGTTTTCAGCTACAAGTCCAGAAGTCTGGTTGTTTTCTTCTTTTTAACCCCTTTTTTTGATTTGCCATGTTCTGGATGACCGAGAATCATCACCAGCATATCGGTAACAGATTCAGCTCACAGCTTCATGTTCTGTTCGGTAAACCTTGTTGCTTATTTTAGGAGGAGCAGGAGGAGGAGGAGAAATGCGACTGCTCCATAAAAGGCAAACGTGATTGTGACAAGACAGGATGTCATGACTGGTTCATGGAAGAGACCGAGGGTAGTTCTGATAGTCCCAGAGGGCATGGTTCAGGATGGGTGGTGGTGGCAGCTTGAAGTGCTCAGAGAGTTTTCCAGGACTCGACTGCAGGTGAGAACAGGCTGGCAGGTAGGTTTCGGCAGACGATGACTGGGAGGCCGATCCAGGTGGCTCATCGCGTCTCAGGAGGTGACTGAAGAGATCCAGCGTCTCAGGATGGAAGCACATTCACAGGATTCAACCCAGGAAGCACAGAGGGTAGACAGGGGGAGGCTCTCAAAAGTGAGTCACCGTTTACTCAAAAGGAGATTTGACTATCTTTTACGGTCTGGCTGGCAGCTCCCTGTATCCTCAGCAGAAGAGGCATTTACTCCCTGTATCCTGACGGACCTGCAGCCTGTCTGGCCATGCCGGTGGAGAAAACCTGCTGCTCAGGAGGACGTCACTGAAGCACACCCACACACGTCCAAAATCATGACAGAAAATGCCCAATCAATGTGAACTTTTGCGTTTGGTTCCTGCCATTAACAATCACTGAAGCTGTATTTTGTATTATCATTCTGTACTGAAATGCAAGTTTAAAAACAGAAAATGAGCGTTCATGTGCCTCCAAGAGTACACTTTTGATCAGAAGTGTGTCTGATTTCAATGTGCTGCTTCTGGACTATCTGTAGTTTTTATACACAACAACACGGACAGATCTAAGCCTGAGAAGAGAAGCAGCTTCAGTAAAAAACCAAAGGTGGTAAACTTTGTTCCACTCTGAGAGCTTGAGGAAGAGTCTAACAATGAGTGCGTTTGTTACGGAGCTGGCAGAGAGAACATGTGGGGGCAGCTGATTATCAGAGCTGCGCTGTGTGTGTGTGTGTGTGTTGTGTGTGTGTGTGTGTGTGTGTGTGTGTGTGTGTGTGTGTGTGTGTGTGTGTGTGTGTGTGTGTGTGTGTGTGTGTGTGTGTGTGTGTGTGTGTGTGCTGGAGAGTAATCAGGCAAGTTGGAGCTTCCTGTCGGTGTTGAGTCCGTCCATACCAGACGTCACAGGCAGACAAACTGGATCTGGAACTTACTGCTCTGCTGTTTGCTTCCTGCAGATGAAAATGGCTGAATCACACGGGGCAACAGCGCAGGGCCGGAAGGTAGGCTTACACACTTGGACAGCAAGTAGTTTACACTTAACCAGAACACAAAAAAACTAAAAAGAAAAACTGCCTCCTATTCAGTTTTGTAGATGTAGTGGAGCTTTTCTGGTGGCGGCTAAGACTGGAGCTATTTACTTGTTTTGGTTTTGAAAAGGAACGTGAACCTGTTTTTTGTCCCAGCTGGTGTCAGGCAAAAATACAAAAGATCCTTTTTGAAAACTACCAAAATAAAAGCTAGGTTTTATCCTTTTATCCAAATTAAGTTTCTGAACAATTATTTGTGACCTTTCTTTGACCGGGTAGAGCCCCATTAAGATTCAAAATCTCTTTTCCAGGAGTGACCTGGCAAGACGGCAGCAGAGTTGCAATAAAACAGCCGTAAAACCAAATACATTAATACATAATATAACATGGAACATATCTAGGAGCAAAATAGTACGAAAGTACTAACTTAAAAACAATTACAAGAAGTCTCTTTCCTAGTCCAGTAAGATTGTCTTGAATTTCCCAACAGTCACCGGCTCTGTCTGTCTTTCTTGAATTCAGTCCTACATTTACGTCCATTGTTGCTGTGAAAAATGGGCTGGGAATTCAACAAACTGTTCGTGTTTTAGGAGCTGGGACTTTCAAGGCAGAGCAAGTGTAATTGTATAGCACATTTCAGTGGAATAGTAGGTCATTCAAGAAATGTCTTTGTCGTGGGATATTGAAAAGATATTCACTGACAAAAAAAGAGCACCCAGAAGGATGGATCTGATTTGAACATAATGTAAAAATAAAGACCAGTGGTGGGTATAATATCTGTTTTCCAAAGAGTTGGCACATCCAGAACAAACACTAGAGGACACTGGTTGTTGCACTGTGAATGGAGGGATAGTGTTACAGGCAGTAGATGAAGCTTCCAACAGTTAGTCGCAACACTGTGTGTGGATTTTTCACCAGACAGCACCCGATTGAGTTTGACAGGCATTACATTTAGGGTTTTAATCAGGCCTGGCGGTCATGTTGCATGTTGGCACCGTAGCAAAACATGTTGGTTCCAAAACCGACTGACACCACTGGGTCCAGGCACTCACACATTTCAGCTATAAATAGCAAAAATCCTCACTTAGCTGCCTTTCACTTTAATCGTTGCATCCATCTTTTGGTTTTTGAAAGAAATCCCCGGAAAAGTTGACACTAAAAGCTTTTATTTTGAATTATGAGTGTAAAACTTCCTGTTTGAATGTGGCACATGGTGGTCACAGGACAGGAGGCGTTACGTCACTCTGAACTTAGTACCCTACAAGCAAAGGCAGAGATTGAAAACAATGAAACAGCCACAGATTAAAAGGTTTTCTTCACACATAGGAGCTATTTGTGACTGAACACAATCATTAAAACAGACTCCATTGAAGCTCTTCGAAAGAAGCCCAGCAAAGTTATTATGCATTTATTTCCTTCCTTTCAGAGATGGAGTTTACCACAAAGACAGGAGACGGATCAGAACAAATTGGGCTCTCGGTGTCTGGATGGAGAATCCGAGAGAACCCTGGTAAAAACACTGAAGGCAGCAGATGTAAACCCAGCAGATAAACACAGAACCAGTGATGGAAAAAAGCAGCAAAACGTTTTACAGTTTTATTTTTTGCTAAATATCATAAACATGTAAGGTGTAATCATAATCTAGAAGACTATAGCTGTGGGAAATACAAGCAAATAAATCAATTAAAAGAAATAAAACATCAAATTGTATGAAATAAGTGAGTTAGGTGAGAGTATTAACTGTTTCTCTGGCTTATTGCTCATTTCTTTGCTTATTGGTCTTGTTTTAGAGCACACTTAAAAACGGCAGGTCAGCAAACTGCCAAACCTTTTTTCAAACCTCCTTTCAAAGCTGCTCCTACTTGTTAATTATGAGTTAAAGAGTGTGTGATTGGTATCCTGTTAGCACAAACCTACTCTCCTAGCTGCTATAGAACAGCAAAGGTACAGGTGATTGATGTAATAGTATAATATGTGTTGCAGTATTAGCTATCAAACATGGCATTTACCTAAGCCTTTCCAAACTTGATAGTTTTGAAGTGTCACAATTAGGCATGTGCCAAAACAAAATTCTGATAGCATATCTCTAGGCTGAAAATTGTGCTGCTTTAATCGCCTGCTGAGCTGAATGAAAGATCTAAAAGCATCGTTTTACGTGCAGAACGTGTCAAACTTAAATTTAAACAAATGTAAGTTGTCTCTCTATCGCCATGGAAATCTTTGTGTGTGCAGACAGTTCCTTTCAGAGGTCAAATCTCAGGGGGACTGCAGCCGGGGAAGAAGGTTATAGTGGTCGGGGTTGTGGATCCCCGTCCTGATAGGTAAGAATCCTTTGCCTTGTTGGTAATCTGTTTTGTCTGAGGTCTTTTTATTGTATAGTATTTATTGTGTCGTAGTGAAGGTATAAAAAGCCTCTGCACAAAACAGCAGGTTTATCGATTTATTACTCAGAATGGAATTTTAAAAAGGACCTATTCCCTTATTGGGACTGATTTCAAACTAAAACCAATGTCTTGGGCAGGATCAGCTGGAAAAAACCCAGCTCCCCCACAGGAGTAAATCCAATAAATGTTGGACAGTACCTTGCAAAAGTAGCTTTTCTTTCGTGGCTGAAAAGTTCAGTTTTAGTCTCATGGGACCAGAGCACCTTCCTCCATACATTTTGGGAGTCGCTCACGTGCCGTTTGGTAAAGTCAAAACGGGCCTTCTTGTTGTTAACACTAATTGGCAACTGTAGCGCAGGAACTAGGAGTTCATCTTGTAACAGGTGGCTTGCTGGTTTGAGTGCCTGCTTCGAATGTTTGAGTCATGTCCTTGGGCAAAACCTCACCTGCTTTGCCTGCAGCAGTGGTCAGATTGTATGGCAGCCTCGCTCCTGCCAGTCTGCCAAATGTAGTTTAGCACCATGTGACTGTGGGAGAATTTAGTCTGGGAGTTCTGGTGGGGGGAACTCTCTTGGGAGGTTTTTTGTGGTACCATGTGCTTTCCATATGCAGATGAGAGATTGGATGGTGCTTCAAGGGGAACATCAAAGATCTGGATTTTCTTTTAACCCCACCCTGACTTGTACTTCTCAACAACTTTGTCCCTGGCTTGTTTGGAGAGCTCCTTGGTCTTTATGGAGTGATGCCTCTTGTTTAGTGGTGGTTTCAGAAAAGGTGCGTTTATACTGACAGATCATGTGACATTCAGTTTGCACATAGGTGGACTTCATTTCACTGATTGTTGGACTTTTGAATAATCGGTTGCACCAGAACTTTTAGGGGCTTCGTAGCAAAGGGGGTGGAGATTGATGTTATGCTAGTTTTCAGGGTTTTTTTTTTTTTAATTCTTTCCAATATTTTTCTAATTTCACTTCACCAAATTAGACTATTTTGTGCAAATCCATAACATAAAATAAGTTTAAAAAAAGGACACCACAAGTTTCGGTGTAACAAAATTGGTAAAATGCCAAGGGGTGAATAATTTTGCAAGGCACTTTATGCATTAGGGTCAAATAAGGAAAAAACTGTGCTTCTTGCAACAGTGTTTATACTGGAATAAAATGCGTTATCTGCTTAGCGGAATCAATATTCCTTCCCTTTTGCCAGATTCTACATTGCTCTGACATGTGGCCGTGGAACATCCAGGGAACCTCCACCTAATGTGGCGCTGGAGCTCTGTGTTCGATTTAAGGACCGACAAGTGCTGCGGAGAGCCTGCATGTCAGGTTCCTGGGGCGAAGTGGAGAGAACGGTGCCTTTTTTCCCCTTCATCAAGGATCAGCCCTTTAAGGTACCAGAATCTTTACAGAAACCATTCGCTGTCGGTTGCAGTATCTGTGGCTGAAAGAGTTACTAGTTTCAGGGAAGTTGTCTTGTTGTGCTTCATTATGCACAATGTTTAGTGAGGAAAAGCTATTTTGGCCTGGGTGTTTGGCTCCGTGCACCTGTAGTCACAGAGTTCTGCTGATGTGTGCACAGATAGACCCCCAGTATTTTGATATTTCTTGGGGCATTTATTTAAGCTCTTGTGAGAATTCTGCCCCCATTTAATCCCCGGCGTGCCCAAGCCCCATCTCTCCCTTCCCTCCTCCTCCCCCTGGCCCTCATGCTGTGCTGAGCACCGGACCAAACCGCTGCAGCCGCCATAATCCTCCTCTGACATCAGACAGACAGGTAATGCCAGTTTTTGTGGAGTCCCCAAAGTTGTTTGATGCAAAATTAACTCACATACTTAGCATCCTAGCACCACTGAAAACATTACGAGGCTTCTGGCCTGATGTTTCCTAAAAAAAAAAAAGGGCTTCGCCTCTTTTGTAAATAATTGTATTCTACAGAGAATATTGGATGCTTTTTATTGGATGAATTTTGCTAAGTTTTAGTTAGAATACTTTTTATTCTATATCTTGTTTTTGTTACGAATAAATGGATGCCATTTGTTGACCATGAGCTTCACTGTTACACCAACAATTATGAAATAGAAAATAGAATAAAACTGTAATAAAGATAAATGAAACACAGAAGAGTTAAGATTTCTTCTTAAGGTTTATTTTGCATCTCATACTCATGCCAGAGAAAAGAGATGTGGTTTAAATGATTCTATGCTCTGCGCGGAGTGGCGAGGTAAGGTATTCCACAGTCTTGGAGCGGTCACAGCGAATGCGCGATCACCTCTCGGTTTTAACTTTGACCTCAGAACATTAAGGAGAAACTGACGGATTGACCAAAGGTGTGTGAATGCTAAGGGGATTATGCAAAATTGAGCAATAAAATGTAATTTTATTAAATCAATTTGACGACAGACATGAGGACAATGAAGAGATGTTAGAACTGGAGTTATGTGTTCGTGCTTCTTTGTACCGGTTAAAAGACAAGCTGCAGCATTTTGAACTATTACGCTGGAAGGGATGATTGATCCAACCTGACAAATAAAGAGTTATAATAGTCCAGACAAGAGGTGATAAAGGCACAAATAACCTTCTCCAGATTCCTACAAGAGAAATTAAGCTTTGCTTTAGCAATTAATCATTGTTGGAAAACGCTTGACCTAATGACAACACTTATCTGTTCAGCCACCTAGTGTGGAGAAATAGAACATTTCATGATGAGCAGAAAACTAACTGACAAGAACCGAATCTACAAACAAACAATACTAAAAAATGTGGAAAAAAAACATGAACAGACCTGCACGATTCCCACTAACCTAAAAAACTTTTTTCTCAAAGACCTGCTGAGCGTGACAGAAAATTGATCAATCCTTTTTTTCACTGTGTTATTTCTATAACTTGGAGACAGTGGCATAGGAGTTAGGGAGTTCGTCCTGTAGTTGGTGGGTTGTCGGTTTGATCGCTCGCTCTGACCGTCTCAGCCGTTATGTCCTTGGGCAAGACACATCGCCTGAATTGCCTGCTGGCGGTGGTCAGAGGTCCTGGTAGTGCTGATGTATAGCAGCCTCGCCTCTGTCAGTCTGCCCCAGGGCAGCTGTGGCTACTAACATAGCTCACCACCATCAGGGTGTGAATGTGTTAATGACTGATTGTAGTGTAAAGCGCTTTGGGATCGTCAGACTTGATAAAGCGCTGTACAAGTACAAGCCATTTACCATTTAACAAAACTACTCTAAAGTGACAAACAACATTCAGGCATTCTATTATGACCGGTAAAATGTGACGTGAATAACACTGATTATCTCTTAATCAGGCACATGTCAGTGAGTGGCAGTGAACATTTTGTCCCAGTTTATGCGTTAGAAGCAGGAAAAATGGACAGACATGAGGACATGAGTGAGTTCTGTAAAGGCTCATGTCATGAATAGCGAGCTGGGTCAGAGCATCTCCAAATCTGCAGCTTGGTGGTCAGCGTCTGCTAAAAGAAAGAGTGGTCAACGGGTTACAGGTTCATGGGTGTCTAAGGCTCATCAATGCACACGAGAATCAAAGGTTCCTCAGTGCGTTTTAATCCAACAGTCGAGTTCCTCTAGCTCTCATGGCGTAAGATTGCCCATTCTCACCGACGTCCATCACCAATGGAGCCAATGCTGGGTGTCTGAGCATTAGAATCGGACCATGGCAATAAATGATAGAAGATGATCTGGTCTGATGGATCATATGGATCGATCACAAATGCTTTAAGGAGCAAAATTACCCATTTGAGGTGCTGACTTGGCCTCTAAATTCCCCGGGTCTCATTAGAATTGAACATCTGGATAAACAAGTGTGATCCATGGAAGCAATACCTCTCAGCTTACAGGACGTAGAACATCTGCTGCTAACATCTAGGTGCCAGATACCACATGTCTCCTTCAGGGGTCTACTGGAGACAGGGCCGTTTAAGCTGCAAAAGGAGGACCACCACACTGTTAGGCAGGTGGTCATAATGTCAGGCTGTAAAGAGGTGCCATTATAAATGTGTCAAGCCTTTTCATTTCCCCGTTATCCTCGGCCTTTGGGATCAGTGTGGTTATAGGAGTGTTAAAAATAATGGGTGACGTAACGAGAACTGCTCTGTGCCGTTGTACAGCTCCTGAAAGTCTGGAGCTGTTTGGAGACAGTGGTCAGACGTTGGAGGAACTTGAACTGAACTTGTTTTCTGTCTCCAGATTGAGATCCACTGCGAGCAGAGCAGATTTCGAGTGTTCGTGGATGGACAGAAGCTGTTTGACTTTCACCACAGAGTGCTGCCCCTCAGGAACATCGATACTTTATGGATCAAAGGCAGCATAAATATCACAAAACTTGCTTAAAACAAAAGACTTCCTTTTTAGACATTCACATGCCACTTGAGAACACCACAGATGTGTATATTTATTCAAAATCCTTTTTTTATATGTTTCTAAAATTGTTCTAATTTGGTATTTTCTGTTGGTTTAGTCTCTTGCTTTTGGTCAGTCCAACTATAAATCTCTATTAAACATAATTACTCACTTTAATCTTATTTCAAAGTGATAATGAAAGAAATGAAACAGTTCATTGACATGTTCTCTCGATATGACAGGTCCAATGCTTTTCATTATTTCATGATCTACTTCCGCTGTAAATATGATTTTTTGTTTTTTTACATATCTGCTTCTAATCGTAGTTCATGACCAGCACAGATCAAGACGATTAAACTTTCTGATTTTACAAACAGCTTGTTCTAATAGATTGAAACTTGACTGAATGAATGACTGCACATTTGGGATTACTACCTCAGTCCAAATGGTATGAAGTCCACTTCAGCCATTATCAGAATGAGATTGCACACTATTAAAAGCTCTATATCATATGCCGTTGTGCCGTTGCACTATAAAGTTAGTTAGGCTATTGTACTGTGAGAGAATCAAGGGAAAACAGCCCTTCTTTGTACATATTTCCTTGTGTATCATGTGAATTAATGTTTTCAAGAATAAAATTATTAAATACTGTTTGTCTCTGGGATGGTGAAATAATGTTAGCATGATATATTCAATTCATCATTTTTTAAAGAATTATTAAAAAAAATGTATATGTTATGTGCAAAATGTTTGGCTGAAAAAATACATTTAAATCCCTCCTTTTCTTCTTCCTTTTTTTTACTTTTGGATTGATAATCGGTCCGATTACAGAGGCATTGCTGTTGGAGGATTACAACAAATACTATACAGACAGAGAGCCCACAATAGAATAGCTGTTTTTCAGGTTACACCCTGGTAAAACAGCGTGATGGTTCACGATATAACTGAGTTTACTAACCTTTGCAGAAATTCCAGGACAGCACGCTTCCTAATCTCTCTTCACGTTTGTTTTGTTAGTTTTTTTTTTAAAGTCTGCGCTTTCAAAAGTCCACATCCATAGGTCTGCGCTTATTCTAATCGCTCTAGGAGACAACTGGGAATAATCTCCACCAAAGCCACCCAACCTCCACCTAGAAAACCATTCTGCCAGTTTTCCTACTTGTTCTGTCTTTTTACCCGACTAAAATTGGATCTGGTTGGATTCCAAATCCTTTGTTGATGAAAATATCAAATACTTTTATAATAGTTCTTGACATTCTAAACTTGTTTCTTATAGATTATTGTCCAGGTTTTGTACATAAAAAGAAATGAAACAGTTGATGAACTGAATGACAGACGTTTGTTTAAATAACATTCTGGCAACTGTGGTAGAGGAAAACCCTCACATTTAAAACATGCACTGATTATAGAGAAATCTGTAAAGATTTTAGATTTTAAATTTTTTACAAAAAGTCATTCACTACTGATTTATAGATTGGCTGGTCCTGCCACTGCTATTAAACACTGATGTCCAACATCAGTCTCAGAAACTAAAAATGAAGAGATGAGTTAAATAGTGACATACACCCTTTAAATATGCACAAAATCTATTTGAAAACGTCTTTTATGATGTTTCTGTAATAACTCTCTTTTAAACTCTGCTACCGTTTGTAGCAGAATATTTTATATGTTTAACATGACATAATCTTTCTACAGATTTATTTGGAATGTACATGTGAACAACAGGAAATGTACGATTGACACAAGTTTCCACGATCAACTGGAAACACCCACAGTACACCAGTATGGCCAGCAGGAGGCAGCAGACACCTTCCCCACTTTTAAATTGAGCTGCATTTTTATGCTACTCAGGTATTAAGAATTGTAAACTTAAATCTTTAGTAAAGAGGAAAAAATGCATTATAAACCATTAGTGACAGATTCTTAAGGCAACTCGTAAAATGTTTGTAGTCTGTCAGAATTAACAGAACGGCTCAGAAGACGTCATTATGTGGTTCTCATTACAAGACTGTGTCCATGGCTGGAATCAACAAGCACACAAACATCGTACAGGTGTGCTTCTTGTTATTTCATATAGGTAAGAATTTTTATTCCAAATACCGAGACAAAAATAAAATTGATCATTGAAATTTTATATCAAGAAATCCCAATATACGTATCACAATGTACATTGGAAACCCCACAAAACAGATGCGCTGCATTGTAAATAGGCTGTAAAACACTGTGCCATTAAACAACCTTGTTTCAATAGTTGTGCCTTTGTCAACACCTCCCCCCCCCTAAAAAAAAGCAAAACCTAACATAAGTAAATACTATAGCACAAGCTTCAAATATCAAAACTGTCAAAAAAAAAGCGTGCTGTACCAAATCACAAATATAGATTAAGGGTAATGAAAGATTCTCATCCAAAATTGCTTGTTTGTTTATTCCCTGATTGGGGGGGATATTGATGAAGTTTAGATGCTCTGCAGCCTTGTCTTCTTCAGTTTCATGGAGATGCTCCTCTATTATCACCCCCTGTCTCCTCTCATCCATAATACATCACAGTCACAGTTCACTGACCTGCGATACAGTCCCATCAGCTCAACATAGTCAGTGTGTGTGTGTGTGTGTGTGTGTGTGTGTGTGTGTGAGAGAGAGAGAGAGAGAGAGAGAGAGAGAGAGAGAGAGAGAGAGAGAGAGAGAGAGAGAGAGAGAGAGAGAGAGAGAGAGAGATCATACTTGTATTACTTGCATTACTTGCTCCACAAGAGTGTGGGTTTGTTTACACAAGCACAATTTAGGAGAGGGTCATCTTCCTTTCAGGGGACACCGAGGTACATTCACTGTTCAGTGGAAACAGTTGGTTAAAGTTCAGGGAGTAGGTTAGGTAACCTGTTTTCAGGGTTGGTGACTTTGTGCTTGGAAAACGTGTCAGGATGTCAAATGTTTTCTCCGAGAACAGCAGTATGAGTTGCTGTCTGGTTTGCTTTCTGTAATTGTGCCTGAACAGTCAGATTACAGCAACAGGGTGACAACTGAGTAAAAAAAAAATAAGGATCATGAAGCATATTAAAATAAAGTGTCTTGGTATTCTTCGTGCCTGTGATATGTTCTGGGAGGTTTTAAGGGTGTAAAAGCTTGTGGGGTGAGGTCACTGGAGGAAGTTTTCCTGATTTTTTATTTTTAGTTCTTGCTGCCTGTTACTCGTGGCATGTTGGAGTTGTAACAGAAACATTTCTGACTTCACAAAAGGCGGATGGTTTGGTTACACCTTTTTGGAAAATAAATCCCTGTTAACAAATAATAAAGAAAAAAAATGTAGATTACTGAGCCTTTTATAAAACCAGAATTGAGAACTGGTGTTGGTATTTTAGGTGCAGCCCCGTGCATGTAAAAACTTGTTAAACTGACACCAGGCGTGTGCTTAAAGGTGGTTTTGGGATGGTTATTGCACAAGCCAGGCACCTCCAAGCACCTCTCTGCTTTTAACCAGTGTGCTCCGAGCAGGTGGCGACCAACATTATGGGTGGTTTGTGATTTGATAAATTAAAGAAATCAAACTCTGAGCACCCAAAACATTACTTCTTCACTCGAGAGCATAGGTGGGATTTTTGATTTCCAGTCCACAGTTCAACTGTACTGATCCAGCTGTCATCTGAGGGCAGCTCATTAAAAACCTGTTCCTGCCCTACCATGACCAATACCAGTGCGTTAAGTAGGGCGTGATCTCTCCACACCTTCACACTTTTGCCTGATATCTAAGCTCATGAAATATTCAAACGTCGATGCGGCACCTTGTCTCATTTTGAGACTCCTCTGGAGTTGTTTAGTGTTTCCTCCACTGACATGATCCAGCTGGGAGCCACCAGCCATGCGCTGTGAAGCCAACACTGACCAGAGCACACATTTAAATTTACACAAAAAACCTACAAAATATCCTCCCAAATCACCATTGCTCATTAGTCTGAATTTGTATAGTGTTTAATGCATACTAAATTTACATTAGATCAAAGATTATGTTGAAACATTTTATGACAGCAAATATATAAAAATAGAAAAAAACAGCCTTACTTCACTTTCTTGTTATGAACAGTTCTAAAACTAATGTGTATTAGTTTGGGAAGAAGAATTAAAAACATGATTTTTTTTTTTATTGACATGTCAGGCAGTTAAAAGCAGCATCTGTTAAAAAACCAAAACCTTACATTTAGCCAACCTCTGGGGAGTTATACCAAAGTTTCAAACACTGAGAAATCTCTGAAGTAGACCTTTCAACACATTGGGCTAAACCTGTTTAAATGAGTCATTGTGTCTGGGTTCTGTTGATCTGTCAACAAAGCAACTCTGTGGAACCAACCGTCGGGGACAGCTGGGCGCCACATTGTTCTTCGGATGTCCCATGGCTGAGATCCTGCGATAAACCAGATGTCGCTGCGAAGCTTCCTCAGAACAAACTACAAGTTGGCGGTCTCCCTCACTCTCAGCGTTCCCGTCATGTCAGCAGGCCCCAGTGGTACGTACAGCAATAAAAAAAGTCTGTTGTGTTCGTGTGCGTCTGGCGAGGCTGTGTTAGCAGGAGGGGTCTAGAAAGATTTCCATCGTATCGCAGACAATATCGTGTGGACGAAGTAGAGGAGGGTGGCTACGTACGAGAAAACCTGAAAAGAAGAGGACATTTGTTCAGATTGCTGCCGTTTGTTGGCTGCTCTGTACATTTATTTTTAGTTTAAAGGGTTTGTTCACATGTTTGGAAACAAGGGTCCTTGTAGATTTTATTAATGGTTCCTGGACCATGTTAGCATGTGGTAAAAAGATGACGAATCGCTGTGAGCTTGTTGTCTTCGAAGGCTGAGCTAATTAGACGCACACTGTCTGCTTTAGCTAACTTTAGCAGTTTAAAAGGACACAAACCGTAAAGGTTCATATCAGCGGATTAATGAGGCGTAAATCTTACTACTTTGTTTTCCTAATAAAGCTAAGGATTTATTTTCAAAACTCATAGTGAACGTTCTACTGCAGTAAAGGAACTGTCATGTACATGTTATTACATGTACATTTTAGAAAAGGTCTGCTCAACACACTTCACAAACAAAAGAAAATTAGAAACTATTTTAAATAGAATTTCAATACAGTTAATTAAAACAAGAACATATAGGCTCTCTATAGAATTGCCACCTGATATCCGATATAGATGCCCTATGTAACAGGTTTTATTTTCCAAGTTCAAGTTCACCAAAAATAGTTTATCAGCCTCTACTGAGTCGATGGATCCCTGACTGTCCCCCACAAGTCAGCCATACTTACAACTGCAGAGATGTCCAGCTTGTAGTCTTTACTGGGCGGATCAGATTTCATGTCCAGAGTCACTTTAGCTAGGGCAACCGAGGCACTGAGGTAGAAAAAGGCAGCGATACCATGGTAGATGAAGTCCTGATGGAGGAAGATAGAGGAGAGGGGGACAGAATGAGAGAAATATTTTTAGTCAAAGTTGTGGAAAACCAAACATACATAAAATGATGACCTATTACACGATGCAATTAAATTTGAGAAAGTTTGAACATTAATTCTGGCTGCTGCCAAACGCTGTCGAGTTAGAGGCCATGCTGTGACCCTGTATTAAAGGCACATGGATAGCCAAACCCAGTCATCACTTCAATATGCAGAAATGCAATAGAAAGTGGGGAAAGGGAGGGAAAAGCAAAGAGGTAGAGAGTTGCTTTCTGCTGAATTGGGCCGCTTCAGAGTTGAATAATCTTAGCTGCCACTTTATTAGGTGTGCCTTGTTATTACTGGATCAGACCTGTTTTTCCCTTTAAAACTGTCTTAATAGATCCTAAAGGTGAAACGTACCCTGAGAGATTGTGATCTAGATTTCTATGATTCTCATTCAACAACATCCCAAAGCCACTCTACTGGATGGAGATTTGCTGATTTTAGAGACCATTGGAGTACAGTGAACTCATTGTCATGCTTAAGGATTCAGATAAACAGTTTTTCAAATCTTCAGATCAGCCCATATGGCACCAACAACAATTCCACGTCCAATGTTACTTAACTCCCCTTAATTTGCCTAGTTGTGGCCTTGTTTGTCTTCTGATCTTCTACCAGGTCTAGATGCCTGCAGCCATGCCATTGGCTGGTTTGCTATTTGTGTTAACTGGCAATTGAACAGGTGTATCCAATAAAGTTGCTGGTAAGCATATGTAATGAATATAATTATTCTAATAAAATGATCTTTCTGGATTAATAGCAGGAGATCTCATGAGTAAGTGGTGAATGCAACCTCTATGTCATGAGAAATGTATTCACAGGTAAAGTTCTTCAACTTTAACCAGCTGTCAAAAAGCATGTTGCAACAGTATTTTAAAAAAACGTCTCTGTTATTTACTTTAATTTCAAAAAATCTGAAAACCCACCTCCACTTTTTATATAAATCTGTCGTGAAAACTTACCGCAGCTGCCCAGCCGCTGGAGTTGTGGTGGCTCCCGCAGGCGAACACCACCAACCAGATAAAGGTCATGACGAAGCAGAAGACAGAGACACACATGACCCAGCCCTGAGGGTTATGTGGCATCACGTACGTGCACGCCACCAGGATCCACACCAGACCGCCGAAGATCTGCACGCACATCGGAGAGACATTAGAGAACACTGTACCACAGCTCTTACTGGAGCAGCACTGCGGCAGCAGACCGTTTCATTTCCTCATTCAGGTGTTGTTTTTGTTAATGGTGGCATGTGGTCTGACCAACCAGCATGAACCGCAGAGGGCCAAGGAAGGATTTCCTTAAACAGTGAAAACATTGTAAAAACAATCTTACAAATCGTCTTGCAGTACTTGCAGGTTTGGTTGGTAATGACTCTGAGAACTCTGGCAAAATTAAAAGCATGATGTTATTTTTGAAGAACTGTTTTGATCATTACCAATCAAACTGTTAAGCTGAGCCATGTGGAGGTCACGTCTTATGATTGTTTTGGGGCTGCAGGGATAAAAACTGAAATCCATCAGGTTACTGAAAATGTTGCACTCAAAGGGCAGTGCCCAGTGAAGTTTAGCTTTCTGAGGCCTCCGTTTCAGCATGCACAGTGTGAGTTTCCAGCATTTTGGCCACCCTGTATTTCCAGCCAGGTCCGCAGCAGGGAGCCGGGTGCCTCTGCCTTCGCTTATTCTACACCACTAATGATTGACGGGCTGCATTATTCATGGAGGCCGACCCTCCTCCACCTGCTGCCATCTCAGTCTAATTCCACCTGCTTGTTTGCTCTGTTTTCTGTGCGAGTTCACGCCTCAGCTAACACAAAAGGGCCAGCAGCATTCCACAGCCTTACTTCCATCTTAGTGAACTAAACAGACTCATTTTAGGAATGATATCTCCACATTTTTTGTATTGTTTGTTTTGACCTGTGGCCCATGATTTAATGAACACTAGTAACCTGTAGCTACATTTTAAAAGGTTACGCTATTCAAACCAGTAAAAGGGTCAGAAAGGGTCCTAGAGCGACAAATTGAGTAACATAAGCTCCCTCTCCCTTGCTGGTGGTCAGGCGGGTCTGACCACCCATTCAGATACAGTCTCCTCAACTGAGCCGCCGTCACCCTAGGTTGCTACACATTTCACCTCATTTACAAAACAACAAATTTGTCTATTGGAACTGTTTTCCTCTTCTGTAACGAGCCTTTTCTAAAGCTAAAAGAGGCTGGCTACCTCAGCTCGACGCCCAACTAACATCCGCTTGTCATTCATTCATTGTTAACCTACAACAATAAAGCAGAACTGCAAAATATTATCATTTAGATATTCTGGCTAATAAACTTAATTTATCTTGTGCACAAGATAACTCCATGGCATACTTGGCTCAGGTTCCTACCAAATGAATTCATATAAAAAATATTTAGGAACTATTTTAATTACATCATCAGTGATGTAGGTTAAAAGGCATTAAACGTGTCCTCCTCTGTTCACTGAATTTTTTTGCCACATTGTAAGGTTTTCTTTATAAAAGCATACAGCATTCAAAAGTGACCTGATTTTTTTCAATTTTTATTTGTTAAGCTTTTTGTTCCCAGCGAAGGAAATCCATGTTACTGTCACTTTAAGGCAGGCGGTTGCAATCTGTGGCTCCAGAGTACTTTAAACTCCCCAGAGCACATCTTAATAATCTGTTTAATGCTATATCCACATTGAACTTTCATAAATGAACGATACCAAGGATAAAAAGAGTTCTTTGTTCTGCCTTCTTCATATTTCCAAATCTTATTTTCAGGGTTTGCGGTCACCTCAGGAATGGTTTTTTTTTAGGAAGACACAGAGCAAAATACTGAGCTGTTGTTTAATGGATCAAACTTCTGTAGGAGAACGGCTTCCTGCTTCACAGAAAACAACAAACCTGGACTCACACCCCATACAGTCATAATAACCATCCCTGGTTCTACCTTTAAATGTTTTTTTTTTACCTTTTTTTATTTGTTCAGCTTATAAACAACACTTTTTAAACCAGTAATAATAGCAACTGGGGAAAAAAAACAGATCAGACTTGATTAAAGGTATGAAAGCAACAGTACTTTCCCTTTTTACAAGGATGAATGGTAAAACAGGATCGATGAATCTTGGTAGTTTAAAGGAAACATTCAACAAAGGTTTGCCATCTGAAAACAGAGCATGGATGTAGTTTGATCCTTGTGTAAAAGCTGCACAGTGACCAGGCACACATCTATGCACCACCTGTCTCCTGGTGAAAAATCTAACAAAAATAACCAAAATAAAAAAATCTTTCTCTCCTGCTGATATCTTACCAGTTCTGGCACGTAGAGGATGTCTGGGATGGTAGTGCATATCCCCAGGCCGCTTGGCAGGTGGCCCATCAAGGCAGTGTTTGAAGCCATCACTTGAGATCGGCTGCTGCTGCTGCTGCTGCTGAAGAGAAACTGAGGAGGCTTCAGACCTGCTGCTGGGCTTTAATGCAGTAGGAACCGACAGGAAAAACCGGAATCCCCATCAGCCGAGCGCAGACACGCCCGGCCGCTCGCACACCAGGGATGGGCTCAGGGTGGATCTGAGGTCCAGATAGAGACTGACGAAGTGATCAGTGAGGGACACACTTATTAATGTTTGACCAGAGGCTACTTTATCACCACGGCAACCTGAGAGAGCTGCTGTGCCAACGGCAAGACAACAACACCAGAGTAACAACAGTCGGTCATGATGACACAAAGTTTAAGAAGCCTACATCTAAAAGGCCCTGGTTTATGAATTAGGAGCATTTGTAAGCTGTTGGCTTTGTTTTGTTGTATGTCTTGATAAATGGGCTATGAAGCGAGAAAAATGGGGGTGTTTCTATTCAGCCCTCCTCCACTTCTGGGTGTAAATTATGCCTGAAAGTCTTAGCCCCTTTACATACATTTAGGAACTGACGTTTTAGCCCATTGTTTTTTGGAGAACATAGCTTAAGCTCAGTCAGATTGGATGGAGTGCCTATCTACAATAAATTTTTAAGGCTTGACACAGATTTTTAAATCGATTTAGGTCTGGACTTTGACTGGACCATACATCAATATGGCTAAATCTAAACATGTCCATTGTAGCTGTGGCTGTATGTTTAGATTGTTGTCCTGCTGGAAGGTAACGTCTGCTGCAGCCTCAGGTCTTTTGTAGCCTTTAAGGGGAAAACACCCTCACAGCATGATGTTGCCGCCATGTTTTACGTTGAAGATGAGTGAGTGTGTGGGCTTGCTTTCTTCGGTACATGGCTTGTGGAAAACTGCAAAACGGCTTTCTTATGGCTTTATTTCAGTAATGTAACTATCTTCTTGCCACCAATCCAAAAGGGTCCAATTTCTGGAGGGCACAACTACCAGATGTCCTGTCAGCAGATTCTCCTGAGCAGTGGATCTCTGTACCTCCTCCAGAGTCACCACAGGTCTTGGTTTAGAAGTAGGCTTTTTGTAGAGGGGTTGTGTTTACTTATAATTTCCAGATGAGGGATTGAACAGAAGGCAGAGATGCTCAAAGCTTGGCACACACCCGTACCCCACTCTAAACATCTCCACATCCCTCTCCCTGACCCGTCTGCTGTGTTCCTTGATCTTCATGAAGCTGTTGTCTAGAAACCTGGGCAGGCAGGGAACCTGAAATACGAGTCGGACACGGTGTTGCATTAGAAAACGTTTATTTGAGGGAACCTGGAGAGAGAGCTCCTCTGTCGGAGCAAGTAGGAAACCTGGTGATGCTGAGGGCTGGCTGCTGACAGCAGAAGAGACAGGCAGAATGTCTGAGGCTAGATCACTGTGTGGGAAACAGGCTTGGGTCATGCACGGGAAGTCTGGACAGAGAAAGGCAGACAAAACCAAGGGGCAAGGCAAGGTACATCATCCTGGTAACAATCCAGGCCAAGGTCCAGAAATCAGAAGCCTTGAAGTCTGATGAGGGCAAAGAAGTCAGAAAAACATGATTGAGGTTGTGACAAGGCAGGCAGGCATGAAAAGGACCGCTGGGCATCGACTAACAAAAGGCTTTCAATAATCTGCCGCCATCAGATTCTCTGCAGCGGGCTTATGAAGGTGTGTGATTTCAGCGGTTTGTTCACTAATCCTTCACAGACCCGCCGCCTTTATACTGAGCTCACATTGCACACAGATAGACTCAATTTACTTATCAAGTGACTTCTGAAGGTAATTGGTTCCACGGGAGTTTTCCCCCTGAAGAGTAACACAGTACAGTACGGTGAGCTATGTACACCTGAAATATTTCATTTTTTGGGGGAAAAAAAGGTTTTTCCAATACGTTTCATTTTCTTCCCTCCTACAATTGTATGCGCTTCGTGGCTGCCTATTGCATAAAATTCCGATAAAATACATTCGAGAAGAGGTTGAAACTTGATAAGGTGTGAAACATTTTGGGGGGCTGAAATATTTTTGCAAGGCATCAAACAAACAGCAGGTTAATAAACACTAAGGTCCCCACATCATTTATTTGAGGAAGAATGTTTTGTTGCAACACAAAATCTGAGGTCAATAACTGTTTTGGTAAAGAGCTGGTCAGGTAAGATTTGAGGAAACTTTCCTATTGGGTTAGACTCTACCAGAAGGGGTGTGCATAAGACATTTTAAACAATGTCAACTTTGCATTAAAAGTGTCATAAATGACCGAAACACTTAATGACAACAGTCATAAACATTCCTAAAGACTCGTTGATGTTTATGACAGTGTAATGTCAGACTTATACACATCCCTTCATGTAAAGTGTTACCATATATTGATCCACCTTCCTATTGTATTTATGGTCAAATCCAAATGTCAAACTGCTGATCAAGCATTTACTGTATTTATCAGACCAGAAAGAGATACACTGCTGTTTAACTGCTGCCGTTGGAGCTGTGGTCTTTTACACTGCACTCTGTAAACAACAGGGCCGTGAAGATGTCAAGCATCTTATTTGGCAGGCCGAGGCTGCTGGGCAGGTGAGCTGTCGAACAAACACCTCGGAGAATTAACTTGCCTGATCTGGTTTCCTGCCCCTGTCATCCTATCCTGCCGCCTGGGAAACCTACTCCTGGGGGAGAAAACACTCTATGGAGTCCCAAAAGCAAAAACATCAACACAGACCTCACCTACACAGGAAATAAACACGTCCACTGCTTCTTCAGCCAAAACTCTGTTGTTCCGTCGGCGATAAAACATTAAACTGAACGCTAAACTCTTCATGTCAGCAGAGTGAAGAGCTGTGCTATTTGTAACTTCTTCTTTGTTATCGCCATTTTAACAACAGCTTATACTAAAACCTTTGATCTTTATTGTACGAATGTGAAATTATCAGGAAAATAAATTGCTTTATCATGGGTTCCAGCCATATGAATATACAGTATGTAGAGCCATGTTTAAAGTGGAATATGTCCATTGAACCATATTCAGTACCAAAAGGTTCTTCTTGTTAAAAAAGTAGTGGTCCATCCATCCATCCAACCAGCCAGCCAGCCAGACAAATTTGTGTGGGGTCTCAGGGAGACTGGCACCCCTCTCTTGCAATCATTGGGTAAGAGGTGTGGTAAACTCTGGACGAGTTACCAGCAATGTTCCCCCTTATTTTTCATGCATCTGAGCAAACACAAACTCTCTGAGCGATCACTTGACCTCTGTGAGCAACATCGTGCACACTGAGGCTACATTACAGCTGTCCGAAACCTGAGATTATATCAAGCTACTTAGAGATGTGCATATCTTTCAGAGTTCCAATTTTATTGCCCGAGCTTTTATTTGGAGTTATTTTTTTTTATTTCCAAGTTACATGGGATTAGTAGGACCTAATAAGTTTGATAACTAAACTCTGTCATGATACAACAAATAGTTTTTGAAAAAAATGAAGTCCTCATATGAGGACAATTAAATTATCTTTGCATTAAAAAAAATTATTTGTAATTTGGGATTAGAAGATCTCAATTACTATACACACAAAATTTCAGCTTTCTACAATCAGTAGTTTTTTAAAAAAGCTATGTCCCCATATGAGGACACTGGATCTATATTCCCAAATGACACAATAAAGACACGATTGGGTGAAACATATAAAACCAGTTGGGGCAACAAAGAACTAATAAGAAGGGAGTATTTCAGTAAACTACAATGGCTATCCAACTGTATAGCAAAGTAACAGAAAACCTCTGCAAAAAAAATCAATCTGCATATCTAAAAGACCCCTACAGGTCATCGGTGAAACTTTCAAAGGTGCAAACAGGTGTGTACCAAAATGTGTAAAATGCAAAAATGATAAACTTGTGGGGGGCCATTTACCTAATAAACTTGGCATTACGGCAGCCATATGTTAACAAGAGCAATATCAGTGAAGTGCATCATCATACAAATTTTCCACTTCTTGGTGCGACACACTTTCAGGTTGCTCTTCAGGTTGAAGAACCAATTACGTGACATTGCATGACTGATGGCAAGAATTTGCAAAGCATTTGACCTGAACATCTTTGTATGAGGATAATGTAGACAAGATATCAAAATCAATGCACCAAACAAGTCATAGATCTCATAAACATAAATATTGAGAGATCTCCCAGTCTTAGCCAATTACATTGCATTTGTGCAGTCAGCCAGTAGTTTCATCAGCTCCAAGTCTAAGTACTGCTCCATACAATTTTGTGGCTGCCAATCTGCTTGCTCATCTTTCAGTTTATCATCTGTACCCTGAAACATAGCTAAGTTAGGAGTGAAAGCAGCAGACTTCCAGTGATCACCACGTTCAGCATTTCGAGGTACCCTGGGTTTGGTTTCTGACTCAGTGTCTTTGTTTACGTCTGCGTTTATGTACTTCTGTATGTGGTAGTTCACGCCATTTCCCACTTTCAATATCATCACTGCTGAAGTGATTAGCTTCTGTTGCATCAGGCAGTAAATAATCATCAGAATCCTCTTCAGGAAAATTAGGTGGATTCAGAGTCATCCAACGGTTGTTCTAAATGTAAGAGGTCCATATAAGTAATATGTTTGTCCACAAATGGATAATTTGCTTCTCCATCTCATAAATCTTTAACATCAGAGTTGTCTACAATTGCCATTAGAAGTTTTTGACAATGTAAGTTTCCCTGTAATGATAAAATCAACCCTAAATTCAGATAAAAATCTATACCACAATTAGCTGGCTAATGTAACTTGCAAGATAATTATTTGGTTTAAAGATTTAATACTTACAAGAACTATTTACACTTGGGAATCATTATAAATATTTCCAGATTAATTAAATCAAAACATGTGACTAAATAAAACTTCCAATTACCATTTATATTTGTAAACTCTTCTAAATATTTCCAGGTTTATCCAACTACATGGCACAATCAATGACGAAATATAGCCCTGATGTCCTCAAATGAGTACTTCATCTTTACCAATGTTGTGCTTTGCTTCAGTTGTAAAAAAAAAAAGCATGAAATATAATTTAGATTATGTCCTGTTGTTGTAGACGATTTTTACTGGGTTCCCCGCCATCTTGCTTCAATTCAAATGAGTGTAATACTGTCATCTTACCACTAGAGGAAGCTGGTAGTGTCCACTAATGAGGCCAGTGGGTTAAAGTTGAAAAAACACTGGAACACTGGACCAGCTCTTTACCCTCAGCAGGATTCTTGAGGGGTTATGGGAGTTTGCCCAACCAGTCTACATGTGCTTTGTGGATCTGGAGAAGGCATTCGACCGTGTCCCCCGGGGGATCCTGTGGGGGGTACTTCGGGAGTATGGAGTACCGGACCCTTTAATAAGGGCTGTCAGGTCTCTGTATGACCGGTGTCAGAGTCTGGTCCGCATTGCCGACAGTAAGTCGGACTCGTTTCCAGTGAGAGTTGGACTCCGCCAAGGTTGCCCTTTGTCACCGATTCTGTTCACAACTTTTATGGACAGAATTTCTAGGCGCAGCCAAGGTGTTGAGGGGATCCGTTTTGGTGGCCTTAGGATTGCGTCTCTGCTATTCACGGATGACGTGGTCCTATTGGTTTCATCAGGGCGTGATCTACAGCTCTCACTGGAGCGGTTCGCAGCCGAGTGCGAAGCGGCCGGGATGAAAATCAGTGCCTCCAAATCCGAGACCATGGTCTTGAACCGGAAAAGGGTAGAGTGCCTTCTCCGGGTTGGGGAGGATGTGCTGCCCCTAGTGGAGGAGTTCAAGTATCTTGGGATCTTGTTCACGAATGAGGGGAAGATGGAGCGGGAGATCGACAGGCGGATTGTTGCAGCATCTGCTGTGAAGTGGGCGCTGTACCGATCCGTTGTGGTGAAGAGAGAGCTGAGCCAAAAGGCGAAGCTCTCGATTTACCAGTCGATCTACGTTCCTACCCTGATCTATGGTCACGAGCTTTGGGTCGTGACCGAAAGAACGAGATCCCGGATACAAGCGGCTGAAATGAGTTTTCTCCGTAGTGTGTCTGGGCTCTCCCTTAGAGATAGGGTGAGGAGCTCAGTCATCCGGGGAGGACTCAGAGTAGAGCCGCTGCTCCTCCACGTCGAGAGGAGCCAGTTGAGGTGGCTCGGGCATCTGGTCAGGATGCCTCCTGGACGCCTCCCTGGTGAGGTGTTCCGGGCACGTCCCACCGGGAGGAGGCCCAGGGGAAGACCCAGGACACGCTGGAGGGACTATGTCTCCCGGCTGGCCTGGGAACGCCTTGGGATTCCTCCTGAGGAGCTGGCCCAAGTGGCTGGGGAGAGGGACGTCTGGGCCTCCCTACTGAAGCTGCTACCCCCGCGACCCGACCCCGGATAAGCAGAAGAAGACGGACGGACGGACGGACGGACGGGTAGAGAGGCAAAAATGCAATGTCCCCGGAGGTGGACGTTGGGTCTCAGGAGGTTAAATTATTTACATTTTCTGCAGTGAGATTTAGCACCAGCATGTAGTGCTGCGTGCAGCTTCTCTTCTGTCAGTCTGCTCCAGGGCAGCTGTGGCTACAATGTAGCTCACCACCGTCAGGGTGTGAATGTGTGCATGAATGGGTGAATGACTGACCAGTGTAAAACGCTTTGGGGTCTTCAGATGATTTATTTAAATATTCTCAGCCACACATCGCTTTTCTAACACAACAAGGGAACGTTCTCAGTTCTGAACAATTTCTTTGCGCTGCTCTTTGTTTTTATGCCAACGGCAGCTTTTTAATAACGTAGGAGACGCAGAAAATGTTTCAGAGGCAGCTGTATGTCGTACTGTCAGGATTGTTATTGTTGCACTCAGTTATAGTTTAAAGGTGTTCCATAGTCAGAGACCCACAAGATTAATAACAGAACTTTACTGAATGAAAGCAATAATGTATTCTGTGTCAAATGTTGGCAATTCCAGCTCTACTTTTCTATTCATATATTTTAGTTTCCGTTCACCTATTTTTCGCCCAACACCGTTAGGACTGCTGCACATTTCTTCACTTAAATAATGCTATCTTTACTTCAGCTGGAATTATACATATAGCCTATATGATTAATATAAAGAGAGGTTGTCAAAAGACAGTTAATGTCAACTCATCTGTAGAAGGATGGGTGAACAATGCTTGCAAAAAGATGAACATATCAGTTATTCAATAACTCACACCATCCTATCATTACTTGCATTTGTTGAATATAGCCAATTAATGCTTTAGTTGAGCATTAACATAAAAATCTTACAACTTAACCTTACTTGATTAAACTGTATTTTCATACTTGGTCATCATTTGCTGCCCCGTCCTTTCAATGCCTTTCCTAATCAATGCGCCCCCCCCCCCCCAAAACGCCTCCTTTTTGTGTTGAATGAGTGAAGTGTGAGAAAATAGCTTTAATTTTCCATCAAATAATTCTCACAGCATTCTCTGCCACCAACAGCATCGTTTCTTATGGTTTAATATTCTCCATATATCTTCATTAAAGATTTCTAATTCCACTTGTGGGAAATGCGCACTTCGAAGCTTCTTATTCCTGCCGTTGCCATGGTGAATCAGGTTAACTGCGATCCATTGATCAGGGCTTTTTTCATGCTCCTGCTCGCGTTCAACTCATGGTTGATCGGACGCTGTATTTAGTTACCTGACTGATATCACCTGTTCTATAACTGGAAACGCTGAGTATGACAGAGTGAGATATAACTACTAAGAGCAGCATCTTTCTACTTCGGGTGGACCGGCCATTTTTTCTTTAACGGAGTCCAGAACAAAGACGCACACCGTAACCTGCCCAACTAATAAAGACGTCTGCTCCACCCACCAATCAGCGGTGCGCTCAGATCAGCACCTGGCGCTCATAGAGCGAGACAGTGGAAACCGTCTCACCAGAGTTGCAAAATTGTATAAATAACTGGGTTTATTATTATTTATTTTTATACAGTTTAGCTTGGATTTTATTTTCTGCGCAGCATAAATTTGCTGTGCGCACTGAAGCCAGATGCTGTGCGCGATTGCGCACGCGCGCAGTTTAGAGGGAACCAGTCTGTCACCTTGCAACACAGACACATACAGGACTAACAATCAACCACATTCTCACACACACATACACACCCAGTCCTGAGGGCAATTTAGAGAAACTTAACGTTCATGTTTTTGGACCTGGGAAGGACACTTGAATTCCTGGAAAGAGATCATGTGAAAATTCCACGCAGAAATGTCTCAGTTCAGGATGTGAGGCCAGTACCTTCTTTCTGCAGGACAACTGTGCTACCAACTGTGTCAGCATGTCAGTAAAACATGGCTGATCGTACTACTGTTCTCTTGAATGCCAAGTGTGCTTGGCAACTTTTGACAGCTTCTTTAACCATGCTTTGTCCCATAATGTTTTCTACATAATTCTTGTGTTTCAACTACCCTGAGCTCCAACCATGAACGTAAAACTGAAACGGTAAAAAATATATACGTATATATATTGAAATGCCCTGTGGGAACTATTTTAGACAACACTTTTAGCTTGGCACAGAAAGAACGTTATGTATACTTCAAGAGTCTGGTCCAAGTTGGTGTCTGCTTCTCTCAGTAGTTGATCTGATACCAGATCCATTTGGCTAAAATGTGCAATATGGGAGAGGTGAGCAAACAAGGCAAATCCGGTACACAGATTCCTCCCTGGGTGACAAATGGTGTGTGCCCACTGAGGGAGACTGCTGGATGAGAACTGCTGGACTATAGAAATAAAAGGGAAGCACAGTGAAATGATAAAACAGGACGTGAACACAATAACCTCTCATCAAGCTAAGTCCCAAAGGTAGGAAACTATTAAAAGACAACACTGCACCCAAAGGACCGCAGATCATAACAACAAAGATGATTTGCTGCCGGCAGTTTTGAGTCTTCCCAGGGGTAGATGTCCCAGAAATATCCACAAAAGGAATGAATGAATGAAAATGCAAAAATGTTCTGAGCAGTGACCAGTTGAAAAAAAAAAAATTTTTTTAATTCCTCCTTTTATCTCTTTGCTCTACAGTCCTGTTCTTAGATAGCGCCGTCTCATTTTGCGTAGTCTTCAGCTGAATCAGTAGAATGCTACAATTCATGATAGGATCATAAATGGAATAGCTCCTTCAAGACAGCATCAGCGCATTACGTCAAACTGTTAATGATTACCGCTCCCTGTCGGCGGTCCTCCCCATCCTTTTACCCTGGAGAAGAGGTCTTCTTTTATTAATGACTTCTTTGGTAAGAAGTAACTCCTGAAACAGAAACTACACTTTAACACATTTAATCTAAACAGTCCAGACAAATGGTACAGCTCAGTACTGGGCTCTTATATTTAAACAAAACCGCTGCCCATTATTGACTGATAGATCCCATAATTTCAGGTTTGAGCTTCAGGTAGTAAATAAAGACCTTATAAAGGAAAACATGCAAGCTGTGGTTAGATTTATACTGCCACAGATAATCAGCGGGATCATGAGTCCAGGTCCAGGCAACTATGCCAACACTGCAGTTTCAGTGAATGGCTTCGAGTCCATTCGTGAAAAAAAATTAAACCTTTGTTAAATATGTGTGCACCATAGATGTAGGCAACAAGATATGGTGACTTTGGAAGAAAGAAAAGTAAAATGATTGCTATTCATTTTGCACAAACATAGTCACATATTAGAAAGTCTTCTGCCAGGAGCAGCTGGGGGTAGCTGGTAAACTCTGAAGAACAGAACACATGGAAACCCCTAACTATCCCAGTGGTTTATTTAAGAAAAGGGCAACAAAGCTTACTGGAACACAAGAGGATATACAATCGAGACAAGAGAACTTGTGATGAAAGTCTGGGTAGCAAAAGAGAACTGGCAGGGGACTTGAACAGCTAGATAACAGAAGGACCTGGCAAGTTGTCTCTGAAAACCGGAGGCTTAAATGCTGGGAAGGCAACTCGGTGTAACACCTGGGTGAATATGAGGCATTCTCTTCGTTCTCAAACGTTGGATTTTTCCAAGTTCCCAGTTGTAAAACTAAAAATACACCTCAGACATCCTCTAGTTATATTTTCTAAAAAAGGTTTGCTTGACCTAACCTGTGACTTTAAGGCGCCTATTCAGTTTGGCCATTTCAGGCACAGTGATTGTGATATATTCTTGCACCGCATCTCATGACACCCAGCAGAAGACGTGGGAAGTTATCTGTTCATCATTAACCTCATACCAGTGAATTGTTTTTTTTATTTATACTTTTGCTTAGTTTCTAGTTGTCTGAGAAACTATTTACCCTGTGTTTTATCTGGACAGGTTAGACAACAATTCCTCGATGGCTGCGGTCTTTATCATCTGCAGACCTGCTGCTCTTCCTCCGTTGGGAATGTACATATTGTCTTTGGCGTTATCAAAGCAGCACATCTCCCCCAAACCATCTGATGGCTGCGTCTTAGGTAAGTTGCGTCATGCAGACTGATTGTGTTTCAAAGAGTACGTGGATGCTCAGATTGTAAAAATCCTCACTTTGCGGCGCGCAATCGACGAATCTCAGATGACTAGAAGATCCGTCATGCCACGTTACGCTCCAACTTCTGGAGTTCAACCAAATCAGAACATCAAATCAGTTTTCAGAACAGAACATCAGAGCCCATCAGCTCCATGGGTTGACAGTGTACACTTTTAACTGCATTAACGTTTCATTTTCACAGCTCTGACGCTTGGATTCTAACCCCAAACCAAAATCTGACAGGTTTGTTTCTGGAGTACTGTTAGAGCAGAAGATCAGGTTAGTTTATGGTCACAGCCTGAAAAGCAATTGAAAGGACACGTTTGTTTCTAATGTTGAACGTCAGGAACAAAACAAATTTAACCGGAAGATGAGGTTTCTGATTAACAGCGAATGCAACCTTGTGGTATAAATCATAGCTCTAGTAGACTACCGCTACTGGTATGTGTAACATTAGGATTGGTTTTATCATAAAGAAACAGTGAAGTTGGACAAAAACATTAAACTTGACATATGTGGAAAATACAGCAATAGTTTGATATTAAACTGCTGAGTAATTTTGTTTTAATGGGCTCTGGAGTTGGAGCTGGAGTCCACAACGTATTTTAGTCTCGATATGAAAAATGTAGACTCAAATCATTATCCCTCCACCACCGTGCTTGATAGTAGGTATGAGGTGCTTGTACTGAACTTCTATTGTGGTTCTGTTACATTTTGGTCAAGCAATTTCCTATTCTCAACAAGACCTTCATTGTTTGGTTGCATGTGTCCAAAAGTCTCTATTCAACAGAAAAGACTCACAGAGGAGGAATACAGAGAGGAGGACTTTCAGTGTCATAGTGGGGCCTCCGGATCAACCGGTTTACCCACCCCGTGTCATTGATGCTCTCTCCTTTGCTGTTGCAGAAATTAGGAGCAGGGAGGGGGACTTACATTTCCAGTTGCTTAAACTTCCTGAAGGTTCAATTTTCATCTGGTGAACATGAGGTCAACAAAACGAGACACATTGGGCGTTCTTTTAGGACTCCAGGAGTTTTAAGGTTATTGAGGCCTTGTTTTTGTTACGGATTATGAGATTACAGATTTGGCTGATAAAGGCAGTTAGCATGGACACAGCAGATAAAGAACAGACACTGGAGACACGCCTGACATACTTAGATTGGACAGAATGACTGATTAGGGGAAGATGTGTCAGCTAGGACACGTCTACATTATAGTATGATCTTCTCCACCAATGTGATGAACAGAACACTGATATCATACTGTGAACGCCCCTGAATGGGTGTACACAATTGCTCCTACTTAATGTCTGTGTGAGGAATGAACAGGGCTCTCGTCTCTGGCATACAGAAATCTACCCGTCACATTGTTGTGTATGAGAGCCTAGTACTGAAGCTGTAAACATCCCTCTGCCTTTTAGATTAAATATGGTAAAAGATAGTTTCTGTTTCAAGAGTCTTTTTATTACTACAGAAGTCTACAATAGAAACACCACATTATTCAGGTAAAAAACCTGGGGTGACCGCAGCTAGGTCAATTCTTTAACATTTTTAAAAGTTAAATATTGAGCAATTTACCACATATCACGTTTTGTGTTTTTAAAGAACAGTTTGACAGACAAGACACAGTATGTAAAATTACATGTAGAATAATTTAGTTATTATTACTAACAAAACAGAAATCCATTATAAGGATTCCATTATAATACCTTGTAAAGTTGATCAGACTATAAAAAGGGTTATGGTTCTGAAAAGATGTCTGAAGGATGAACTAAGCCCCACGACAAGAGAATGAAGCTGATAGAACAAGAGCTTGTTGGATGAATGTTTTATTTTTTTAACCTTTTTTGGATTGGATGAATGTTGTTTAAAACTCATTATATTAGTCCTATTTTGAATTTGTGGTGGGAATAAATTGCTTCAATTCCAAAGTGAAAGGTGATGTTTTGCTCCAGCTTCTCTGCTTGCCAATAAGCTGAATTCGAGGTATTTGTGCGTTCACAAACACACGAGAATAAAGTGTAGAACTAAACCAAGAGTGCTACACATTATCAATTTGGCATGCCAAGTTAATTTATATTCAAACAGGTTTTGATTTCATCAGATGTTTTCTTCTGTATACTCCATGTATGTTGAAGGAGCAGTGGGTGATGATTCAGTGGCGGAGTAATGAGCTGAGATCATTGTTTTCTGCAGAGGCCAGGCAAAGATGTTAGTTCTCTCATCTCAGGAAACATCAGAGTAGAGCTGCTGCTCCTCTGCATTAGAAGGAGTTTGACAAGATGGACCAGCCTCTGACCAGAGTGGCTCCTGACCACCTCTCTTTGGAGGTTTTGTTGCCACAGCACCATGAGGGGACCTCAGTGCAGACCCAGAACTCACTGGAGGAAGTATCCACTCTGCTCAGGCAACAGCTTGGAACGGATGGATTTGACATATTTTATCTATATTTTATATAGTTATTTAGTCGGGGAAAACACACACACACACACATATATATATATATATATATATATATATCACATTAAAATAGCAATTACAATGTTAGAACTTGCTTGTGTTGCTATTGGCTATTCTAGCAATTGGTATTTCATTTATTTATTCTGTTTCTCTGTTCTTATGCAATTTTTGTGATTTTACCTTGATTTTTTTGTTTTTACAGCACTTTGGTAAACTGTTGTGTTAAATGTGCTCTACGCTGACGTAATTAAATAGTTTTCATCCATTGAACATGTATACAATAGTGTATATTTTTATGAAACGTGACAATGCTACAACCTCAATATTTTTTTTCCTGTATTTTCTTAACAACTGAACAAAACCGAGTGATATAAATTCTATACGGCGCTGGAGCAAAAAAACGTCAGTTCAGAAGCTGAGAAATGTCCCACCAAGTACAACTTTTTCAGTTCCGGTGGCTCCACCTGCTGGTCAGCAGAGGTATAGCCTACTGCGCCTCTTCTCGGAGCATTACGACGCTCGGCTGCGGTCTTTTACCGTACCCAGGCGTACCTCGACGGATATGGCAGCTGTTATGAACCAGCAGCAGCTCTCCTGCTCACTGTGAGTCCACCTTCCTTCTTCCTCTGGTCTGAAACGGTGAAAATCCTCCATATTGTTGCTTCAACCAACCCCTCGCTGCCTCGTAGGTTCTTATCTTCGGTTTAGCCTGTGGTACCTTGATCTTTGATGTCGACGTTACGGTGTTGACGCGGCGGCGGAAGCGACGGGGAACCAGAAGTGTCATATTAAAAGTCAACAATAAGCAGGTAGGCTCCGCGACTTAAATTAGCTGAATGTGCTCCTAAAGTCTGTTTGTCAGCAGCGTCTAACTTGACTTAAGGCGGATACAGGAACAACTGGGCTGGTTGGGATACTATTAAATTCTGACAACATTAGGGGCTGACTGTACAGTTCGGTCCCGTGGAGCTGATCCAGTCAGTGTCCTGACATGGTCTTAGAGTACACGATCGATCAATAAACAGTTTTTTGTCTGATCCTTCCTGTCTGCTGAAGGTGTGAGAGGAGTGGCTCTATGATGCCATTCGCCTTGTAGTTATCTCCGTGGAGCAGGTAACGTAAACAAATGCTGTTGGCCATAAAATGTCCCTCACTTAGATCATTTTCGAAATCTCAGCATTTTCTAAAAGTTCATAATATTTTAAATCGTCTTTAATTTGGTTCTATTGCATTTTATTCACCTTAAATTGCTCAATGTAATATATAGGGTTCTGTTTTTTTTTATTGTACAGGGCAGTGGTGTCCAAACTTTTTGCCATGAGGGCCAAAATCATAAAGTTTGAAGCACTTAGGGGGCCAAAGAAACTAAAAATGTCTATAAATAAAAATCTAAGAACAAAGTTCTGCTCAATAATATATATACATATAAAAAATCTTTTACTTAAATTCACAAAATTGATTTTTGAAGAAAAGCTATCTTTAAATCTTTCTATATAAAATAGTATTTGACGACTGTGCAATTAAAAGACAGTTTTAAATGTTTTTGGGTTGATTTTTTTATTTTATTTTTTATTTATTTTATTTTGGGTTAGAACTTTTTTTTTTTTTGTTTGTTCTAGCTCAGCAACAAGGTCACACTCGCTATATTAAGTTTTCTTTTGGGTGTAGAATATGTAGAAACTTGGGTTATAAATGAGAAACAATTTGTTTGTTGCACCAAACAATTATTGTGTTTTTTACTTTCAGAAGCATTTGTCAGTGAAAATGTTCCTCTGAAACTAAAAACGGGCCATATTTCCTCCGTGCCAGAATTCTCTGGAGGCCGTACAAAACCATTCAGGGGGCTGTAAACGGCCCCTGGGACACCCCTGGTATGGAGTCTATATAATAAATAAATAAAAAATCTTCAAGCAGATGAAACTATCACAACATATCTGGACACTTCTAATGTGTACAGAAGCTTGACGTATGCCATGTGTTGGAACAGTCAAAACCTTCTTGACTCATCGAGATGGCACGGCCTTCCGCAGGGCATTAAAAGTTTGAACGTTACTCGTGACAAACATTTGACTTGCAGCTGATCTGTCCACCTCGGAAGCCAAAGGAAGACTGTAAATGCGTCCTGACAGATTTTTGTTATGGCTTCCCTGCAATGACACCAAAGTGGGCCGTATGAAAAGAGCTACGATAGGCCGGAGAAAGGCGTCACTTTAACGTCACCTGAGCATGTGTAGTGTTTGCGTGCTAACATATTAGTTTGCATGTACAACTTGCAGCATTGTCGCTTTAGGTCATGATCATCATCACAAAGATTAGTTCTCGCTGTATGATCTAAGCATTTCAAAAATATCACCAGCCAACATTAAATGATTAAAAAGATTAGCTGCCATATGAGCGGTCTTAAAGATGATCTTGGAATTGTGGAGAAAAGGGGATAATGTTCTGCCTTGTATCTTCTTAGATACGGAAACCGGTTCAGCTAGCTCTGTTCCCCACTTAAGTTGCATAGTTTGATGTGAGTCCAAAATAAAAATCCTAATTAGATCTGCAGGGACCCCACTGCTTTGCAATTTAATGAACAACTTCTGATGGTCAGCTCTGCTAAACGCTTTGGACGCATCTACAAAGCACATAAAACTGAGGGGCTCTGTCTTATGTATTTACTCACAATTTGCTTCATGAAATGTATACGTAGAGCCGTACAATGCCTACTTTTGAAACCGAACTGATTATTGGTTGTTGCAGAAGGCCATTTGTCACCCCAGAAACATTTGAATTAACAGGTGTGGAAGACAAAAACAGTGACTGAATCAGGCTAAATGTTGTTCTGTAACAATAAAATGATTGTTTTGTTTAAAACATTTTGCGCTTGTCCCGTTTAATCACTGTGAGGTTAAAAAAAAAACTTTAGCACCCAACAGATTAGGGGTGTGCAAACCTTTTATCACATGGGCCAAGACTGGCAAATCAAAAGTACTTGAGCGGCAAAGACGCGATCTATTCTGAGCAATAAGAACAAGATTTAGATCGGTCTTTCTTTGAAAATGCTTGCTGTATTTAGCTTATTTCATTTCATGAATTAAAAGCTGATTTTGGTGCCCCAAAGTCTGCCTTGCATAAAAAGTCATTGGATAGATGTGCTCCAGTTTACTATGAGGTTAAAGAAAATATAAAAAGGGAGGTTATTAAAAGACACAAACTTTGTGTTGCACCTAACATTTTTAATTGTAAGAAGATTTTAATTTGTCTGTGATAATTTTGCCCTAATTAAAATAATTAGGATTAATTAACCAATCAGCCACCTGTGCTGTTGGTTACCACACAAAATCAGTCCAGGGGCTGCAAATGGACCCCAGGCCGCACTCTGCACATGCCTGCTAATGATGTAACTTATATTACAGTTATGTTAGCTATAATTTTTAGTTGTGAATTTGATTTTGATGCGTAGACATCAGCAAAAGAATAATTTCCAGAATAAAATACCTTTTTGCTTTTCTGTAACACCAGCATAATATGCTGGTATAAGCTTGTTAATGAGCAGGGCTAGCCTGCAGCGTTTAGATGTATCCCTGCATCGAGGCACCAACCAAATGGTTGAATGGCTGTGTTCGTAAATGCCAAACTGACCAATAGATGTTGAGTTTGGGTTTCTGGTAACAAATACTGACAAAAACTCTGCGTTTTTCTTTAGGCATCAGGGACAGGGGTGGTACTGGATTCCTTACCGCCGTTATTTTGGCCGCCACCAGGTCCAGCTCCTTTTCATCAATGCCTCGATGGAAAGGTTTCTTAGGTCAGCACCTGCGATGGTCCAGCTCTGTGACTCGAGCCCTCGGCCTGCTTGTCGTCACGTTCTGCGTCGTCCTTCCTCTCTGCTGCCACCGGCTGCTCTACTCCTACTACTTCTTCCGGTTCATGTACCTAAACTCCATGAGCGATGAAGTCCTTCAGGAGAGTCTGCAGCGAGGCCAGGAGGCGCTACACTTCTGGCAGAACAGCTCCCCGCTGGAGTCGGCCGGATTCAGCGACGTAGCCCAAAATCCAGAGCTGCTGGTGACTGTGGTGACGGCCAGGCGGAACGAGGCGCTGGACTTCCACTACCTGCTCCAGGTGATGCGGGAGCTGAGCAGCATCGCAGGCAGCTGCGGGGGGCGGCGCTGCGCCGAGGTTGTGCTCTGCGACGTGGAGCGCGGCCCCCAGGAGAACCAGGACGCCAAGCTGCTGGAGGCCCACTTCAGGGTGATGCGGCGTTCGGGTCAAGAGCAGCAGGCCGACAGGGAACAAATCAACATCTTTGAGCGGGAGAAGAGGGACTACGTGTTCTGTCTCCGCCAGGGATGGGAGCTGGCTAAGCCCAAAAACATGATCATCCTGGAGGACGACGCCCTTCCCAGGCAGGACTTTTTCAGAGTGGTGAAGGACCTGCTGTCTCGTGGCTTCGCCCTCCACACGCTTTACATCAAGCTGTATCACCCGGAGAGGCTGCAGCGCTACTTGAACCCCGAGCCGTACCGCATCCTGGAGTGGGTGGGGCTCGGTTTGGTGGCCGCCACAGCCCTCCTCCTCACCGTCCCTTACTGGAACCCATGCTCCTTCCCCTTCACTCTGTCGGCCAGCCATCTCCTCTTCTTCACCCTCTACTTCATGGCTGCCGCCGAGCTGATAGGCAGACACTACCTCTTGGAGGTTCGGAGAATGTCCCCGCAGCTCTACGCCGTCTCCCCGGCCACCGAGTGCTGCACCCCGGCCATGCTTTTTCCAGGCAACGCCTCGCTGAGGGTGGCGGATTTCCTGGATGCCTCCTTCTGCTATAAAGGGAACGCCAAGGATACGGTTCTCTATCAGATTGCCAGGAGCACTCCCGGAGAACGGCCCCACAGTGTGGAACCCAACCTCGTCACTCACATCGGGGCCTATTCCTCAGTCAGGCCCAACCCATTCAGGCCCAAACTCCTCTAAAATAATCTGGGGGGAGTGGAGGGAACCAGGCGCCGCCTCACTTGGGTTCACGTTTTCCTGCCAAATCTAGAAAGGTGAGGGCAGGACGTGGTGATCGTGGGCTGACTGTTCAGATGTGCAGGTTGGAGTTTTGGAGCTTTGCGGGGACTCGTTTCACTTTCACTCATTTACACCAGAGGTGCACTTTCACTTGGAGCTGCCTCCACCAGTTTTTGTCTTTCGGGCCTGGTTTAAAGCCTTTGAAACCAGAATAAATTAGTTTCAGGTGTTTTCATTTGGGGGAAAAACCCCCAACAAAAGCTGCCTGATACATAGGATACAATATAAGTCAACACGGATGGCTTTAATGGCTTTCTATTGAAAAACATGATGAAGATGATTAGCTTTTCATGCGGGCTGGTACTGTTTCATTTACCCCTTCGCCTTTTTGTAATTGACCCAACCTTTTGGATAAGTGTTTCTGTCTCAGCTCTCTTGGTTCTGACAGTGAGTCGCTGTGTTCTTGCCTTGGGGACGTTTTCTACCCACTTTGCCAACTGATGATAAGGATTTTCTAAAGTCTAACCGTAGTGCACTGGAGGAAATGTGGTTCTGTGACTCTCTTAAATAATGTTTACCGGCGGCAGGTCAGTGGGAGTTATTTTGACTTGTATTGCCAAAGGTCAACAGGCCCAAACCAGGAACAGAATCCCAATAAAAGGAATAAGGGTCTGACAAAGTCTAAATTAATGTATCCATGAGACTTGAGCGTCTTCCTGATGCTTGAGCTTTATATTTTATCAAGACTACTTCACCAGCTGTTAACTAGACAGTCAGCCACATGAGTTCAAAATGGTTTGTTTATGAATTTTAAGAAGGAAGAGACAAAAGGGCAATTTATGGCTAGACGAAGGTATGGACATGCAAACTGACCCCGATCAGTTCTTTTTAACCTTGCGTTTGCTAAGTTAGTCGCTTTGTGTAGCTCGGACTGTGGGACACGGCAGAACGTTTCATCCTGAAGCTGGAAATCTTTGGGGATCTGTTCATTTAACTTGTGGCTTACATGCCTGACCTCTTTGGAATATAGTTGGTCTGAAACAAATTGTAAAATTGTTTTGAAAACAGAATAAGGACTAGAGGAGTAATGATATATTTGTTTTCTACCAGTTTTCTGCACACTATTAAAGCTCAATCTGGGAACTTCTCATCCTTACAAATTATATTTAGCAGATCGACACTTTTCTGCAAAAACATTTATTTGAAAGTTCGTATTAAAACCGATCGGATGGTTTTCAGCTGGATCTGCAGTCAGAATGCTGTAAAACCAAGCATATCAGGGCGTTGGCTTTATATTAGACAATTAGATGAACAAGAAATTCTTGTTTAAAAAGTGTTTAAAAACTAAAGAGAATATTAAATCCTAATTATTCTGCAAGGTTTCATCTTATGTTTCGGCAACAAACTGAGCATAATCTTTAGTAAAAAAAAATGATGAGCTTTAAATGCAGGATAAAGCGGTCTATTATTTCCCATTGATTATTTAACTGATGTTGGTGAAGGTATGAATGTATGTACTCTGCTGATACTGCTGCTAAAACTACCAAAATAAGAGAAAACATCCTCTGTTCATCCTTTTCTTGGATCAGAGGAGATGAATTCAGATGCTCCACCGTTGTCCTTATGTAGAGGTGGACAGGGACACGGACAGAAATGGAAACCTTGAAGACAATCGTTTCGAGTTCACACTTATATTTGTCTCTCAAAAATATTCCCACCCCTCCAACTTTTCCAAATCTGGCACATTACAGCTACGACCCTTAATGTGATTGGTTCGGATCTTATGAAATAGGCAAGGGGTTCCCAAGGTGGGGATCGTATTTTTTTCTTGAAAAGTTACAACTTTTTGACATTAGAAAGCCTCCAAGTTTGTTTTTTTATCACAAATATGTGTGAGTAAAAATTCACTCTGCTGTGGTCAATAATTTATTTTCTTTAATGTACAATGGGAATAATCACTTTCTTGTTGAAAAAATGACAATAAAGTCATAATGTTATAAGAACAAGGTCCAAATATTACTAAAACAAAGTCAGACAGTCGTTGCACAATCGTTTCCTGATACTAATAATAATTTGATGCTGAGGTGCTAATAAGATGTTCTTATTTGTGAAAGGGACAACAAAGGATAACTTTACAGGATGCTCAAAATTCCTAGATTTAAAACAGCGGCCAAGAGTTACCATGAAACTACTGCTGTATTCTCATAAATTTCAAAAACAAGAAAATGACCCCCGTCCCCTTGTCTAAAGGGGGTTACCAGACTCTGGCACTCGTATTTTTGGGGTCGCAGGCTGAAAAGTTTGAGAACACCTGGGACAGACCGACATAAAGTAGTAAATGACTGTAACCAGGAAGGAGAAGATTGTTCTGCAAATAAGTCTGAAAAGTGAGTTGTGCATTTACAGTATATTCAACAGTTTGTAACCTTGCCCTTGCAGCAGTAGCAGCAGTCTCTGGGATCATGGCTCCACCAGTTTTGCTCGTCTAGAATGTGCGGTCTGTGATCATTCTTTGAAAATTAGGTTAAGGGCAGAGAGGTTGAATGGTGAAGCGTTGTCAGACTCTCAGGTGGTTGTAGTTCAGGACTTTGGGCCATTCTGACACCATTAGTTCGTAGCCCTGCTCCTCAGGGGCCTCAGCCCTGCATGTTCTAGGTGTTTCCCCGCTGCTGCACCCCTGACTTAAAGGAACAGGGGATCAGCAGACTCCTGCAGCAGCGCTTGATGACATGCTGAGGAGGCAATGCAATCATTTGAACCAGGTGTGGTGGAACAGACGCCTCCAAAAACACGAAGGTCTCTGGGCCCTGGGGACAAGGGTTGAGAACTACTGATCTAAACCACTGCATTCACATAGGGGGTGGTGTGTGCAGGGCGGTGTGCAGTGTATGTCTGTATGTGTATGCATAGTGTTTTAATCGTTGGTTGTGAGGTCTGATCGTAGTTTCGCCTGACCAGAGCACCTTCTTCCACATGTTTGCTGTTTTGTCTGCATGACATGCAAACATAACTTTTGCATTTTTGCTTTCCAACAATGGCTGTTTTTGTGTCACATCCATAATATCAGGAACGCTAAGCTAATAGTTGCCTGGGTGATGGTTTCATCCACCTGAACTGTGGATCATTGTTGCTCCTCCAGAGCTCACCTGGGCTGATTATGTGATTTCTGAAGACAGTAGGTTGCACTTCTTTTTTTTTTTTGGGATACCAGAATACAGGGTTGCTTTTCAGATTTTCCTTCCACTTCCACTTTATGCTACTTTGTGTTGGTCTATTTCATAAAATCCCCTAAAATATGTTGTTTTGTGGCTATAAGCTGACAAAATGGGCAAAAGGGGGAATGTTGTGAGTACTTCTGCAAGACACCATGTTCTCCATGTTCTCCAAACGTGGAATCTGTTCATATCCATAAAATCCACCTTGGTTCCCCTTTTTTCCCGCCACATCTGCAGCCTTCATTGAGGCTGTTTGAAAACATGGACAGTGTTCAGTTCCCTGTGGTGTGTTGCTCCTGCAGATGGAAGTGAACTGATCAGATGGCAGACTACCCTCCCATCACTGACTGTAGGGCTTTTACTGTCTTACTGCCCCCCAAAAGTTTTGGTTTACCTAAATGATGCACTAAAACGCCATACTTCATTTACCACCATGCACCATCTCACTGGACCCTCAGGGTCTCTGAACGTGCCTTAGATCTGCCGCCTGTGGACAAAGCCGGATTATATGAATTAGATAATTGAGATATTGCCAGGTTATTTGTGATTTAAAAAAAAAAAAAAGTGAATTGGAAGACAAATGGGCAGATAAAAACCATCATTTTTTTCAGTGCCAGCGTCAGCACAGGCCATCGGGCTTCTGGACGCCGTTGGATTTTCAAACCCAGCTCTTATCTGGTTTAATGGCAGACACACACCAGCTCTCAGGGAGAAAAAAACACAAGCTGCCAGACTCCAGCTCCTGCGCTAAAACACGAGTAAATCAGCTTAAATGTGCTGTGCCTGGGAGCCTGCCGTTCATGTCAGACTTCTGTTATTGTAGGATGCATTGCAGAGCGTCCTGCAGCTGTTTAACGTAGATCTAGAACAAGGAGACCAGCAGTGAACACGGATATCTGAATCCACCAATCAGCTCTGAAGCTTTGCTTTCTGTCTACACACGCACAACTTGTGACTTTTCACTTTCAGTCGGGCAAAAAAAATCACGGCGACTTATTCAATTGCAACAAAGCTGACGAGGATCTTTGCCGAAAACATATCAGTCAAACGTGCATATTTTCAGATTTTTTATTTTTTTGCAACCTGTTGCAGGACGCGTCATATTTCATTACTCAACAAAGTTCTGCCTTTATTGTGTTTTACACTTTGTTCTAAAAAATAAAGCGAGCACATGTCCTATTAAAAGCCTTTCCAGAATAAACACTAATATCTGATCTGGTAGATGATAGGTTGAACATGTTTTTATCCAAACAAAGCAACAAACACTACTGACTCTTTGGCATTTTTAAAAATATGTTCATTAAAATCTCAGAAAACAAAAAGGTGAATAAAATCTGCTCTAGATCGTTTTTGGATTTGGTTTGAGTTTCTCTGCACATTTAAATTGTTCTATAGTAACATGAACTTTTATCATGATATATAATACCATTAGGGCCAAAATTGTTCCTACCCCTAGCAGATTAAGATTTAAAATTAGGTCAATTCAACCAGGAAGTTTGATAAGACATGAGTGAAGCATCTCTCAGAAAATAAAACAATGTAAAACAAGTATCAAATTCGAAACGAAACAATAAACAACTCAATTAATTTATTGGTATTAACTCTTCTTTTAATTTCTGGCCAGCTTGTTGCATGTCACCTGTGACTCTTTGAGGATTTCTATTCAGCGATGAACTCCAAGTCTTTCTTTCTTTCTTCCAGTCAGAAAGAAACATGTTGCTGAAATGAAAACCTAAATCTGCCAGAGGTATGAATCATTTTGAACCTAATTGTGGGCTCTGCTCTTTGCATCGCTTGTTTGAGCAAGTTTCTTAAGTATTGTATGCACAAAGTTTAAATAAATTTATTATTTTCTGAATTTTTATTTTAAAGAGGTACACATACAGGAAATGTGCATCTGAATTTTCCAGTAGAAAGAGAGGGACGCTTGTCATGAAACTAAAGATGAAAGTGTTGTGATAATATCTTATGCTGATGCAGGTGTTCAATGATAAAGCCCGACTTGTATGTGAACTACAGCTGAATGAGACTTTTGCTGATTTCTATAGTGAAGACCTTATAAAGCACTGAGTGTGATGTGGCCTTGTTGTCGGGGAGTTTTCTTACCTGTAGTGATGTCATCTCAAGGTGGACAAAGTGGTTGATGGTGTATTACTGGTTTACAAAAAAGTAAATAATGTATACATTTTTGTAAGGAAAAATATTTCTTCCGTTAAAATGCTGCGATCCCTGCAGCACCACGGGTGACTCTCAGGAAATTAGAACATCGTCAGAAACACACATCAGTAATTCACTGGTAATAATGAAACATATTCAGAGTCATTATATAGGTCTCTCTTGTAAATGAGAACTCATGTTTCCTTAATCATATAAAAATAATAATACAGAAGTGTGGGCCTACTGCTACTTAGTACTTGGTTGGGCCTTCTCTTTCAGGAATTACTGCATCAATGCAACGTTGGCATAGAGGCCATCAGCCTGTGGTTCTGCTGAGGTGTTCAGGAAGCCCGGGTTGGTTTGATATCAACCTCCAGGTCGTCTGGCTTGTTGGTTCTGGTGTCTCTCCTCTTCCTTTTGACAATACTCCATAGATGCTGTACTGGGTTTGGGTCATACCAGTTTGCTGGTCAATTAAGAACAGGAACACCATGGTCACTGAACCAGCTTCTGGTACCTTTGGCAGTGTGGACCTGGTGGAAAATGACATCAGCATGTCCATACGACTGTCTGCAGATGGAAGCATGATGTTTATCTAGAACCTCCCGGTGGAGGGCTGCACTGACTGGACTTAAGAAAACCCAGTAGACCAACACCAGCAGATGGCACGGCACTGCAAAGCGCCCCCCTAGCGACAAACATAAACAAGAATATTTCACACAGTGCAGTCTCCTTAAAGGGGGCGGGGCTAAACTGGCAACAGGAATAACAACACTTAATTTTCTATTATTAGACAACGTTACTTTTTTATTTGGTAATTGCTGTGACTGGAAATGTGTTTCTACATGTTTTGATCACAATATGTTTGAGACCAGTCAGTAGTGGCATCACTGAGGCCTCTTGCCTCCTTTCTCTGTGTGGATTATGGTCAGCTTTTGTGCAAATTGAAAATCCAGTTCGAATGTGATGCTATCAATAAAAGAGTTATCAGAGAGCCCGGTTTTAGAATAATCCTCACATTTTCTTTTGGGTCTGGGCTATGGGAATGACATCCTACATTTTTACATGGTCTATTGAATTGTATTTAGAGGATAGAGGTCGGCTTGGATCTTGGCCTGGTACGTACTAATTGGGGTTTAAACTTAATCAATCTGACAAGAAATTACTTACTGTTATTAAAATTTGAAGAGCCTATAACTTATCAGAACCAAAACCTCAAAAATTCAGAACTATCCTTTTAATTACTCATGGACTACAGCGCTATGCTTTTAAGTATGAGATACTTGAATTTATAGTCCCTACAGCAAGTTCTCGGTTCTCCCCTAGGTTCTCCTCCCAAGCGGGACAAGCTCAGAAAACCTCAGAAGGGAGCTGGCCAGGGAGCATCCTGATCAGATGCCTGAACCACCTTATCTGACTCCCTTCGATGCAGAGAAGCAGCAGCTCTGCCTCAAGCTACCCCCAGATGGCGGAGCTCCTCACCCTACCTCTAAGGCTGAGCCCAGCCACCTGTTGAGGAAGCACATTTCACCCGCTTGTTTTGAAAATATTTTTTGCCCAAACCTGTGCCCATGGAAGTCTGAGGTCTTATTCCCATTGTCCTATTGAACAACTTTAATCTTTATTGCAGGAAAAAAGCCTATCCTCACCTCTGTAGCTTCATTTGTGCTGCTAGCTGTAAACTACAGCTCCTAATCAGGCTCAACCAGAGTAATCAATGATCAGTTCTCTGGGACGAAATTACTCTATGTTACAGTGTTGCACTGATTTCACCTATTACAGATTCTAGAAATTGTCATCACACATGTCTGTCATGTTTAGAAAGCTAAATGTGGCTCTTTAGCTCCTTCATGAGGCAGGTCATTGAAATGCCTCAGAAGATCATCAGAAGAACTCACTGGACTCAAGCTGTCAGAGGTCATTCGTCTGAAGCAGAACCTAATGGAGACCAAAAGAAACCTGCTTCATCCTGTAATGCCCTGTCAATCAATACAGATGTTTCCACTGCTGCATGAGTCATTCACTGACTTTACCTTTCCATGACCAGACAGCAACTCACCGATTGTTCAGCTTCAGTTCTTTAAAGTGAAGTTCAGGGAATCTGGGAATGATCCCACGTTCCCCAACACTTTTCATGGTGGAAGGATCAATCGATCCTCTAATAAGCAAAGAGAAACTCACAGCTGAAATCATAAAGCAGGTCTGATCAGATCAAATTATATTCATGTTTTTATTCACATAACAAGGTCAAGTACAAACAATGATAAGGATTATTTTTTTCCTTTTTACAAAAACAACCACTCATTCCCTCCCTTCCCCAGCCCTCCCCAATCCTACAAGATTATGTTACAGATCAGTAATAACCCACATCCTTCCTTCTTACCGTACACAAACATGTGAATAAAAAAGTATATAGACAATTAAAAAAGAGAGAGTAGTAAGAATAACAAATAAATAAATAGAAAGCACCACAAAATAAAACTGAGAGGTAAATTTTTCAATGGGTTGAAATGAAGCAAGGAGGAAAAGAAAATGTAATCACAAGTCAGTTGTCAAAAGATCAAATTATGATAGATGTTTGAAAACATTTTCCAGCACTGCCACATATGGACAGCAGATGGCGGGAGAAAATAAGCCAATGCTAAGCCTGGAGCCTTTGGTGAAGAGCACATCTCTGCTTTCTTTCCACTTCTATTAGCTCCAAATGACAATTATCACCATTAAGGTGATTCCCATAGAGCTGCTAATTGTGATTTTAGTGTTGATGGCCAAAGCAAGATTCTCTGTTGTTGACTTGATTTTCAGACACTGTTCATCTTCTTTACATATTTTTCACGTCTTCAACATCTTTTGCCACGTCTCAGATTGTTTTAAAGACATCCTAACTCTATGTTGAGGCTTTGCCAAATGAGCAGGTATCAGGGCTACTATTAAATGAGTCAAAAATATAAAGATTTTAAAAATATTTATCTTAAAATTACAATTTAAAGCACAAAGACAATGTGTGAGTGTCAAATTATTCATACACCCTGAATAAACATTTTGTCATGTTTTGACCACTAACTTTGACATATTTTAATGTATTTTATGCGATAAACTGCTGCATCTCTGAATAGTAATGTTCATATGCTGCCAGAGATTCACCAACGGATTTCGGTCTGGACCTTGACTCAAACATTCCTATATATGAATATGCTGTGATTTAAGGCATTGCATTTTTGCTCTGGCTGCATGTTTAAGGTCCTTGTCCCACTGGAAGTGAATCTCTGCCCCAGTCACAAGGGGTTTCCAGCCTCTAACAGGTTTTCTGCCAGGAATGATCTTTATTTTGCTCCACCCATCTTCTTGTCAACCCTACTGAAGAAATATAGCCCCACAGCGCAATACCGTCACAAGAGTTTATTTATTTTATTTTAATAATATCAATGGTGAAGTCAGGATGATGCGCAGTGTATTCCACTCTATATAGTAGTGCATGAAGGCCAAAAGGTTCAGTTTTGGACTCATCTGACCAGAGCATGTTTTTTTGTGTTTGCAGTGTCCCCTACTTGGGTTATGCCAACCTTTCAAAATGTCGAGCTATGGTCTTTATCATTTTTGGATGATGGGCTGTAAGCTATAGATGGTTAAAGCTTGGGAAAATCTTCATGATGCTGTTTATTCTATAATGTTCCCATGCCTCAGAAGCGCTCACAGAAGAGCTGGATTTATGCTGAGGCTAAATTACTCATGTGTGGACTCTCTGGCAATTAGTTGCTCTTATTGAGTGGTAACAGGATAAAAGGGGGTGGATACAGCACAATACACAGAAAAAAGGCAAAAAAGCCTGTTTTGTTTTACATTTACTTAAAAAAATGGTACATTGATTTAGGGTTTTAAATCAAATAACATCCCAATAAAACACAACTGAACTGAAGTGAAAACACATCACTCAGGATAAACATAGGGGACACTGTAGGTCATTTTTTCCCCAATAATGTTTAATTTTAATCTTGAAGGCAATCACTATTAATCACTTGAATGTGGGATTTACCGTGGCACTGAATTAAGAATACAGGTGCTGGTCCAATAATTAGAATATTGTGAAAATTTTGATTTTTTTTCAATAATCCCATTCAAAAAGTGAAACTTTTATATTATAGTCCTTCATTACACACAGACTGCTAGATTTCAAGCATTGTTTCTTTTAATTTTGACGATTATAACTAACAACTGATGAAAACCCCAAATTCAGTGTCTCAGAAAATTAAAACATTGTGAAAGACTCTAATCAGATAATTAACTCAAAACACCTACAAAGGCCTTTAAATGGTCTCAGTCTAGTTCTGTAGGCGACACAATCATGGGGAAGACTGCTGACTTGACAGTTGTCCAAAATACGACCATTGACACTTCACACAAGGAGGACAAGACACAAAAGGTCATTGCTAAAGAGGCGGGCTGTTCACAGAGCTCTGTGTCCAAGCACATTACTAGAGAGGCGAAGGGAGGGAAAAGATGTAGTAGAAAAAAGTGTACAAGCAACAGGGATGACCGCACCCTGGAGAGGATTGTGAAATAAAAGCCATTCAGAAATGTGGAGAGATTCCCAAAGAGTGAACTCCAGCTGGAGTCAGAGCTTCAAGAACCACCACACAGAGATGTCTGCAGGACATGGTTTCAGCTGTCGCAGTCCTTGGGTCAAGCCACTCTGGAACAAGAGACGGCGTCACAAGCGTCTCGCCTGGACTAAAGACAAAAAGGTCTGGATTCTGCTGAGGGGTCCAAAGTTATGTTCTCTGGTGAAAGTCAATTTAGCATTTCCTTTGGAAATCAAGGTCCCAGAATCTGGAGGAAGAGAGGAGAGGCACAGAATCCACGTGGCTTGAGGTCCAGTGTGAAGTTTCCACAGTCAGGGATGGTTTGGGGTGCCATGTCATCTGCTGGTGTTGGTCCACTGTGTTTTCTGAGGTCAAAGGCCAATGCAGCCGTCTACCAGGAAGTTTTAAAGCACTTGATGGTTCCTGCTGCTGACCAGCTTTATGGAGATACAGATTTCATTTTCCAACAGGACTCAGCACCTGTACACAGTGCCAAAGCTACCAGTACCTGGTTTAAGGACCATGGTATCATGTTCTTATTTGGCTAGCAAACTGGCCTGACCTTAACCCCATGGAAAATCTATGGGGTGTTGTAAAGAGGAAGATGGGATACGCCAGACCTAACATTACAGAAGAGCTGAAGGCCACTATCAGAGCAACCTGGGCAGTGCCAGACTGATGGACTCCATGCCACGCCGCATTGCTGCAGTAATCCAGGGAAAAGGAGCCTCAACTAAGTACTGAGTGCTGAACATGCTCATATTTTTCAGTTGGCCAACATTTCTGAAAATCCTTTTTTTGTATTGGTCTTAATTTTCTGATACTGAATTTGGGGTTTTCATTAGTTGTCAGTTATCATCAAAATTAAAAGAAATACGCTGGAAATATATCAGTCAGTGTGTAATGAACGGATATCATATACAAGTTTGACATTTTGAATGGAATTACTGAGAAAAATCTACTTTTTCATTCTAATTATATGACCAGCACCTGTACACAAAATAAAAGCATGCCATCCACATTTGCTCTTACGTAAAAATAATTTTCCTCTTTAGTCACATATAGGATAAAAAGTCAAACTACAGTTGAGAGAAATAACTTCACATAAATATATTCAGATGATGATTTGGGAATATTGAATTATCACTAATTTGATGAACATAATCCTCTGAGTTTTCCGTACATGTCAGGATTTTCTTTTCACTGTCTCCGTTTCCGTTATCCTGCTGCTGTGAATCACATGACCCCTGGTGCTGCCTTTAAGGTCTCCTATAAATGTGCGTAAAACAGATATAACAATGAAAATCCACTAAATTAAATAATGGAAGAAACAATACACATTACACATAGATAGTTAGATCTTTTTTGTACCTTTTCTAATTAATTTCCTCTATTTTGCTTCCTCAATTTACCCGGGATTTGAAGACATGTGGTTTTCACGTACTTATTTTTGATTTCCGCTGGTATTTGAATGCAGCACCAGCCGTGGTTTATTAGTGCAGGACTGGCAGCTTGGAGATCAGGCGAAGACAGAAATGGGGATGGATGTGGTTCTGGTCCTGTTCATGTGGGCTGGAGAGGAAAACCTCTGATGTTTTGTCCGGGGACGTGGGCGCACTGTAGTCAGCAAAAACAACAGGGTCATTTACACGTTTTAATCTGTCATCTGAGGCAAAACGACAAATCCTTCGGCATATAAAGTCTAAAACGTTTTTCTGGAAGTTTCCTGTATACGAGGAGAAGTTTAGGAAAAGTCGTGAGGGAAGTTTTCCGGAGATGTCGGAACCAGCGGAGAAAAGCGAACCCCTTCCTGACGCGTCTGCAGGCGAAGGAATTCCGAACGGAGGAAACGCTGCAAAGACCCAGGAGGTGAGAGCAGGAAGAAACCCAAACCCAAACCCAGCTGGTCCTCCTCTGCTTGCACCAGCGCTGTTTATGTCGGAACACAGCAGTAAACCCCTGGACTGTTGTCCTTTCAGCCTCATAAAGCAGAGCGGCAGCTGGTGAAGAGTCTGGATCACACACTTTCAGCTTCTTCTGTCATTTTTCTAGAATTTTAATTTTTTTTATTAAGGAGAAAATTCCTTTTTAAGCTTTGTCAGATTAAAACGTCTCATAAAAATTACATTTCATCCAGTCTAACGCGCCAAAGAATAACTTTTAATTTGTTGTGTTCTCTTCTGGTTTTCATCGTAGGTGACTGAAACCTATCGCAACAATTAATACTGTGGGGAAAAAAAGGGGAAACTATTTTTTACATGATTATTAAAGTTATGATTTGAACGTTACACCTGTAATTGCCCGGATCCCAAAGAGCCTCATAGGTTCATCCCACAGCGTTCTCCTCAGTCAGCTGGTGAGGTTTGTCAATAGTTAACTGTAGGAATTTCCTCTTTCTGTGATGTGTTTGAGAGCATCCGCTGCTTTGTGCTGAGGAGAACCGGGCTCCTATAGTGGGCTGGTCCACATGGCTTCACACACCTTGAACTTTTTCACAGGTAGCCATGTTAGAGCCCCAAACTGATGGGATTTTATACCATAGACCAACACAGAGTAGAGCATAATTGTGAAGTGGATGGAAAAGGATGCATTGTTTTTTGGAGGATTCTTGCAAAGAAATGTCTGAACAGTTTGACTCGTTTGGATTCATCTCCCCTGGGAGAAATTCTTCAGACAGTTTTGCACTTTTAGAGATGGACATTTTTGCCCAATGTCTGTCAGAATCAAGCTCCAGCTGCTTGGGATTTGTTGGAAGGTTGCTGCCAGCATCAGTTTTCAAGTCAAAACAAGTTTGGACTTTGATCGGGCCGTTTTAACTTCTGAATATTTTTGCGTAAACAAGGGGATCTGCAACGTTTACAACCCAGAGAGCCATCTTTCCCTCAGTCCGGCTAGATTTGATTTGAAGAAATGCTCTCTCTCTCTCTCTCTCTCTCTCTATATATATATATATATATATATATATATATATATATATATATATATATATATATATATATATATATATATATATATATATATATATATATATATATATATATATATATAAAAATTTGATAAATATCTAGTCTAGGAAATGTGTTGTCCTTTCGAAAGAATCACCATTTTTATTCTATTTTTAGAATTTCAAAATAAAGAGAAAACATAAAACCTGAAATATTTTCTTCCATGAGATGCTGATATGTTAGGAAAATGATACAAAAAAGCACATAGCTTCCAAGCTTATTGGAAAAATAGATCTAAACAAAAAAAAGAAAAGAATACTGTTCCTTTTTGAGTGCCAGTCTGTTGTGGCAATCCAATGCAATTTCTGCTTGGAGAAAGGAAAAACTTCTCAAAATGTTTTTACATCTTGATCATATCTCTCCTTCTTTATCACATCTATATTTAAAATCAATAGTTGCTTCTTTATCATTTCATCTAAAGCTTTAAAAGCCACGGTGGAACCCATCCACGTCATGTCTGACCACGTATGTTAAGGGTCGTTGTCTTGCTAGAAGGTGGATGTCGGCCCCGCTCTCATATCATTTGCAGCACCCAAGATGGATGTGCAGCGTCAGTTTGGCCCAGAAGTTCCTCTGCGGCTCCTGCAGAGTTACCGCGGGCCTCTTGACTCCCTGATTAAGGTTCTCCTTGCCCGGCCAGTCATTTGACTGTTTCAGAGGAGTGAACAGTGCAGCATCGGATCCTTGAGGTTTCCAGTTGCGTCCTGCTGTTGTCTCACAGTTCACAATTTTATTTGTTAAATCTTAAAAAAAAAAAAAAAAAAAGTTTATGCTTTTACTTCCACCTACCACACTCAGTCACATGTAATCCCCAAAAGAGATATTTAGGTTTTTTGGTTGTAACACTCGGCATGTGAAAAGGTTCACGGGGTACGGCGTTGTACCTTTGACTGCCTGGGCGTTACCTCAGGCAGACTGAATCCTAATGGGAAAGGTAATGGAGAGCAGGGATGTTTTAGCGAGCAGTGTCACCATTTCATGAGGAGAGAGCACACAGAGATGATGTTTGCTTTAACGGCAAAGATGGAGGAGGGGGGGGGGTAGAGAAGTACAGAAGAAGTAGAACTGTCTTTGTGGAGAGGAACTGTGGCGCTGTATGAGGAAGTGAGGGCAGCAGAGACGTTTGTAAAGGCGCTGCGTGACATACGAGGACAGGAAGACAGTGGTGAGGTGTGCAGTAAGACGGACTGAGGATTTCAAGGACGCAGCAGGACTAAGTCTGGGATCAGCTTGGAGCTCCTTCATGTTCGTGGTGGTGACGAACAGGTTGAGGTTGGAAGTCAATGAGACACTCAAGCAGAAGAGCCTGTGTGCGCATGGAGGGGAGATACTGATGGCGGATGAGTTTAAGCACCCGGGGTCAACCATCCTAAGCAGCTGGCAGAGAAGAAGCGAATACAGGCTGGATGGACTGGCTGCTTGAGATGGATCCCATCAGTAGTTTAAAACATTAATGATAGTCTGTCGGTATAACCTTATTGGAACAAACTAGCTCTAATGAAGAGTCTCCCTGGAAGAATTCCCTCTGCTGCAGAGGCGTCCTCTACAGAAGAGATCCCCACTCTGGCAGATTAGACACATCATTATTAGATTCCTCATAACATGAAGAGGGGGGTATAAACCAGACTTCTTTCTCTCTAAGGTCTAACATCCGATGGAGGCTTACAGGCAGGAGCAAATGGTTTGTGCCGGAGAGGCAGGAAATTGGATTCAGAGCAGAGACACATTCTCCACCTGTGTTTTCATAGCTTGGGAGGTTGAGACAGTGAGAAAGAGAGAAATGCTGATTTGTCTTTTTAACAAGTGCCCTGTGTGTTTTCAGGACTTCGACCTGGCTACCATCTATGTGTCAGACGCCCAGAACAACAGAAACATTTACGTCGACACGTCCCCTCAGTCTGTCAGGTAGGACGGTCACCTGCCCGTTTAGCCGGATCCATTTCTCAAACACCCAGAGCATAAGAGTGAATGTATGAGTGAATGAAAGCAATGGAGTCGGCTTTACTAGAAAATGTTCCTTTTCAAGCTGTTTTGGTTTTTAAAATTTTTTTCACCTCATGGCCTTTTGTAATGTTCACTTTTTCTTGAGGCACAGAGTTTATTCATGAAAATAATGTTGTTTAACAATTAGGGTCCAACATTTATCCACACGTGGTGAAAGACCAGCTTAGGGTGGAGGTAAACCTGTGATGTTCAGACCGCTCCATCTATCGACCATCTCTTTAACATCAGCCATGAGTTGCAGCTGCGAGGTGTTTTTCTTCTCTTTGTGTCATTCATTTCTGCACTGAGTGAGACTGAGAACGGGAACAAGGGGAGGAAGGGCTACCCAGTGCTTGTTTGATATACAGATATCATCTGAGTTGTCCACACTGTGTTGACCTGAGAGCCTTGTATGCAGTGGTCTAAGGGGGACATTTTCTGAGCGGTCTCCTCGTCTTTCTGAACTAAGCAGCAGGCACTTCAAAAGGAGAAGTTGCATCTGGGTCCACTTTTCTGATGACTGAGACCTTAAAGCAAAATGTGACATTTGCCAGGAAATGTCAATTGAGTGTCCCCAAGCTGCTGGCTTCTTAAACACAAATGCATATAAAAATGAGTTAGTCATTTGACTCTTTCAGAATTTGAGGCAGGAATAGTCCTGCGGTGTCAAAGGCCTGGACTACAGCCTGACATCACACTAGTAATCCACCTCTGCTGTTCAATTCAATTTTATTTATATAGCGCCAATTCATGAAACATGTCATCTCAAGGCACTTTACAAAGTTAAATTCAATCATATTATACAGATTGGGTCAGATTATACAGATTGGTCAAAAATGTTCCTATATAAGGAAACCAGTTGATTGCATCAAAGTCCCGACAAGCAGCATTCACTCCTGGAGAATCGTAGAGCCACAGGGAGAGTCGTCTGCATTGTACATGGCTTTGCTGCAATCCCTCATACTGAGCAAGCATGAAGCGACAGTGGGAAGAAAAAACACCCGTTAGCGGGAAGGAAAAACCTCTAGCAGAACCGGGCTCAGTATGAAGGGTCATCTGCCTCGACCTGCAGAGACACAACAAGACAGACAAAAAGCACAGAAGCACACATTGATCTAGTAATCTGTTCTACATTAGATGGTAATAGTCGGTGATCTGTCCTCCCTGGATGATTTCACAGTCAACAGAACGTCAGACCAGGTGTACCTACTATGAAGAAAAAAGAGAGAGAACAAAAAGTTAAAAGCTGAAATGACAACAGTCATTTCAATGTAATGCAATGCAAATCTGGGGAAAGGTAGACTGGAGAACAGTAGAAATCAGTAGAGTGAGAAAAATAGGCCCTGATGTCCTCCAGTAGCCTAAGCCTATAGCAGCAAAACTATAAAGGTAGCTCAGGGTAACGTGAGCCACTCTAACTATAAGCTTTGTCAAAAAGGAAGGTTTTAAGATTAGTCTTAAAAGTAGACAGGGTGTCTGCCTCACGGACCAAAACTGGGAGTTGGTTCCACAGGAGAGGAGCCTGATAGCTAAAGGATCTGCCTCCCATTCTACTTTTAGAGACTCTAGGAACCACCAGCAGACCTGCAGTCTGAGAGCGAAGTGCTCTGTTAGGAACATACGGGGTAATCAGAGCTCTGATATATGATGGAGCTTGATTATTAAGAGCTTTATACGTTAGAAGAAGAATTTTAAATTCTATTCTTGATTTAACAGGAAGCCAGTGAAGGGAAGCTAAAATTGGAGAAATATGATCCCTCTTGTTGATTTTCATCAGAACTCTCGCTGCAGCATTTTGGATCAGCTGAAGACTTTGAACTGCATTTTGTGGACTTCCTGATAGTAAAGAATTACAATAGTCCAGCCTTGAAGTAACAAATGCATGGACTAGTTTTTCAGCATCACTCCTGGACAGAATGTTTCTAATTTTGGCAATATTCCGGAGGTGAAAAAAGGAAACTCTGGAAACCTGTTTAATATGGGATTTAAATGACATGTCTTGGTCGAAAATAACACCAAGATTTTTTACTTTACTACCAGAGGCCAAGTTAATGCCATCCAGATTCAGTGATTGATTAAGAAGTTTATTTTTTGAGGACTCTGGTCCAAAGATTATAACTTCTGTCTTGTCAGAATTTAAGTGCAGGAAATTTAAAGTCATCCAGCTTTTGATGTCATCAAGACATGACTGCAGACGAAGTAATTGATTGGATTCATCAGGATTTATGGATAAATATAGCTGAGTGTCATCAGCATAACAGTGGAAATTAATCCCATGCTGTCTGATAATTTTGCAATCGGTTGTGCACAGGTGGTCCTGCCTCCTTTCTGGCTTCAACAATAATCATGTGAAGGGAAGAAGCAAACAATCCACGCTCTAAACAAAACTCTGCACATTGCTCAGACCGTTTATGCATCCGGTAGAACAGGGTTCCCAGTGGCGCCCACGCCTCCAAATTGTGTATATTGGCAGGTAGCTGGTTAGCTGCAAGGCAGGTTGGAGTTTAAATGTAATTGTCAGAAGGTCATTCTTAGCAATTAGGAGGAGGAGGAGGAACAAGCATGAGCAATGACTCATGGGGTTTATGAAATAAAAAATTACAATCACGGTGTAACTCATTAAAAAAATATGAATGAACTTCCTGTTTCAGAGACTGTTTGATCAGCTCACAGCGATCAGAAAAAAAAAAAAAGGAGAAAAAAAGGTAATCTAGCATTTTGTGCGATTCCTTCTGGCTACGGTTGCTGTTTTATATCCACTGGGCCAGGTTAAAACCCAGATCAGACTCATTGGAGCCCTGCACCTCGATACAAACCCCGTCTCCTGCATCCTTTGATGCCGCTGAAAGTTCTGATGGTATTTACTTTTCTTTTCAGACTCTATCTCCTCTACAACCACTGGATCTTGAAGGTCCTCCTGTACTTCTTCATCCTGCTCAATCTATCCCTGGCCATCTTCGAGGAGCCGGCTGTGTTCTCTCTGCCCACGTGGGTACGATGGTAGACTCTGCTGGACACACACAGAAAGCACTATCAGGGCATTGCACCCATACGATTTCCAACTCATACATTTCCTTGCTCTTTCCTCTGCTGCACACAAGAAGGAAAAGGAAAAAGGAGAACTACTTTGATCAGGGTTCTTGCACAGTCTTGAGTGTGTATGTATTGAATTGGATTTTTAGAATCTTCCATGTCTGGAGACGTCTGGACGAGTGAAAATTGGGTATGGAAAAGTTGTATTTCCATGATTTATTTCTTATTCCAACACATAAAGAAATGAGAATTTCTGTAAAAATAAAGGACTTTTAACATTGCTTTATATCTGGAGTATGACCAGCTGTTAGTCTTTGGTTGGTGACATCCAAACTGGAGTTTGTCTCCAACTTACTTTTGTCCCAACATCGTTCAGAAAATGCAAAGAGGGTGATTTCTGCTTTATTTTAAACCTTACCATGCTTATATTTCTGGGTTTTAAACACAACCAACGGTTCTTCAACCCGGTTTGGTTGATTTGTCTAACAAAGAATGAACATTAGTTCCTTTTCTTTCATCTGAAGATATTTTCAACATTGTGTATTTTTAAGATTTGTGGAAAAAAAGCTGGAAATAAAACCCAAGTGTTTTGTTCTCAGATGTCCTCAACGATATAATGACAGATGGAAATAATTGAGAAAACTGAGTCTGGAATAGAATTTTAATCATTTTAAATTGGAGCTGTTGTAGGAATCCTGTTTAACAGTTATGAGTGGTTGACAATTTAAAAAGTTTCGGACCATCGGGTTGAAACGTCGGGCCTCGGTGTTTAACTGAGTCAGACGGACGTCTGACAGACGTTGATTAACCAGATAGTGGAGAGCTTCATTACAGACAGTTCTCCTCATGCTGGCGGACTTCCTTATGTGAGTTATGAGCTAAAAAAAGAAACGTCCCATAAAAAGGTTCTGTAAAAAGAGCTTGATGAGCTCTAAAGTCCACACCTTATAAACAGAGATGTGAGAAGTGTCCCTCAGTTCCCCCAGCACTCGCAGGAAAAAGAAGCCACCGTTTCCGCATCCGTGGTCAAAACAATGGGGAAGCTTGTTCACTGTATGGGTTAAAGCTCCTTTACTCTGGTAGTTCCACTAGGAACTGCTGATGTTATGTGCTAATTTCTGTAGAAGGGGATGAAAGAACAGATTTCTAGTTTTTTAGGAAGCTGAGACTGGGCTCTACGTCATCCCACTATCAGCAGATTGCATTGTTGGCGTTAAAAGCATTGATGTGTTTGTACTTATTGTTTTACCTCAGTATAATATTCATTCTGTAATGGTTAAAGTTACTGAAATACAGTAACTGATGCCACCAAATAAAATTTAGCTCGAGCAACTGCATGCAGAAGTCCACTAACTAGTAAATTGAGTATCTCTGTGCGTACTTCACTTTTACTCAGTGAAATCCAGCTGTTCTGTTTCTGGCCTCAGAGGATCTTTAGAGAAGATAAGAGAACAAACAGCCTCATGACAGCAGGCCAAAGCTGAACTTTGTGTCCTCCGAGGAAAAACGCCACGTGTGGCAAAAAAATAACAAAGCACATCACAGGGAACACACCATCCCACAGAGAAACATCATGCTAGGGATGCTTTTCTTTGGTAGAAACAAGGAGGTGGTCCAGAGTTGATAGAAAGATGCAGAGGGTTGGTCAGAGGTTCATTTTCCATCAGGAAGCCAACCCTAAGCATGCAACCAGAGCACCAATGGGACGGTTTAGATCAATGCATTGTATTGGTTGGAATGTCCTAGTCAAAGTCCAACCCTATATCCAATAGAAAATCTGACAAATGGAAAATATTTTACACACACCTTCAATCCAATCTGATTTTCCTAAACAACATGGCTTAAATGACTGCTTTTGAAGAAAGATTTGGTCTACCAGCCCAGATGGCTGATGCATATAGAAACTTAATTTTTAATCAGGGCAAAAGTATTACAGATGGGTTGAGATCGTATAATTATAAGGTATTCATCTTTTAATAACTAGACTTTTTACATTCTCTTTGATGTCATAGTAAATAGGACCACATCTGAGGAGTTTGACTCAAATGCATACTTTTGTGCATTAAAAGCTGTTTTGAATTGATGTATTAAAATTAGCTAATTACAGCAAGTGTTTTCAAGGAAATACTGGCCCAAATCCTGTTCTCATATTTTTAGGCTAAAACGAATTCATTTTTTATTTATCTTTTTCAATCTTCAAGTGTAAAATAACTTGCAAATTAGGTGGCCATCTTTCAATAAACCAAATGAGCGAAACCCGTTTCTAACTTTGGACCTACAGTGATTTAACATTTCTTTCCTACAGAAAATTGGACTAATTTGTTTAACTAAAATGTCATATATTTTGTAGAGCAGGTAAAAACAAATCACGGCACGGAATCTTTTTTTCATTCTTTTTCTTTTTGGCCCTCGAGTATTAGCTACTTGACAGTTTCTGTTGTAACGGGACAAAATGTGAAAGGGTTCAGGGATACTTTTACACGCTAACATCCTGAATGTGCCCTGCAGAGAGAGCTAACGCCCGCTGCATATTCTATCAAAGAAAAGCTGTGTGAAGTGTTGCTTTCAACGCGTTGCTGTTGTGCTGTGTTGCCTCCAGGCCACCATGCTGGTGGAGCTGCTCTGCCTCCTCGTCTTCACCGTTCGACTCGTCCACTACGCCAAGGTGATCCCCCGGGACAAGTTCTGGAAGGACCCCAAAAACATCTGCATCATCGCTGTCCTCCTGGTAGGACCTCGCTACATCATCTGTCACCAGGACATTTTAAAACACTCCATTTTAATACATTTGCCTTGTTACATTAAATTAGAACCGGACCGGTTTCTTGAAGTAGAATCTGGATCTTGGTTTTTGGACCTTTTTTAAAACCGTGTAGCTTCCCTAGTTGAAAACTGTCAAGACCACGGTCAAAGGAGGAAGTTGAGTGTCAGATTCTGCAGAATCTGGACATGGTGTATCCTGGCTGGTATTCTGTGTGTTCTGGACCCTTCCAGTTATTTTTCTGTGTTTAATGGTTACACTGCACTGAGCAAAGTTCCTGTCTGTGAACTGGAGGTGCATAAATGTGCTGAGAAGACGTTCTGGCCGTTGTTGTGAAACAGCCTTTAGCCAGAAATATCGTCTAGTCAGCGCCTTTATAGCAACAAAGGCTTCCTGGTGACTCTGAGGCTCACTACTGGCTAAAACGACACAAAACGCTCCAGTTGAACAACTGAACTTACCGCAGTAATTCTTACTCTCTTCTGTGTGCCACTTAAAAACGTCTTTAGTCTGTTTCCAACTACATCAGGTGATTCTTGTGGAATGAGTGCTAAACCGTGTCAAGTCCAAAAGTTTTAGCAGCGACGTGGATGTTGTTGGCAAACTTTACATCTTCAGAGTTTTTGATGACGGGTCACCTTTGTGTTAGATTATTGTTCAGAGTGATCAGATGCCTGTTTAATTCATTATAAGATTCCTTAGCCTCTTTAACAAAACTCTGTATTTGCTATTAACAAAAGGTATTCAGTGAACTTTGAGTATAGTCATATTATCAGCACATTATTCCAGAATAAATCACTCTGTCAGTCGAATTGATCAGCTTTTGGCTAAAAGATAGCAGCAGATGAGCAGGGGATTATTGTCCACTCGTTACCAATGGTTGCCTTGAAAGAAAAGCCTGCATCGTTTCTTGAAATCAAATTAAGTCATCAGAAGGAAATCACTGCCGCTAAAAGACAAATTCCCCAGACCATCAAGAACTTTAAATTGAGTTTGCAGTGAAGAAGACTTCAAGATATCTTGTTTTCCAGCAAGTGTCAGGACCAGGGCTCCACGGAAACGTACTGGGATTTTATTATTGTTAAATATTGCAAAGATGAAATCCCCTGCAATAAATTTTCCTTTTTCTCATTCCGCTCAATATCGTGAGCGCTGTAATGCGGGTCTGACTCTATACCACCAGCTGAAGATATTACTGACGCGCAGAGCTTCTGTTCCTGATGGTTGGAATATAAAAACCAACAAATATTGCAGTCTAAGCAGTCCTTTGAAATGTTAATATTGCATAAACTGATATTAGGATTGCAATGTGTTTGTGATATACAGCCCCAACCAGGACTGTTCTTTACTGACGCTCGTTGCCACCAGTGCAGAGCTTACTCAGGCAAGAAACAACGGATTGTGTCGGCATCCACGCACGCACAGTCAAATGAAGTCTTTTAGGCAATAAGTTTGTGACAAGGAAGGCAGCAAAGAAGCCTTTATAATCCAGAGAAAAATAATAATGACAGAATGGAGGTTTGCTGGAAGTAGGAGGATTGACAGCAGAGGAGTTGTGGAAATTATTTTTCTTTGCTGAGTCTTCTTCTGACCAATTTCCCCTGCGGCCCGCCAGGTTGGCTTAAATGAATGGGCTCCTGCACCTTATGGGCGAGGAGGTAATGCTAGGCCTGGAATCAGGTGTGCTGGAGCAGAGACGCAGCTAAAACATGAAGGACAGCAAGACCCGAGGAACATGGTTAGATTTAAAAATGTGCCAATGAGTCAAGAAAGTGGATCATCTGGATGTGATCCAGAAGTTGGTATCCAGCAGGTCTGAGTGAACTGCAGAGGTTCTAAAAGAAAAAGGATCAGCACTGTCAAAAAATCGGTCATCACATAGATTAGAAGCATTTTTCTCCCCATGATACAAAGACTTTGAAATTAAAGTTCACTTTGGTTCTTCATTAAAATATAGCCAGATATAAAATAAATGTAATTAATAACAAGAAAAAATGTTCCTGCCACAAAACAAAATGTTTGTTCAGCCCAGATCTTTCAGCCATGGTCAAATGCATGTTGCAAGATGTGCATTCTATGTTAAAAGTCTATTTTCATTAGAACAATCTATTAAATGACTATATTTTATCCTTGATGCATGCAGGTTTTAGGTATTCAAAATTATTCTAACAACATTTAGCACAATTGTCTTTAAACTGCAGTTGTCAGAGTTACCTAGAAAGCTTTAAGATGGTTACCAGCTCGGTATTGGTATGTTTTTTTTTTTTTTCTTTTACAGATCTAGTCTGTTTTGCATTTGGGTTAAGTTTAACAAACCAGAAAATAGATTGACATGTAAAAAGAGTTAGAAGTCTGCATGAGATGAATGCATCTCCTATATCTAGGTTTCTCTTGTCATGACCTGTTTACCTCCTGGTATTCTTAGACGACTGACTTCACGAAGCAATTCAACTGCTGTAGATCCTGTAAATGCACGTGTTCCTCTCTGTGTCACCCAGCTCACTTTAATCGACATGATCATCTACGGAGCGCTGAAGGCTGCCAACTGTTACAGTGTTCGCTGGTCTCGAGTACTGCGCCCGCTCCTGTTGATCAACGTCACAGAAGGACGTCAGGTAAGGACCTGAACGTACCAGGCGGCAGCGGCTGCTTTGAGCGCCGCTTCGGGGAGGAGGAGGTCCAACAACTTGATCCAAACCGATTTATTGATCAAAAAGGGGCTTTTTAAGGAGCAGCCTTCGTTCAGGCCCATGATCATCCATGAAGTGTATTTTCCAGCTTTGAAAATAAAACCATTTATTTGTTAGGTGATTATACCAGAGTGCTGCAATGACCCTGACTCCAAGTTTTGGAGGATTCGGAGTATGATTATTTTGGTCTGTAGGAGATATTTTGTTAGGAGGCCGTGTTTGTTTGTATGGGTGAGCACCACGTTACACCTGCTGATCATAAACTCCCTAATCATCACCATGCTCAGTTTAGAACTGCTGCTGAAACATCCTGCTGCTAAATGTTGAAATGACTGCGTTTACGAGTTAATGGTGCCTGAACGCATCGTTAGGTTGTGTCCATGCAGAAGAGGGCGGGGTCGCTTGCTGCCCCCAGAGAGGATGTGCATTAACGGTTTGTTTATGGGCCTTGGTGTGTTTGTGTTCAGCTCCGCAGAGCGTTCAGGAGCATCCGGAATGCTCTTCCTGAGATCTCTTACGTCTTTGTGCTCTTCGTATTCGGCCTCCTCATCTTCTCCCTCATGGCCCTCAAGCTCCTGGGGAAACGGTATGATGGCTTTCTGATTGTGGTATTTTTTTTATGGCTTCATCTCTGAGGTCAGTAAACTGTACTCTACAGAAGCAAATCGATTTTATTTTCTTTGGTTGATCTATACTTTTTTTATTTATTGTCCTCTGGGAACCTACAATGAGCAGATTTCGGTTGGACAGAAAACTGTCCTTTGCCAATTGAGGATGTCAGGCTAAATCTCATTATTATTCAGTTTTTACATCCACTAAATGCACTAGATGCTAAGTTTGGTGTTTGACTGATATTTTAACAAACACTAATATTAATGCTTAGTCAACATTAGTTTCATTGAAGTAAATCAGAATAGTTGAGTATCCCGTCAGTAAACTGAGCAAGGTCCCATACTTTAGCGTCTTTGTGCTTGTGGTCCATTACCCTGTACTGTAGGCATAGCTTACAGTACAGGGTAAACTAAAAACGTAGAAGTATTGTTGTGTTGTTAAAACTATTATTTCCAATGATGGATCCATGAGATAAATATAAAAAAGAAACAAGATAATTTGGGTATTGTTTGCTTTTTACTGATGCAGCTGATCTACTGGTTTATTGAAGAAGCCCATTTAATAATCATTAAATCATTTTTCTTTTATTTATTTATTTAGTCTGTAGAGATGTGATGTCATAGACATTCAATCTACTGCCCAAAAACATTGCAAGGGCGTTTTTATTACTTTTTAAACTGTTTTAATAAGTATTGCGATAAACTTTGAAGTCCGTGTGGCCCCAACACGACATTCAGTTCACAAGGCCAGTGGCTTCGTTTCTAAACGTTGTGTATGCAGAAAAGGGCCTGAAACTGCCGTACATCACTTTACACGCAAAGGTTGTGGTCCATTAAAAAAAAAAAAACTTGGCAGAAGAATGTGCGGTCCCTCACACAAACTATGTCCCATGCGTACGCTTGTTTTGGAGACGGGGGAAACTGGCTACGCAGATGGTCAAGTGGCGAATTGCAGTTTTCTATCTAACACAAATCAGTTTTCAAGTCTATAGTATAAAAGAGAGCACATACAGTTAGTAGCAGTAACAGCTCAGCTACGTCTGGAAGACAGGACCAAGGCATCATTTTTAGAAGGAGAACACAACGCTGTTGACAGCAGTAGCTCTGAGCAGCTAACTGTAAACCAGTGTTCTCACAGAGCTTACAAACCATTCATATCTTGTCTGTCACCGTTTCTTTTATGTACCAAGCACGTACCCAAAATGCTTCTGATTCTGACATGAAGGCTTCTCCAAGGCACTTTGAACTTTACACCACCTCTGCATTACTTTATTTCACTTTAAAACTAATTTGTGTTTTCATCCTCAAACCTGGTGGTTACATTAGAAACGTTTACATATGTATTTTACCTATCTGAACTATTTTTAATCGGTCTTGATTTAGCTGTTGTTTTGCCTGCAGAGGCCTGACGACCATAGAAGGAACTCCCTACTTTACCAACTACCTGGATATCGCCTTTCAGCTGTACGTCCTCGTCACCACAGCCAACAGCCCCGACGTCATGTAAGGAAACCATCTCATGTATGAAACCTGCTCTCTGTCCTCTATAGCTTTACCTTTCATCCTCGATTTGAAAATTCCACCTGAGCTATTAAAAGGTATCAATCTAGTCAGAACTAATGAGCTTTGGCTCAGAGAGTTGTAGTATTTATGATTTTATTTCATGTTTAGATATATATTATTACTAATATAACAAAGCTTGTGCATAAAGCCTGTAGTCTAAATACCCACTGTTGTTTCCACCAACTAAACAAATCAACTACAGACCACATGAGGTGTGTGGTACTATGAGAGCCAGTTTTAAATCTGCAGGAACTACTTACCATTTGTCCGTGAGACTTTGTTCACTTCTAAAGTGAAAAGGAAATTAGGGTGAAATTTTCAACCTGCTGAAGCGTTGGAAACTGAAGAAGACTTTTATTTTTGGTGTTTCAACCAGCTGACAAGCAGTGGACAGCAACAGGTGGGGAAAGGGCAGAAATGCTGCTGCTTCATGCCAGCCCTAGGTCAGTTTGTTGGGGTAAAAGATGGTCCCTTTTGGGGGAATAAATAATCATGAAAATGCTAAATCAATTCAAATGTATTTTCTGGCAAAAAATGTCGAAAAATGATATATTCCAGACTATTGCCATCTATTTTCAGTTCTACTCCCCATTTTGCGACCTCCACCGTTGTGTAGTCACATATCCTTCCAGTGAACTCTGGAATGGACCTATGGTCTGTAGACGGCACAGTTTTGTACCTGAATAAATCCGGTAGCAGTTAAGCAAAATTTCACTGGTACAAAATGGTGAAGAAGCCAGATGACCAGCAGCCACTCCAGAACTTTCCCAAATGACAATAACACAGCCCCCTTATTATGACAGTTTTTTAAAAGCAACACCTTTTCTCAGTTTTCTCAGTTTCACTTGTTCCGTTGAAACTATTTTAACTACTAGTTTTTCTGAGACTGTGCGTGTGACTGTAACCTTAAAATTATGTTTCACCAACACTCGGGTATTTTTAGCTTGTGTCTTTATTTAAATGAATCCCATTATTGATATAACTATAGCCAGACCTGTTTTGTCTGGCAACAGCAACAGTTTAATGCTTTTCATTATTGCATTTGAGCATGTTAATTATAGTTATGTTGTTATTCAGATAACTGTAGCCATAAAACCATGTGAACTGGTTCTGCCTTCTGAGAAGGACAGAAAGAAGGAACTGGCCTGTGACGGAGCATCTTTGCATCAGTCGATCTGCTAACTCAGGTCTTTTGCACTTAACACTGTCTTTCTTGTCTGCAGGATGCCGGCATACAACGCAAGCTCTGTTTTCGCCATATTCTTCATCCTGTACATCCTTATCAACACGTACATCTTCATGTCTGTCTTCTTGGCTGTTGTGTTCAACAACTACAAAAAATACCTTAAGGTACCGCCGACTGACCGATGTATTTTTTCATTTTTTACTACACAAATGCATTTCTCTAGAGTCAGAGCTGTTAAAGTTGTATAAAGTCCTGTCTCGTTAGTTTATTATCGTTATGTAATTTTTCAGTTGTGAACTAATGATAAAAGCAGTGTAGAAAACCTACAAAAAAGTCAGATTCTGATTCATTCTTTGACTCGTATAAGTGCACAGACCCCCTATGAAAAGACAGGTGTTTGTGATGGTAAAATGAGAGAAATCATTTCAAAATGTTTTCTATGTATAACGTGACATTTATGCTGTACGATTCAGCTGTAAAACAAATGAATCTGTTATAGAGGGAGACGGACATTAAAAATGTGAAATGACCGAGATGCACAAGTGTTCCACACATTAAAGTAATACTTAGTATTAAGTCTTCCTGAGTTCACTTCAAACTTCTATTTAACTGAATCTGTACCAAACCAAATAATCCAATTGTTCAAAGGTATCAGTTAGGAGAAGAGTGTCGCAGCTTCCACAGCATTATTTATACATCATGACATATGGAAGACCGCCGTCAAAAGCTGGATGAAATGTTGGACAATACTGGCATTAAAAAAATCCGTATGTTTCTCCAAAATGATTGAAAAGGCAAGATAAGAACTGGTTGGGGAGGCTTCCAGGAGCCTGACGGTTACCGTTAAGGTCTTACAGGAGTTTCTAGTAAGGAGGGTTGTGTTCTAAATGTGACAATGATCTCCTGTATTCTCCATATTTCTAGGCTAAGAAGCAGAAGCAGATTCCACAGAAAAAAAACATCCAGGCTGGGCTGAAATATTCTCACTGTTTGTAGAAAAAATGTGTTATGGCCTTGAATTCTCTCCCAGGAAGTACATTTAAAACAAAACCATACTTGGCATCACTAAAAGAACTCCATGCCTACAGCTAAGCATGGTGGTGGCAGCATCTTGCTGCAAATCAGACCATAAAATCTGTGGACTTTCCTAAAGAAGGCTCTTGACAAGATTTTTTTATTTTTTTTTAGCAAAATTATGTTCAGTTCAAATGGATTATAATCTGTCAATAAAATTCATCATATAACAGTAAATTCTCTCCTGTAGGTATTTTTCTGTGCTGATCATCTGATAGCAGAGCTGATCCCTCCTTGTTGCTTTAAAACAGGAGGAGATACGGCAGCTGGTGAGGGCCAAGCGGCACAAAATGGCCCGAGCCTTCGGCGTGCTGCAGGAGCAGAGAGAAGAAGGCGGCCCGCCTGTGGTGAGCCATGAAAACTGGAACCAGCTGGTCCGCCGGGTGCGACCCGACATCAATAATGCACACAGAGAGCTTCTGTGGAGAGTCTGTGACGACAACAACCAAGGCTTCATAGGTGGGTCAAACATCACCACACACGGACGGACCGTGCCTGTGTTAATACCTACATGCTAAACTTTTGCCAGTTTTGAAGGGGAAACTATAAGAATTAAATTCCTGTCCCAGAAACCAACGCGATGTCAAACAGACAGGACCTGTTCTGCTCGGGCAAGGCCAACATGCTTCATATTTAACTGAAATATACTTTACTGACATCTCTAGAAAAAAATGCCAGTCATGATGCAGTTCAGACCCATCCTCAGAAAGGAGGCTTTGCTGATTCACTTTCTTCACACCTTTCTTCCACATAAAGGAAGTCAAACTGCTAGATCATCCAGTTCTGCTTAGACTGGTCTGCGTGTCGTCTGTCCAAGCAGCTTGTTCGCTCTCAGATGAACTTTCCTGTTTTACTGAGACTACAGTCAACACAATTGGACTGTTGTGGTTAAGAAAAAATGGTTTGCCTTTAGGTCTTAGATTTTACAGAACATGACATATTATACTTCATTGTTTGTAGGGTAGATAAGCTGTTAAACTGTATTCATGTGAATTTATCATTGCCACTAAAAATCGGGTGATTATCTATTGAAAAGTCAGACGGCAAATAAACTTTTTCTTACCAGGGCGTCATGTAGGGAGTGATGAGATTTTGTAATGCTAAAAACATGATCACCTGTTTGGGTTTCAACAATATTAACCAGTTATTAGAGATAGTTGCCAATAAACTATAGAAGTATTGATTGGTACTCGCATGTCATTGGATCAAACAAAACATAAAACATTAGGAGAAATGTCTGACAATGAATTGGGTAACTCACCCCCAAATCAACTTTTTTTTTTTATATATAATAAACTGTTAACGTTGTTGTTTTATAGTACTGTCTACATATCCTGGTTATCATTTTGACAATTTACTGCATATTTGTTTAAATCCTGCTTTTGTGTCCAACACCGTCATTGTGGCGCCCTCCTATGGTTAAACGTTGGCCTTTTGAATCAGTAATGCAATTGGTTCAAAAGTTTTTGTGACCTCATGAGATTGGGCGCAGTAAGACTGGTATGGGGGTGAGTTACACTTTAAGAATCTAACCTAGGCGGATTAAAAGTCCGTCGTGTGTTTTTTCTTCCCCCTGGTGTTCAAGGAGGTTGTGCTGATTTTGAATTATCTGAAGCCACAATGTGTGATTGTTGGCTGTCTTGGCCAAAGTCTTTTATTTGGGAAAAGTTTTGAGAAACCATCTTGAAACGGCTGTCTGTGGTCGCTTGGTGGGATGAATGCACAAACTGCTAGTTTGCTTCTCCCAACCAGAGACAACCCATGATAAATGTCAAGCCCTTTCAGAGATCCTCTGAAAACCAGGCAGTGTTCCTGCTGCTGAAACAGACGTCTGATTCTTTTTCTCTCTTGCCCAGCCTTAAGCTCCCTAACATGCCAGTCTTGGTACCATAAGCAAAACTGGGCCGATATTACCAACTGTTTATTTCCATCTTGTTGCCGTTTGTGTTTTGGGAGAGGGAGAGGAGGGTTTGGCCATATACTTGCGTTTGGGCATGTGACGGTGATGGGGATGCAGCGCAGGATACAACTGGATATTGATGTTGGCCCAATTTTCATATTGGTGCATCCATATTCTCAACTAAGTGGTTGGATCTCTTCGTTTCACTCTCAGGTGTTTTACTGCGCTTTCTCAAACCTCCGTTCTCACATTTCCTAAACTCCTGCCAAAGTTCTTTAGGTCTTAACCAAACGTATGAAACATGCATTTGTTTTAAATACTGCATGATTGTATTACCATGTGACTCAGAGCTTACAAAATGCATGACTGGTTTTGTTAATAAAAAGCCTGTTTAAAAAGATAAATGCAGTATGTATTAGTCCCTGAAATTTGTCTCGGGCTTTTAGTAGAATATGACTCAAATATCCAGTTCTGTTCTCCTCAGGACCATGCAGATGGATAGATTCTTCCTTCTGTTGGACAGTAGTAAAATACTATTACACAGGTTAACTTTTGTATTGCACCAATGTAACCATACTTTCTTTTTCCTTTTTTCGGGGTTGGGGGTTTAATGGTCAGGCAAAGTTGCTTTTGTCCAACTCGCTGACCTCCTGAATATTGAGGTGATCACGCTCAAGTCAAGACCGCACCCACTTCAAAGTTTATTCCCCACCTTCTACCAGTCGCAGCCAAGCCGCCTGCTCTGCAGAGTGATCCAGCACCGGTGAGCGCGCTGCACCACCAGTTATTGTTCAGTGAAGCGACTGATGTAAAGCATAAAGGAGCAGGCTGTAAAAAGCATTTAAATTGTGCGGTTTTAGACTTTACGTCTATTCTTTTAACTTAAGGGGCTTTGCCATCACCTTTGACCTGATCATCATGGTGAATGCCGTGTTTATCGGCCTTGACGAAGAGAATCCGCTGATCGGCAACTCGGAGTGGGTTTTCCTGGCCCTGTACGTTCTGGAGATCCTGTTGAAGCTCTACGTGTTTGAGCCCAGGGCCTTCTTCTCCAAACACAGCTTCTGGAACTGGTGAGGACCAACGTGAAATCTACACACCCTACTCCTAATGTTGCACACTTTGTTCTGTTCCACAGTCTGTTTGTTTGCAGCACAAACAATGAAAAGCTATTCTGGTTGCCCACTCCTGATCTCTATGTAGCTGTTGGTAAAAATACCAAAGTGTTGTTACATTTTAAAGGGAAAAATCCTAACAAAATGCTTCTGATCTGATTGCTTTTCTTCACAAGAAAAAATGAGTTCCACTGGTGCTAAACGCATTCTGATGATTACGTTATAATATTTAGTACTTTGATCTATAGACATAAGCAGAACTCCAGAATAAATGCATGCTAATGATAACAACTTGGACGAGCTCACCGTCTGGTTTAGTTTCTAGAACAACACTGACCATAAATTTGTTTTCTTCCAGAATTTTTTTTCAAACCGCCAAATTTGTCATTTTTGTAAGTAATGGAGAAGTGTAGCAGCTTTCTTTCAGCAACAAGTGGGGGAGGAGCAGCACTGCCTTATCGTGTTCCTGGTGGCCAGAGAGAATTATAGTTTTTATTGGGTCTTTCTTGGGATCTTTATTAGGAAAATTACAGCGGTCACAAAACCATAACTGTTTAACCCCCTGGTTAAAGCTTCATACCTGTGACTAACTGCTTTGTTTAACTCCTTTAGTTTTAATTTTTTACTCCACCAAATCAGCCTGTTTTGTGCTGGTTCAATAATCCATCCATATATTTCATTTGGCGACAAAGATGGTCACTTATAACATTGATTTTTACCCCCTTCAAGGTGAGATGTGAAGCTGAGGTATGTGACTGCTCACATCTTTGTTTCTGTTCTTTATGTAAAACCCTCCATGTCATGAAGCTCGGTGGTGGGTCTGTGTTTGGGCAAGGAAGAACCCAGCTTTAATTTAGTCTAAACAGCAAATTAAAGCATGGGCTTTTGAGAGAAAACATTTTCTCATTCAACAGACTGATTTTCTATTTGCTTTATTACAAAAGTAATCATATTCTGTTTACGAATCCATAATCAGTCAGCCGTGTCACATCCGTTTCACACAGCTTATCTACATCCCAGATTATAAGTACCAGGTATGTGACACATCCCGATCTTGCTATTGGTAAAGGCTTTTGGTATCATATATCCAGAAGCGCTTGGAGCTGCTCTGATGCTTAAAGCAGCAGTTTTATTCAGCTGGAGGCATTTGGGAGCAAAGCAGCTTCTGAGTTTTGGGTGGGGCTGAGTTTCTGGTCAGAGAGTCTGAAAGTAAGAACGTCACAGTTGCTTCATGGAAAAAAAAAAAACACACAAAGGATGAATTTGGGATATTTGTGTTACTCAGTTTGTTGCTTTCAGATTTCTCTCTCTGTACATTTTCTCCAAGTTGGTGCAAACAGCCTACTATATTATTACAGCACTGGAGCACTTTGGTTGGTTTTCTGGGTTGCACTGCTTTTTAGTTTGGAGAATGTCCGCTTTTTTAGAGAAGATCTTTGAATGTCTCTCAAGTGACACTGATGGACCATGAAATAATACATTTAGGCATCACATTTGGTCACATATGTGGGTGTTTTTCCATTTTTACAACAAAGAAAGCTAAACAAATGCACAGTGATTTAAGAAAACGGATATGAAACTGGTCGGTAGCTACAAAATGGCGTGGGCACCAAATGGGGTACAGAGTGGACCTGAACCAATAGTACTCAATTTGGGAACATGGTTTGTTGTTTTGGCCCCTGGTTCACCAGGGCAACATTAACTCATTCTGTTATATTTGATTTGTGCACTTCTTTAAATAAATCACATTCTTGCTTTGGTCTGGCCTGTAATTTACAGCCAGGTTGCAACTTTTTTTTATTTGTGAGTAATGCGTTCCACGACACCTAGGGTGGTCGGGGGGCATGAAGGTTGCTCTCAGTCCCTAGACTGGGCATATAAGTCAGACATCTGATGCCTAGTTGAAAGGCAGGCTGAGATCTATGATGACGACGATGATCAGATGAAGGCTGTATTGAAAAATTTACAATTCACCTGCAGTTGAAAACACCTGTTAGAAAACAGCTTCAAAATACAAAGGGTTAAAAACCAAGAGAGCAACATGCTGCTGGTCCATTTTAAACAGCTAGACGGCAAGCAGGAACCCATCAGTTGTTGCCGATTCTTCTGATTCAACTACAAAGGGAACTGGAGAGAGACAACCAAAGATCTTCTGTGTGCGAAGGGGCACTCTCTGACCTAAAAGCAAAAAACATAAACCTGTAAAACCAACCAAATCACGGCCAGGGTAATAATGCGGATCTTCTGCCCAGATGAATGCCTCACTGTTCAGTTTGCATATATCCTGCCATCTTACTTGTTATGAATAATATTTTGACAGTTTAGTGACATTTCTAACAATTATATAATAATTAAATTTTATTATATTGTGTAGTGATTTTATAGCAGAGTTCACATCCAGTATGCAAGAAATACAACAGACTAGTCTTTTGATAGTAGCAGTAGCAACACATATTGATCATTATGTTCATCATAAGTGAACCTGTTTGTACCACATGTGCCCTATTGGTACATTTAATAAAAATAAAGAGAGTTGAGGAAACTTTATGCCTTTCTAGCTCCAGCTGTTCAAAGTATTTTTCTTTTAGTTTCATTTAATTTTGTGCAGTTGCCCGCTCCCTGCTGATAAGCAATGCAGTTACGTGACTCCCATCAGAAATGTTAGCAGCGGGACGTTTTAAAGCTTCTAGGATGAATTATGAGAACTGGATGGAGAAAAAAAAATCTTGGGAAAAAAAATGTTTGCTTAAAAGTTAAAAACTAAGGGGAAAAAATCCTTTTTAATTTTTTTTATTGTACAATCTCTATGGGAAAAAGATGGTTGGAACATAAGTTCTGTTAGACAAGTGTTGTGTTGCAGTGACGTTCTCTGTCCAGTTCTCCTGATACATTCTCATCATGTTTCATTATCTCAGCATATTAGCATCTAAGTGACAGGCTGCGAACTGAAAACCGTGCCTCTTGTCTCCAGGTTTGACACCATCATTGTCATCGCAGCTCTTATCGCCACAATCATCAACTCCGCCCTCAAGTCATGTAAGGGCTGCTTATTTCTTCTACCTTAAACAGTTTGTCTTTAATGCGGTGCTTAAAAATGAGGTTTTGTAATTTGTGCGGATAAAAGGAAAAAAACTAACAAGGATGGCGTTTTACAATATATATAATGACTTAACAGGTTATAACAGCATTTTTATTTTTATTTTTTAAACATTTTCACCAGTTCAGTTGTCTATTTTTTAAATTAATTTTTTGTATTGTACAGATGTTGGGGAAAATACCTGTCACAGAGCAGCTTCAAATTTACACACCCAGGACCAAGTGCAGTTGCTGGCAGTTATTGATCATTTTAACCATTTCTATATTTTTAAATGAGTCATTTCTCAGGGTACCTCTTTCAAACCAGGAACAGATAATAATAATTATCAGTCAGTCTCAGGATCCCGAAGGTTTGGATTCAAAGGCTTTTCTACCAGCAGCTTTCACAGGAGGCAGACAGAAATTATGACAAACCACTTCTTTTTAAAAAAGTGCAGTACATTTTGTGCAATAAAGCCGTGGCAATTAAAACCAGTGGTGCTCTGCTTAATAAAGCTCACTGCAGACCATTCTATTTACAAGATGGACAGTTGCTAATGATCGTCCCGGGATAACCGTGGGAGACTGGCTGGCACCACCACCAGGTCAGTCTGCTCTTCAGATGGGTTACACGACTGTGGATCTGGTGGAGCAACGTTGCCCGTCAGATCATGTGTTTAATACCCAGCAGTTTTTTAACAAACATTGTGCGAAGGAGATCGGATCCTTTGGAAGAGCCGAATGTTTGGATCTCTTGTAAGCAGTAGTCTGGACTCATAACGGAGGGAATGTTGACTGATGTACCAGGTTAAACAAAAGATGGCACGTCGGGTGATTTGGACCCCTCCACCAACTAGCTTAGGTAATGTCTTGCCTCCAATGTGAAGGAGAGGTCCTCTCCCTGTGGGGACAGATATGAAAGAGGCAATACATGGTGCAGTTTGGGGCAAAATCTCCAGGAGGTGCAACAACAACAGAAGGAAGTGGTTTCACAGTTCAAGCCTTAAATTTCACAGTAAAGGTTCTGTTTAAACAACTGTTTGTGAGGCTACGAATGTGCAACACAGTGTGCATGTACAGCAGCTTAAAGAGGAAACGCCTTCCATGGTGTCATGCATTTACAGCACAAAAATTTCAACGCAGTATATTCTGTTCTGATGCAGCGGGCGGATACACCAGCCGGCAGGTTCTGGACATCGTCTTCATCCTGCGAGTCCTCAGATTGATCCGGGTGGTGGACAGCTTCAGAAGGTTTTTATTGCACCGTCTTCCATTCTCCCTCACAAGTCTTTGTCTGGATGTAGATCATTTATGGACTTTTGCTGTGATGCAGAAACGGGGATAATCTTCTAATTTGGGTCACTACAGCATTTGTAGCTGCTTTTCCAACGATGGCGCGCCTCACTTTGTGCTGTAAAGTTATGTGTTTTGAGTAACGCCCATCCGTGTTGCTAAGCTAACAAAGACATTTACGCTCTCTTAGGTTTCGTGCAATCATCAATACACTGATCCGAATTGGACCTGCAATCCTCACTTTTGGACAGCTCATCCTTGTAAGTAGCTCGTAGTCGAACTCCCTGCCATGCCTCCTAAAGTCTATCAATGTCTGGAGGAAAACCTGCGAAAAGATCCATTCTGAAAATACCGTAACTGCAGCTGTTCTACAAGTCATTTAAGGGTATGCTAAACTGAACAACAAAAGCTATTTCTTTTCATCTTCATGGTTTAGTTTGTGTTTATTTCTGCTTAGCACCAACAGAAATTATTGGATTGGAAGGTAGAATAACAATTGTTCTACAAACATTCAGTTAAAATCTAATCTAAATGATTAATATAAAGTTTATACCATAAAGCCACTTTGCCCACTAAAGTTAGAACTGTTCATTATGATGGGGGGCCATTGTCTATTTATTTTAAGGCTATTAGTGTAATATGCGTAAAGAGATTTCAGGCTAGACTTGTGCTTTGGCTCATGAGCCACATCTTATTTTTGCTCACCTCTTCCTCAGGTGGTGTATTACATCTTTGCCATGGTGGGGATGGAGCTGTTCAAAAACAAAGTGAAGTTCTATGAAGACCTCAGCAACCCGGAGAAGGCGTACTGTGGAAACCCTTTGCTTAAAGGCAGCGCATTCGCGCAACTCGACTACTGCAAAAACAACTTCAATAATGTGGTGTCCTCCTTCATCCTGCTGTTGGAGCTCACCGTGGTCAACCAATGGCACGATATCCTTTTTACACAAGCATCCGCCAATGCTTGCTGCTGGGCATTCCTCTCTTTCCTTCCCGTTATCTATAATTTAGTTTATTAAGATTAAATCCCAGTGTCTGACTCATGTTGTATTCCTTAATCTGGTCCCACTGCTCGGCAGCGGGTTTGCCACCGTCACCCATAAATCAGCCATGATCTTCTTCATCCTCTTCCACATCATGGTTGTGATCATCATCATCAAGTATGACCAGTTGCTACCAATAACATATTCATCTGTCCGTCGCCATAAGTTACAAAACTAAAGCAAGGCAATGTGAATAACTGTGCTCAGACATGAACATGTGAAAACGTGTGAAAGCCAATTTAGGCAGCAAACAATTCAGTAAAAAAAAAAAAAAAACACGTGCTATCATCGCGTAGAAGTAGTGTGTAGCATTAACTTAAAGTGTAGCAATAGAAAATGCCATCAATGAAGAACAATTTAAATAGCTGAAAAGAAGTAATATTACAAGTGCTTTATCCAGATTTGACGTTCAATGACTACTACAGTCTCGATATTATTCAACCCTTTCATGGCAAGCATCTCTAGCAGAGTTTTGCTCTTATGTTCTGCTGTAAATGTGATTTATAGCCAGACACAGCTTACAAATGTTGATGGAGCTCATGTCTAGAAACCAGCTATGGGCGCTCTTTCTTCCATGACTTCTTCTTAATTCAACCCATGCTAAATTCAGGATCATTGTTCAGTTCCAAGGTCCAATGATGCCCAAGTTTCTATCTCCTCGCAGATGACATGGGATTTTCCTGATACGTGATCAAATCCTTTTTGCCCTCCACACACTGCAGGTTTCCATTGCTAAAGGAAGAGAAGCAGACCCAGAGCATCACTAAGCCACTGACATGCTTTTTTGTAGGCATGGTGTCCTTTTTATTTTAGTGTATGCTTCATTCTTCCTCCTCCTGACATTCCACTGATTAATTGCTTCACAGAATTACAGATCCTGTTTGTGTTATTTATATAGTTGTGAGGAAGTAGAAGCTGAGTTTACTTGTGTGTTTATGTCAATAGTGGTGTAGGTCTTGAGATCGGACACATGGCCCTTCAGTGTTTAGTATGCTCCTTACTGTGGAAACTGAAACCTCTGTGGCTGTGGGTACCAAGTCTCGCTGCTGATCTTTTGCAGTGAGTCAAGGGTTTTTGTTTGACCACTCTCCTTATCAGGTATCTGGTGGATATGCAAGGAAATGACCTCTTCTCTAAAAACTTTGTGCGATGGTTTTGACTTGAACATAAGATTTAATTTTGCCTTTGGATAAAATCCTTCTAATGTTGGTTTTGATTGTCTATTTAAACTTTTCCTCTGAAACAAACATCTGAACAATTTTTAATTATTCCATTAAATCAGACTACCATATTTTTCGGACTATAAGTCACTTCAGTCAAAAAATGCATCATAAAGAAGAAGAAAAACATATGTCGCACCGGTCACATTTATTTAGAAATTTATTTCACCCAATCCAAGACTAAAAACTGACATTTAATCTGGTAAAGCAAGGTATTAAATTACACAGCTGCATCCACAATCGGCTGAATAATATGAAACATACCTGGGAGGATGAATGGGGTACAAGCCAGAAACTACAAAGGTTTCGTGAGTGCATTTCATCGTATCGGTCTGTTACGCCGAAAGTTGACAAAATTAGACTGAAATTAGACCGCAAGCATAGCAGTGCTAAGCTAACAGTATGATAAGGATGTTTGAGAGCAGCATAAAGCTCACGTGCAACATCAACGAAGTTGTAAAACACCCGGAAAACAGATCTATAAGCTAGCGCTAGCTGCTATTAGCTTCACAGACAGCCCAATATAACAGGGTTCTGTCGCAGTCTGGGCTCTTCTTTTGAGCTGCACCACGCAACGCTCCACAAATCCAGACTGAAACAGCCACGCAACATACAAACGTGTGTTCAGACTTTGTTGTCTATAAGTTAAAGTTTCAATTAATTTTTAAGTGGTACAGAAGCAGCATATAGTTTTCACAAGCCTGTAGAGCCCTCTTTAGGCTATAGACAGTAATGTTTACTACTTGGTTCATGTTGGTAAGTATGATTTACCATTTAAAATAGATATATAAATCGCATCTGACTATAAGTTGCAGGATCGGCCAAACTATGGGGAAAAAAGTGTGACTTATAGTCTGAAAAATACGGTAGCTGAGGGGGTTGAATAACTGATGGCAATTGTAGAAAATACATTTAAAGTTGGATATGATTTAGATCAAATTGTTTTCTTTATATGTAAAAGTAGAACCCCTAGAGTCAAAACATACCATGGGTGCACTTCAGATGAAGACTGCTGATTTCCATTAAGTAAAAAGGGTTATCATCAACGTACAGGGAGGTTTATTGTAGCATCACTTTGCTAAATCATATTCTATTCAGTCTGCAAAAGATAAGACCACTTTATGTTTATGCTCACATGCTGTTTTGTGTGGTCATCAATTACTTTGGCAAACTCTAGATGATGCTTTTTATTGTGACTTTGAGTGCTATATTGTTACTGTTTTTATCCTGCAATTTCTCCCAAACCATGCGATAATGTCAATAATGTCCTCCTCTCTTCTATTTCTCAGTATCTTTGTGGCATTTGTTCTGGAGGCGTTCTTTGTGGAGTACTCTGTGGGTAAAGGTGATCTGCAAACGTCACTGGAGAGGAAGATTGAGGAGCTTGAGCTTGCCGTGGCACAGTAATGTTACCTTGGTCTTGTATACATTACAGTGTAACCCTGGGGGAATTACAGAGCCTTACCACAACATTTGGTCTTTTTTGACATTATAAGACATGTTAAATTGCTGTAATGCAAATTAAGGCATTTCCATTAATTATGAGGGAAAAGTCTACATAATTTTCAGCATGCAGTTTTTGAATTATAATGCGAATAACACAAAGGAACCCATTTATAGAATTATCCATACATTTCCAATCAGAAATAATCTTCTTGAGTGAATGTACATAATTTCACATTTAAATTTGCCTGTGATATGAATAACTGGCATCTTTTTGCTTAATTTGCCGTTATTACTATATGCCAAGCTTCTGAAGTTCAGTGGTTCATCATCATCTCCTTATGACTTTTGGTTACCATCATGTTGTAGGCCTCTCTGCATCCTCATGTGGTTATTTTGTGTCATTTGTTTGCTATGGTGAACAATTTTACTTGTACTTGCTAGCTTGTGGGATGTTAAGTGTTTTATTGTGCAGACTGTTTTAGTTTCACATAGCTTCTGTTGTATGTGACTAACTTTTATCTGCTGAGACTTGCTTTAATACCCCATTCAGACCTTGTTTACCTTTTACCAGGGAGAAACTGGAGGACAATTTGGTCAACGCCATGGAAACCATGGACAACGACTTAGGAACTGGGCAGTCACCCACAGCTAACCTGCCCACACTGCTATTTAAAGTTGCTTCAAAAAGTAAGTCCTTGTGTGGTAGAAGTTGGAAAACCGCTTTTGTTTTAAAGAATGTGAGGAAGAGTTGTTAGTTTTTAACCTTTGAACAAAGGAAGTGTTGGAATTTAAAAGATCCACTGATGCCTAGTCTTTAAATGTTATAGTTTTGTTTATTACACACAAATCTGTTCTAATATTTTAATTTATTTTAAAGACTAGAAGAAAACACATTGCAATCATTTATTAGAAAAATGAAAGCCATCTTTAAAAGGTATTGGTGTATAAAAACCTTGTGCACCCTCACTTCTTCCACAGGCGTTTAAGAGGTAAAGTAACAACTGGGTGCTGCTTGTGCAACTGATTATTTGCAGGGTTGATCTCTTACATAAAAGCAGGAGTTTGCTGGTCTGGGAAAAAAGCCATCTGTGGTCTTAGCTCCTATGCTCTGCAAATCTGGAACAAACTTCCCGAAAACTGCAAATCAGCCAAAACACTGAGTTCCTTTAAACTGGTGGCTTTTCAGTCTTGATTTAGAGTTGCTTTCAGCCCACAACAACAGGAACACTGACCAACATATTTGATGTGTATTGATATTTCAATTGATACAATTTAATGTTTGTTACTGGAATCACAACCAGTGACCATTTGTGTTTAATGTTTTCATGATTTGAAGCACTTTGAACCGCCTTGCTGCTGAAATGTGCTATACAAATAAACTTGGTTTGACTAGATTAGAGCTATGAATTATGTAATTTCCAAGATGTTTTGAAGCTCTTGTCACAGTGAGACAGATTATCAATCACACTGTTCAAACAGTTGCCAATCAGGAATACATGCATACTTTAAAAGAACGGCAGGAGGGCTTTCAGTTAATAACAGCGTTTGAATGATACTGTCACAATGATGGATCGGAGCAAAGTACAGATGTTAGGCCATATTGTACAGTACCATGTCTAAAAACAAAGCAGGTTAGCCTAACCGTCATACATGGCGACAGTTGGCTGATGAGGGATGATATTTTGGGCTTTTTCTTCCGGCACAGGACCAGCATGCTTCTGTATACCGAAGTTTTCCTGAGTGACATGTGTAACAGATTTTGTGTATTCCCTCAGGATACCGGACAGTGGACGCGTTGTTGCAGCGGATGTTCGAGGCGGACCTCGACCCGGAAGATTTCGCTGAGAATGACGTTCCTGAAGACCAGAATGGGAACTTTGCAAACCCAACTTTTAGCACAGCATAGATAACAAAGTACAGATTTATCTATACATATATCAAAGGGAAACCGTATCATTGGAAATCGTTGTACATGTTCAAATGCGATGCAATGTGTCAACTGTTTAATCGTGTCATAATCTGAGTTGTTGTTTTTTTATTTTTATACTTGCGTCATAGAGCAAAGTGTGGACGCAAATTGAATTTGTATTTTCACATAAAAGAATATTTACATTGATGTCCGGTGTGCTGAAATATTTCAGGGGGGGAAAGGACTAAATGTTAGAAGTTGTTTCAGAGGAAGCAAGCAAATGTCTTGCATTTTATCTGCACTGAAAATGCATGTGTACTCTACTCCAGCAGGTTCATCTCAGTAAATGGCTGCATCACTGTACTTCTTAGTAGAATTCATTACACACCGAGTGATACGTTGGACGGGTTTCTCCTTATGTTATTGTTTATTTTTGATGAATAGCCAAAATTCAGTTTTGTTACATGAATTTAAAAAAAAATTCAATATTTTTAATACAGAAATTTTATGTGGTGGCCATGTCATGGCCTACATAATCATTTGGAAGACTGACACCCTCCAAGTAAGGGAAAGCCCCAAAAGGTCATTATTAAAGAAGCTGGATGTCCACTCAGCTGTAAACAAGCAGGACAAGTTGAAGAAAAAAGTGTGGTAGAAAAGATGCAAAAGCCACTAGGATAACGTCAGCCTTGAGAGGTTTGTGAAGCAAAGCCCATTCAGGAGTTTGGGGAGATTTCCAAGGTGTGGAAGCCAGTGATCTTCTTCACCCCTGACCACACATCTCTGATATTGTTCTCCTGGACCTTGCTCTCCAGCTTTTTCCTGTACAACTCCTTGCTTTCTCTTATCTTGAGTTTATTCTGTATGATCCTTAGTAATTTCTTATCTCACTTCCTAGCCTTTTTTTCCCCTCGTTCAGCAGTTCCTCCAGGTCACTGGTGATCAGGGTTTGTTGTAGGGCAAGCATCTCACTGTTCTGGTGGGGGTGGTGTTATCCACCGAGAGGTTTATACAGTCAGTCACACTCAGTCATGGCATTGATGTCCTCTCCATGTGGCTGGCACAGTGCATCCTAGTCTGTTGCCTCAAAACAACCCTTAAAGGCTTCCTTAGCTTCCTGTGACCATTATCTCACAGTTCTCTTTACTGCAGGTTTCTTTGAAAAGGAGCAGAAAAAAAACAGATTATGATCTGATTTGCCAAGAGGTTTTGCCTTAGAGATGTATGAATCTTTGACATTTGCTTAAAACAAGTCCAGAGTTTCTTTCTCTTCTCTCTTTGTTTCCTTCAAACATGCCAAATAAGAAGCGACCATTTTTAAAATGTCTACTCAAACTTGTATGCAAATTTTCCCCGAAAATAAAAAAACATTGAAAAGTTAATTGATATCAGTTAATTGATATTTTACATTCAAAAGCCTCTCTGTCCTGCATTAGATGCAATTAATTCATTGCATATTGTGTTGTATTCCGAGCGCTTATTTCCCTCAGTTTGGAAGATTGCTTAAACGCAATGAAAACCAAAAAAGTCAGTTTCTCAGAAAAGGTGGAACAACACTACCACTGGAGAACGAAATAGGATTTTAATCCAGAAATAATGTTACTTTCCATAACGTCTCCAACATTACAGAAGAAGAACGAATGTGCAGCTTGGTGTGTTGCCTACTAGTCAAAAGTTGCGAAAACAAGTTGGATTTGCTAATTGTAGTTGTAGCAGCAGATAGTCTCTCTCCATCTGCGTTCAAAGGCTGTAAATGGTGCCTGTACACTACTGTGCCTCTAGTTTAATTACAAGTCCGAAGTAGGGAAATGGTGTATAATAACTGCAACCTGAACTACATCTCATGTATTTAAGGCTCATATTCTTAGCAAAAATCAGAGTACTGCGCGTTGCGATGGGAAAGCCCACCAGCAGGGGGCGCAGTGGAGCTACGGCTGAAACAGAGAGCCGCCGACGAGGAAGCGTGTGGTGCTGATGCTGAAGAGATGGAGCAGAGGGAGTGGAAGCTGCTCGGTTCTATGTCCTCCGGACGGATAGCAACATCCAGGTGAGACAAACAGGCGACGAATCTCCATCGAGTCAAAAGACACAGCAGCCGGGGAACTGAGCGCGAAGCCCACAGGGACACAGGAGAGGGACACTGCATGTGTGGATGTGTGTGAGAGAGAGGCCACTAGCTGGATGGATGTCGGAGCAATAAGAGCTCCAGGGGAGAGAGAAGACCATTTATTCGGCGTTGTGGTGCGAGAGAAATCAACTCAGGAAGTATACTTTGCTAAAATAAAAATAAAGCAGCAGGCGGACGGCAGTATGCAGCGCTAAAAACGGGCCCGAACAGGATGAGGCATTCAGGTGGTGCAAGCAGGGTGGGACATGCCAGCCTCTCATGCCTCACCCAGCGGCTGAGAAAAGTCACCATTACGTTTAGACTGAATATCTATAATTCGATATAATGCATGTTGGTGACATTGATGTAGGAAGGTGAAGAATGCAGTATTTGTCTTTTTACTCATATTTGAAGTAGGGGATTCTGCTGTTTCCAACACTGCTTGGCAGCAGAAAGCTTTTCCTGTTTGTTCTACACCTTCACACAGAGCGTGTGCATAAGCGTCCATACGCCCTGCACTTTTTCCCGTTTACAATAACAGATTCCAGTTTATTTTACTGTGTTAGACCTGTACAAAGTTTAGTGTATCAGTGCAAGACTCAGGTAGACTCTAAGTGCCAACTGAGTCTTACTTAATCTCAGGATAAATCCAGCTGTTCCGTATCTGACCTCAGACGGGGAGAAAGTTGGGGAGAAGTTTAAAGCAGGGTTTTAGGTTATGAAGCAATTTCCCAAGTTTTGAGCATATCACTGAGCAATGTTTAATCCATCATCTGAAAATAGGAATGGTCTGGTTCAGCAACAAACCTACAGCAAGAGATCCTTATCCAGGTGAACTGTCAGGATAAGCAAGGACATCATTTGTAACTGACTGTAAGTCAAGGGGCCCACTATAACTCTAGAGGAGCTGCAGAGATCCACAGCTCAGGGATCTGTTGACAGCATCGTTTTCCACCAATCTGGCCTCTACGCCGCAAGAAGGCCGTTGTTGAAAGAAAGTCACATGAAGCAATGTTTTATTGCAAGATCTCTACGACGTCACAATCATGAGTGGTTCTCTGGTCAGATGAGACCAAAGGCCTGTGACCCTCATGCAAAACATTCTATTAGGGAAACATGCGATGTGGGGATAACATTGCTTAATTTTGCGATGAGGGTATGGCTCTTAAATAGATATTTTGCTAAACAGTGCTCAAGTCTGTCTGCTTTCGGTTTGTTGCAAACATAGACCCCAGCTAGTGAGCAGGCCGCACCTGACTATATCTCCTGTTTGGGCAACAAAAGAAGCTTGATTGTAATTTCTTCAGGGGTTTGCATAAAATTTGAATGCCAATTTAAAGCATTTTCTGCCGCATTAAACAACAACCGTCACCAGATGTATTAGTGAGCATAAATGCATCGTAGTAAGTTCCTAGGATCTTCATCATCATCATGTCATGCGACCAGCAAACCAAACCAGAACAGCAGTCCGAGCCAGTGGCTTTTGTGTCTGGATTAAAGAAAATGATATAAACATGATATTTATTGTGTGTGTTTTGCTTTGAGTGGTTTGTTTCGCTGGGTCATCAAAGCGGGGTGTTGGCGATAGAAATTCAACAGTCAGGCTTTAAATGGGTGGTTCCAGTTTTCTGTTAGATGCTGACCTGCTGATTTTGATATCATCTGATTCACAGTGTCTTTTACAGAAGCATGACGTTGTGAAAAAGAAAAAAAAAAAGTTTGACAGTATGTTTCATAGAGCTAGTACTTGGCATTAGTGGCTTGTTTTTTGTACAGTGGGCTGACAGGAAAGGGGGGAGACATGCAGCAAAGGATCACAGGTCAGAATCGAACCCGGGTCAGCCGCGTCGAGGACTAAGGCCTCCGTATATGGGTCGTGTGCGCTAACCACTGCGACATCGAAGCACGCCCCAGTGCTAGTACTTTTGAGTCCGTCGGAATTGCAAGATTATTCATATCAAAGCATGTGCCTCTAATCTTTACGCAGCTTTTAGTGACGTCAAAGGAATCGTGAATCTTTGTCATGTCAGATACAGTGTAAAAAACTCTCATCAGATCAGGAACCTGTGTAACCAGTAGTGTGTTTGTAACATGTAACATGTAACATGTAACATGCGATGAACCGGGCTGATGGTTTGTTGATTTTCAGCAGGGGGCGATAGCCCTCACAGCTTTGGGAAAGAAGATGTTTTTAAATCAAAACAGTGCATCAATGCTCTTGGTTTATCTGTTCATAGACAGAAAATAGATGACTGGTTGCCTAGTGGTTAGAGTGTTGCACTTGTGTCCTGGAGGTTCTGGGTTCAACTCCCACAGACCCTTAGGCCCAGAATGCTCCCTGGCTGGCCCACAGCGGCAGCCCGCTGCTCCCCAAGGGGATGGGTTAAATGCAGAGAACAAAGTTCATTGGAATGTACATTGCAATAAAGGTGATTATTGTTAATAGCTGGACCTCTGGGCTTTTATGCATTTAATAAATACGAAAATCAAAAAAGTCAGATTTTATTTGCATTTGACCTGTTGATCGCTGATCAAGCCAAAATCGGCCAGATTCTGGAGCATCTCTAGCAAGCTCACATTAATGGAGCTGGTTTCAGTTACGTTGAACATTTCAGTGGTTTTTCTGCGATTGTACTTGGAGACTGTACGTTTCTCATGAAAATGCAAATCTTCAGCCTTTGCGGCAAATCAATTGGAGGCTGGCCTGGTATTAGCCAATTTATCCCCTGTGAAGCCATGGTTTTTGGAACGCAGGTGGTGCACAGAGCCTTTCTTTCACACAGAGGTTCTAGGATTTCGCCATCGAAGATTTTATTAAGAAAGGAATTGCTCTCCAATTAAAATAAACGAGACCACTTGGTATGGAATGTATGAACGGCCTTCCTTGTTCATTGCGTTCCAGTGTTTGGTTGCGTGCTTGTGGAGTTGCTGTGATTTCAGAAGGACAGGAGCTGTGTGAGCAATAAAAGCCATGTCTACCAGCTGAAATGTATCTGCTCCTAGGGTTTCCACATACCATCTTAAGTTAATATTAGCGGGGTCAGATGAAACGCTACTAGTTTTGTGGGATGGTTGATGGATGATTTAAAACAGCTGACAAGTGTCGGGGAATAAAATCTGATCAGCTGTATGTTTATTCCTTCAACACAGTGTAAAAATGTTTTGAAAAAAATCATAGAAATACAGTTGCTATTACAAACTAATATGTGAAATGAGAACGCACAGTTTGTCTGTGACAACAATATTATGGAAACTCTCAAACTTGTAACACAAGACTGTAAAGATGGTGTGTAGATCAATTGTGTTACACAGCTGGAAGATGCTGAGCGTCCATTAAATGATTTTCAGCTGTTCAAAAGCTGACCTGTAAATCATAAGAAAACTATCTGGATCTCTGCTTAGAGGTGCTGAGGGAAGGTCTGCAGAGAACGCTGACTGACAGGCCTCAGCTCAGCTCAAGAGCACTAACTCAGCAGAACTGAGAGGTCGACTGAATGGAACCAGTGTAGATGTGAGAGTACAGACATATTGGTGCGCCACCAGTGATCTTCCGTGAAACATGTACTGAGAAAGGACCAGGTAAAGAGTTTCCTCTCTTGGCGGGTTTGTTGCGCTGCCCTGTGTTTCCATTTGCAGATGATGGATTTCACAGTGCTCCAAGAGAACATCAAAAATATGGATAATTCTTCTAACTCCGCCCCAACTTGTACTCTTCAACAACTTTGTCCCTGACTTGTCTGGAGAGTTCCTTGGTCTTCATGGCGTGATGTCTGTCGCTTAGTGGTGCTGCAGCCTCTAGGGAATTTCAGAAAAGGCGTGTTTATACTGACTGATCATGGCTCCATCCGAATACCCTTATAGAGTAAGTGCTCTTTAGCCAAAGTGGAAGTGCGTCAGCGGTCGCCATGATAAGTGCTGTCCGAATAGTGCAGAAAGTAAGGAAGGATGTACTGTAGGAAAAGGAGCCTGTGAGCTTCCTCCCATGGCTAGATTTTGCCTAGGAACCCTGCAACGTCCTTTACTGATGCTAAGAAGCCTTAAGGTATCCCACAATCCATTGCGTGACATAACGTGTCAGCACAGCCCCCTCACGGAAATCAACAAAAATGTTTGGAGAGAAGAGAGCGCGCACTTTGTAGTTCTTTTTCAGAAGGCTGTAGGCCCGGATTTGAATCGCATCACCCATGAGTGTTTCTGTCACGTGATGATGTCGCGGTTAATGGCTGTCCGAAATCGGCACCGCAGTCCGACGCTCCTTTCCTCCTAGGGAAGCTAGGAACAAAGGCTATGAGCTATTATTGAGAGTATCAGATTTAGCCCATGTGACACCCAGATTGCCCACAGGAGGGCTTCATGTCTCTTATTATGTGACTTTTGAAGGCAGCTGGTTGCACCAGAACTTTTTAGTGACTTCATAAGAAATGGGGGTGGATAAACCCAGTGTGCCAATTTTGAGTTTTTGTCTAGTCTTTCTCATATATTGTTCTCATTTCACTTCACTAATTTAGACTATTTTAATCATATCCATCACATAAAATGGGATTAAAATTTAAATAACAGGTTAGAATGTAACACAATATATGAAAAACCAAGGCGGGTGGATACTATTGCAAGGCTCTAGATGCACAGCTTTATGGAATCTCTGGCTGGCTCTTTGCTAAGGCACTCTAGTATTTTACCCATCTTCCATAAACTGATAAAGGGATTTAGCTAACACCAACATGAAATCCCAGAGTCCTCGACTTTTTTCACATTTTATCACAATGCGGCCGGCCCGTCATGTAATTATTTTTCTGGATTTTATGTAGCAAATGAGTGAATGATAAAGACGTGCAGAAAAACAGTGCTTTTGAAAATAAACACCCGAAAATAATTTAAAGCATTTGTATTCAGCCCAAACAATGTCAATAATTTAAAAAGACAAGAATTCACTGCAAGTTTAGATGAAAGTCTTTTGGGATGTATCTGTACCAGCTTCACACATCTAGACACTGAGACGTTTGCTAATTCTCGCAAAATACTGTGAACATCAGTTTTCATGTCTCGGTTCAGATTCTCCATTGGTCATCCGTAGATCCGGACTTTGACTGGGGCAGCGTAAATATGCTTCGGTCAAAACAACACCGTGGTATTGTTGTCCTGCTGGAAGGAGAGCCTCCGCCCCAGTCGCAAGTCGTTTGCAGCCTCTAACAAGTTTTCCTCCAGGAGTGTCCATCCAACCCCCCATTAACTCTGAGCAGCTTCCATGCTGAGATCTTGGCCACAGAATGATGCTGCCACTACCCTGTTTGGCCCCACGGTAATATCAAGAGTCCAGCTCAGATTTCACCCAGATTCACACATAACACACAGACCAAAAAAACAAGACATACTCTTCAGGAGTCAGAGTAATTGGCAGTGTTAGTTTTTCACCAATCAGTGCTTTATATGTCGGCCGCTTTACAATTATTAGATCCATGACATAAACCCCCATCGACTTGCATCAGAGTTTGCTGTTGTCACATGGATACATGTGGACCGGGGTGTGAATCAGCGGATCGGCCTCTTTGCTCTCAGAGCTGAGACGTCGTCGCCTTGGAGCGCTCAACCTGTCCGCGGCAGTGTGAATCAGAGGGAGTTTATTTTGAAAGGGCCTGCCGGATGTTGTGGTTTGCTGTCACGGCTCTGACGCCGGCGGAGGCAGAGCTGCAGTGCGGACAAACAGGCTGGCAGCGGACATCCTTCCAGCCGCGCACCGCCCTGACAGCCCGCACGGCTCTGCCTCAGCCGGGGTCTTCGGTTCGGGTTTTTCTTGCGGATCGTCTTTCGGATCCGGTCCAACAGGAGGAAGGAACCGCTCCGCATCCTCCTCCACCCTGTCCTCCTCCTCCTCCTCCTCCTCCCCCCGCCCTCCTCTTCCTCCTCAGCATCACCATCAGCTGCAGCATCAGATGAGTCCGGGACGGCGGCGGGGATCCGAGAACAGCACCTTGGGTTTGTTTCTGGACTCTGCTCGTGCCGGACTTGCAGCGGGACGTCTGGGTTTCGGACGAACCCGGTGCGGGTGGATACGGCCTGTATCTGAGGAGGAATAAATGGTGATTTAGTCCTGTGGGAGTCTGAGGCCCAGACCTCGACCCCTTCTCGGAGGAACGGTGGGTTTTCTGGACCAGAACGGTTTGTGCCGAAGTAAAATCCCAGATGAAGATTCCCAAAAGGCGGAAAAGGAGCGGACGGTGTGCCAGGTAGGCCCGATCCGGACCAGTCTGGGCCCGGAGCAGCTCTTACAGCGTTTACTGGGCGTGTGTGGGGAACGTTCTGGGCCGATGTGTGAAATGAATAATGTGCGTCAGCGACGTTTGATCCAAGCGAGACCCGCGCATCCCTCCCCGGATGCTGATGCGGGCTGTGTAGCTGGGATGTTCTGTAATTCATAGCGTGGTCCAGTGCGGGCCCAATGTATTGATTAGGAAAATGTGATGGTACGCATGCGCGCCAAGGACCCATGACTGTGCACTGCAGAGGACAGATTGAATAAAGAGTGATGCAGGGATGCTGCGGTTTAGAGCTGGATCAGAGCGGAAGTGAAGCTCTCACGCGCTCTGTTGTTCATCTGGACACTTTGTTCATTCTTTGTTTAGAGCAAACGCGCCGTGTTGATGCTGGCAAGTGCAGCCTAAGAAAGTGATTTTGTTACTTTCCAGTCGTTTAGTTCAGCTCAGCCTGTTACCGTTAACTTTGCGGACATTAATGATTAGCCAATTAAAAGATGTCATTCATAAGGAAACTCCTGTCACTGCTGGAGCAGAGCAGGGACCGAACCATTTCTGAATATTTACTGTGCTAGCCAAAATTATTCTGAGCCCTGGGAAAGATTTCTGAAAAGCCTTTAAATAAAATGATCCTTTACCGCTGAAGCATAATCTCACTCGGAGATCATTTCACAAATTCTTCTTTTCACAATTGCTACAGATTGTCCAGAGTTCTGGGTCCTCTCTTATCCTCTCCCTTCTTCAGCTCACTCTTTATTTTAAGACGGCCATGATAAAAGATCGAATTCCTTTCTGGTGAACTATTTCGTGTCGATATGACCATATGTCTGGCCACCAAATTGTAATTTAGCCTTTGGTAGACAATCAGGCTCGAGCCATCACAGACCACCCAGACCCCCCCACCATGCTTAACTGTGGACATGTGATACTTTTACATATTACATGTACCCTGTTCCTCACTAAACCCACCTGGACTGTTTCTTGCCAAAAAGCTCAATCTAAACCTCATCTGTTCACATCATCCATCCATCCATCCATCCATCCATCCATCCATCCATCCCTCCCTCCCTCCCTCTCCATAGCGACATCCTCCAGCTGTTTCTGGAGGATCCCAAGGCATTCCCAGGCCATACAGGATACATAGCTCCTCCAGAGAGTTCTGGGGCTCCATCCGAATACCCTTACTAATTACTTCTAGCTCCTGTTCCTTGACATTTCACGGGGTCAACAGTAAGAACTCTATCGTGAGAAGGAAAGGAGCTTCGGACTGCTGTGCCGACTTCTCACAGCCTTTAACTCCGACATCATTACGTGACAGAAACTCTCATGGACGATGCGAGTCAAATCCAGGCCTACAGGCTTCTGAAAATGAACTACAAAGTGCGCGCTCTCTTCTCTACGGCCATTTTTGTTGATTTCCATGAGGGGGCTGTGCTGATATGTCATATCACGCAAAGGATTGTGGGATACTTTATAGCTCCTTATTGCCGGCAAGGGTCGTCGTGGGGTTCTTAGGCAAAACTAGCCATGGGAGGGAGCATACAGCCTACTTTTCCTACATCCTTCCTTACTGACTGCACTATTCGGACAGCACTTATCATGGTGACTGCTGACGCACTTCTGCTTTGGCTAAAGAGCCCTTGCTCTATAAGGGTATTTGGATTGAGCCTACGTCTTTCCCGGGATCTCTTCCCAGTGGGACTCACCTGGAAAACTCCCAAAGACAGGCTCCCTCCTGATAACAAAGCTCCTCCCCCCATCTCTAAAGCTGAGCCCAGCACCCCTTGGGAGGAAACTGATTTTGGGTACTTGTTTCCAAGATCTTGTTCTTTCAATCATGATCCAGACCTCACCACCATAGGTGAGGATGAGAATGTAGACGGGAAAGTTTTGCTTTTTGGCTCAGCTCTTTCTTCACCACAACAGGCCGGCGCAGCGCTGGCATTACTGTAGACGCAGCCCCAATCCGACCGTCCATCTCTCGTTCCAGCCTATCATCCCTCGTGAACCAGACAGCAAGACTCCTCCGCTTGAGGCAGAGACTGAGTCTCAACCAAGAAGGGGCAATCCACCTTTTTCTGGTCGCATGTTCACATGCTTCTAGTTAAAATTCCATCAAATCTTTTGGTAAAACTTATTTGGCAAGATTGGATTATTTCACCCACTGAATAAACGTTCTCCATCCACAGGTTATTGTGTGAAAATATACCAGCGCACGTGCACACACACACACACACACACACACACACACACACACACACACACACACACACACACACACACACACACACACACACACACATATATGTTTGAAGGCTTTTTGTACATCTTTACCGGGCGTATAAATGCAGCCAGCACTGTATACTTTATCTGAAGGATGGTACTACTTTTATGCTGGAGATGTTTGCAAACAGACATTTAGCAACCATTTTTTGTTTGGCTAAACAGAAGATCTCCTAAAAATTGCCAAGCAAAAACTAGTTAAAGTGAGTCTTTTAAGTTCTCCAGATGAACAGGAAAAGTTTGATTTAGATGACTTTATTTGGATTCCCTTTAATAATAGATCTAAAAAGAGGCACTTGGAGATCATATTTTGGCAGTAAAAGGTTCAAACTGAAAACCGCCAAACCATCAAAATCAAATTCACAGATTTACTTGAAATTGTAAAATCTGTATTTTTTTAGTCCAATTTTAGCTCAGCATACAGTTGTGTTTGTGTTTAGTTTAGCTTTTCTCCCGTATTTTCTGTTTTTACAGAAACATGTTGAGAAGCCAGGGACGTAAGGAAGCTGAGGCAATACATTGTGTGCCCAATACTTTTTTTCTCTAATATTATCCTGCGATGGTTTGGTATGTTGCATTTTCAAAATGGGGAATTTGAGCTATTCTTGAAAGCTTTCATAAAAGTGTCCTACTCTGCTCCTGCTTTCGCAGCGGTGCCTATGCCCAGCTAAACGCGGCTGCCTGATCCGTGTGTGTTCAGTTCACAAACCTATAAAACTGTACGTCTGATGTTCTCCTCCATCTAATGGCAGATTCACCATGAAATTCTGAATTCAGTTCAGAAAAGCTTCGAGTGTGCAAGTTGTCTTACAGCAACAGAACATAAAAGACCTTCTCAGTGAATTGAGGATTTACCTGCAGCTTTCTGCACATCAGCTGGTTTAAGTGAAACTGTTGAGACAGCAGAAGTGATGTCTCCTTTACATAAACTACTCTTAACATCCCACTAGAAAGTACCAAGCATAGGTGTCCGCAACCTTTTAACTAAATGAAGTGGTTAACCATCTTCAAGATAAAACAGCAGGGAGATACGCAGCTGAGCTGATGCTGCAGTGCATTAATATTTGCATGGTGCCCTCTCTGCACTTAGCATTTAAATATGGACACAAGCCAGCATCTGAAATTGGTTCATTAGCAAAACAATTTAAACCAAACTATACATTGACATCAAAGAACGTATTGCCAACCTTTACACCTGTTCACATTTTGTCACATTACAGCAAAGCCCTGAATCTATTTAATCTAAATTTGATGTCATATTTATTTATAATGTTTTAAAAAGTGAAAATTGAAACATTGTAGTGCTCATTTGTAATTAGCCTCCAATCCTCTAGATACCAGTAAACCAAATCTGGGGCAACCAATCACCTTCAACTACCCCGTAACCAGTGTCCTCCCACAGGACTGCACCTTATATCACAAGTACATTGTGATTGTAATATAAGTGTGCACAATTGTAATAATGCCAAAGACTGTTTGAATGCAGGATTTGTTGGGCGTTAGATTTCAAGTATCAGGAGTTCACATTTTGATGCCAAGATTTCGCCTTTCGGTAGGAATCTTGTTGCAGTAGCTGCCCCCGCCTGATTTATCCCCAAAGCAACCCCCAGTTTATTCATACACTGAGGATGGAAAACCAGTGAGCCTGGAGCATCATCATTCCTAACGAGGAATCATTGCTGCATGTGGGCAGCAAGGGCTCACCTGTACTGTTTGATCCAAGGGAAAAGCTTCGGTAGCATCACATTAGGCCACGCTATTGCTCATTGGTGAATAACATCTGTAGCCGGAACTATAGTTTAGTTGGAATAGTTGACAACCAAGCAGGACATTAAAAGGGTCTAGTTCATTGCTCTCAAACTGAAACCCTCTAGGGCTGGTGTCCTGAGACCTTCAGATGTGTCCCTTGATCTGCACACCTTAATCGAATGCATAAACTGCCTGACTAGCATGCGGTCAAGCTCTGCAGAGCTCCTAATGGAGTCAAGTGTGTTGAAGCAGAGACACAGGTAAAAGTTGCAGGACACTCGAGAGCTGCCGTGGGAGACCGCTGCTCCAGGTGGATGTTGGTGAGCTAACAATTATGATGAACCTTTAAATCTAAAAGGACTGCGTTACCGGGGTTACTGCACATACTTGAAAAGCCTGAAATTTGATTTGATCATTTTCAGTCAAGAAAAAGGAAAATTTGGCATGGATAAAAGTTTGAGTTTCCAGACAGACCTTAATCCGTGATGGATTTTTAAATATTTTGAAGCGTACCTTTTTTGAGTTGCCACATCAAAACTTAAGTTTTGTTCAGCTCACTGGTTATTTTGTTTTTTGAGTTACCAACAGATAAATCACCCAGGAAAAAAATATAAATATAAATAAAAAAGGGCAATTTTTTAGATTTGTTTTTGGGCCCTGGATCCTTTTACTCCTGACTTTTAAACGTCTACAAAATTGATTCTGGGATAGTATGAAATGGAAATATGACAGAATGTTTTCAAAGCCACTTTTCTCCTTCCTGATGAGCAAGTCTACAGCGTCTGGCAAAAACTATGTTGTTACTCCTTGACAAAAAGGCCAAAAATCTAATTTTTTGAGTATATTACAAAACCAAATGTCAAAATAATAAGAAAAAAAATTATTTGAATAATCATTTATTTCAACATCTGGATATTATGGCTTTGTAAAAACATACCTTTCCCCTCCAGGAGAACAAACATGTAATGACCTCGTAATTAACATTTCTGAAACAATTACCAGCATAAGTGTAATTGTGCAAATAAAGCTTGCAGACCTTAATGAGAGGCTGCCGCTGGCTGATTGACAGGAAACATGGACCCAACAACTCTGCTCCAGACCATGTAAACAACACAATAAAGCCTCACAGTTTCGCTTTGTGGTGAATCTAGCATTACATGGTAGTACTAAATGAATATTTCATTCTTCCTTCACCGATTCTGTGCACTGCATTTGCTCTCTGAGGAATTAAAGATGTAAACACTGTTTATGAACTCCTGCCCCCCTCATGTTCTGCCTCACTTGTGAAGCCAGGACAGACAGTCGGTGGTCGTTCTCCTCATCCTCTGACGGTTAACTCTGCCCTCTGTTTTGGCTTGTAGGCTGACAAAGGAGCAGGAAGGGTATTTTCCCGCTCAGGATTTGTTGTAAACCATCAGGTTTTCCAGGAGCTCAGAACTATGGTGAGCTCTGAGTGACTTTATCAGATCAAAACTGGAATGATGACAACTCGGCTACTGGCAGAGCATCCCACCCTCTCCTCCACAATAATAAACTGATAGATTTATAGATAAAGGCGAAGAGAAGAAGTCAAGACTGCGGTTTGATTGTAGAGGAGGTGTCTGTCAGGATGATTCACTTTGATTTGCTGCTGAGGTCCCGTTACAACCCATAGTTTACTGCTGCTGGACCACTAAGCCTCCTTTTCTAATTTACACATCAGTACGGAATGCTGTTCTATTTGCTTATATGGACATTATATATGATACTGCAGTAAGTGCAATATAATTCACTTAGTTATAATACCTTATGAAGGTCTCTGTTCATTAAAAGTAGTTTCAGTCCACACTGATTGAAACGTAATGATTGTTCACAGCTAAGGTTGCCTTTTCAGAAGCCTGTACAAACTGTAAAGTCCCCGAGTAAACGTTTTGCATTCATGTTCCCATCATTTTTCTTAAAAAAAAAATCTAGAGTTTGCAATTGTGACAGTAAAACCGCTCATTAAATGTAAGCCTTTCACCACAGCATTTATCCAAACAATAAAAAATAAAAAATCTAATTTTTTTTAGGCATAAAATTGTCTGACAAATCTCAGGCCATCTAAAGACAATATCTGGGAGTTGCCATGCCACAAAGTTTTTGCTCCAATGCAACGTCTTTTATTCGTGGCTCTTCCTAAATTATGAGATTCTAGTGATAACTAATAACCTGGGGAACAAGTACTAAAACACAAATAATTAACGAATGAAAGGTCGGGGGTTACAGTCTAATCCTAAATCTAATGCGTTCCTTAATCTAATAGGGGAAAGAACAAAAAAGGGGTATGTGAACCAAAGAAATTACAAACACCTGGACCTGATATTTTTCAGCCACCCAGCCGTCACAGCAGAGCAGGAAAAGCCCCTTACTTGGGTCAGACATGAGCTGGGTTATCTTAAGCAACTAGCCAGGGTCGCTAGTCTTGGGAAAGTCTGGTTTTTGATGGTTTACAAAGTTCAGTCTAAGCCTCTGACTTCAGTTCCACTGGAGGACGTGCCTCCCGGGGAGGAGCATTACCAGGCACTGATCGACGATGAAAAGCAGCCATGATTTAATGTGTTATGCAGCCAATCATACATTGATTTCTGAAACATCTCCTTCGGATTAGAGCTCAACCGATACATGTTTTTTTTTAAGAACAATGCCAATACCGATTATTTTGGCATCACTCTAACCAATACCCGACATGTGTTGCCAATTTTTTGAGGCCCAATTTTTCGAGCTGATATTGCTTTTTCTTCCTCCATCTACATGATAAAAATGACACAATAATAACAAACGTTACACAAGTCTCAAAACTTGCGTTTAAACCCGCCAATGTTAACAATCAGCTTCAGACCGCAGTTTGAAAGGTACACAGAAATAATCCGCATCACGACTTACGGCAACGCTTAATGAACGTGTCACAGCGAGAAAAGAGCTTCTTTAGTTCAGTGGGAAGACAAAGGAGAATAAACACTGACCACTGCTGCAGTGTATGGACGGTGTTTTATGTAAAGTTAGACGCTGTGATTGGTAATTATTTTTATGCGGATGCATGATTCTCCATGGGAACGAACACACGCACAGGTGTCCCCCAGGTGGAGAGCAGATGGGGATTTTTAGGCACAGAAACAGACAGACACCGCTGTTTCCTCCCACTCACTGTGAGACAGGGACAGACTGTCAAAGAGCAGATACAGCTAAATTAGACACTTAAACCTACATTAAAAGTTCAAAACGTATGTTGTTGTGGGCACACATTGTCAGGCGCTCTCGGCCAGGTAGGGAGAGGCAATGTATGTGCCTCCTATGATCTCAAGGCATGGCTGCCGAATGCGTTAACAGATCGGCCAACTCATGCACGTATCGGCCGATACCGATGCAAGAAACCCCCCGCACCGTAAATATAGCCCCAAAATATCGGCCGAACTCTACTTCAGGTGCCAAAACTTTCAACAACCTATCACTGTAGGCACAGTAATATCTCGTATGTGAGGCCGTTGAAGCTCACGTTCAACCATTTCTAACTTGTAATCATTCGTATTTATTAAAAAAACAGGTTCCCATTTAAAGTTTGAAACATTTAACAATCAATACTGAAATATCTCAAAGTTTTCTCGATTAAACATAATCAAACGGTTCACCGTAAAATCTTTGACGTGTCTTGTTTTACGAGGAGCTTTTTAAATCTGTTGGCAGCATTCACACAATAAGATTGGTACAGCAACGTTGGGAAAGGCTATGAAACAATCATTATTAGAAAAAAAACAAGACAAAAACTGAGTTTATTTTCACTAAAGCCAAAGTCCACTGTAGCCATTCTGGATCTGGAAAAAGAGAGGTCTTGCAAGTGATACATCGGTATGTTTTCTCTGTACTATTAGCAGTATGAGTCATGCCCCTCAGACATATCCATCTGTTCTACATCTATATAACAAGTAAAACAGCAGTTTCTGATGTGTTTACAGCTACGTAAGACTGTCGCTGTGCTTTCAGGGAAACTTAGTGGTCGCTCTCCTCTGCAGTGACTGGAGTCTCAGCAGCGTGTCGAATTCTGCAGCAGGTTTCACTGCATCTCCAGTGTTGCAGCTGCTGGTGGCTGCGCATCTGTTGATGATATTGGTACTGCTGTTAATGGACTGTATCACTGAAGATACAGAGAAGCCTCCTCTTTTTCCTTTGCAGTCTTCCCAGGCCTCTAGGAGGGCTGGTCAGACCGGAAGCACAGAGAACCCTTTACTATTATGCGCCTGAACTCTGCATGCACTGATGACGGCTTGGGCATTGCATGCTGAACAGCATGGTTTGGGGACTGACATGCATCATTTTGAACTTAAGGTTTCCCCCACAAATTTACTTGAAGCTGATATCCATTTATGGCCGATGTGTTGTATCCAAGAGGAGTAAAAGTTGGTGTTCAGTTCCGGCTGGAGAACGCCAAAGTAACAGGTTGTTATAGCTGAGAGCAGACCGCTGCTGTGAGACTAATGCAACTGATGGTAGTAGTCACTAGAGTGGATGAACAGTTTTTATGCTTTTCTAGCTCAGAATAATCACATCCCTTGAGATTATATCCCCTTGCAGTTGCGACAGTTAACCCACCTTCAGACAACCCATCTTTAAAATGTGAGGATTTTTCTTTAAGCCGATGCTCTGATGTTCGGATGGAGCAGTCAGGTTTAAGAGAACCCCTATAAAGACTGGTCATTTTCCAAATCTGCAGCTACTTTGAGCTAGGTAAACTATAAAGCTTTCCCGGATTCTTTTTCCGTTATGGTGCTGTGAAAAAGTATTTGCCCTTTTTATTGTATTTGACATTTTTCTCATGTTTTTGCTTTCTTGCCACACTGAAATGTTTCAGATCAAACATGTTTTAATATTGGATAAAGGCAACACGAGCAAATACAAAAAACTGTTTTCAAATAATAATTTCATTCATTAGGAGGGAAAAAAGCTATCCAGACCAACCTCATCTTACGTGAAAAAAAGTATCCCCCCCCAAGCTAGTTGAGCCAGACTTAGCTGTAATAACCGACATCAAGAGTTTGCAGTTCTTAGCAAAGAGACTTTAACATCAACACCGAGGGATTTCGGCCCGCTCTCCTTTGCAGAAGTGTTTTCATTCAGCTGCAGGGTTGTTGAGCATGAACGGTGAGTTTAAGGTCATAATACATCTGAAAGGGACTTATGTCCAGACTTTGAAGACGCCACTCCTAAACTTCATTTTATTTCTTTATTTCTTTATTTATTTATTGGTAATTTAGAGGTGGCCCTGCTTCTGTGCTTTGGATAAATGCCGTGCTGCATAACCAGAGTTGCTGTTCTGATGGCGCTACATTCTCCTGCAGGGTGTTGTGGTAGAGAACAAAAGTCATCATCCCATTAATTATGGTAAATCTAAAAGGTCTCGGTGCCACCATCGTGTCAGTACGATGTTCTGGTTCTGAAATGCTGTTAGTTTTGGGTCAGATGTAACATTAGCCACACCTTCCAAAAAGTTTCACTTTTGTCCTTTAACTGTACCGAATATTTCCCAGAAGTCTTGGGGATCATCTAGAGTTTTCTTTCGTAAATGTTGAACGGGCTTTATCTTCTATTTGGTCTGCAGTGGTTATTCCAGTGATCTCATGTTTGCCCATCCTCTCTCTCATTGTTTAATCATTAACTCTGGCCCTGACTGAGGCAGTGAGCTTTAGATGTTGTTTCGAGTTGCTTGGTGGCCTCCTGGTTGAATAGCCAGTCTGCTCTTGGAGTAATTTTGGTTGACCAGCCTCTCTAGGAAAGGTTTACCTCTGCTGCTGATTTTGGTTGTCACTGTCGTTCACCGGGATCCCAAAGTTTTAGAAATAGTCAATGATTTTATTTTTTCGCCCTTTTTATTTTTGCTTTGAAGGATGTGTAGCTTTCAGCTTTCAGTTCTGTTAAAATGTTTTAATATATCTGCAGGTTCAGTAATAATTAGACCTGCTTGTGAAGTTCAGCTCAGGTTTCTAAAAATGTAGTTTAATCACGGTTAATTCACAATTATCTTTGTCTGATGATCTGAAGCCTTTTAGTGTGAAAAAAAAGCAAAAACAGAAGAAATTTGGAAGGGGGCAAACACGTCACCGCACCATAGACTGTCTTCCCAATCAGAAATCTCTCAGGCTGTTTCCAGCGATCTCCTCGAGATTAGTTCATCTTCTAGTCAAACACATCCAGCTGATTTTAGAGAGGTTGTTGGGTGCAGTAATCCCCTTCACAATACTAAGTTTCAGGTTTCTTTCTCACCCTGAAAGTAACAGCTAGTTGTGTCAGTACTATCTATTTTAATATTTATTTTTGCTCTAAAATGTGTTATAAAAACACAAAAAGAAAACCCTGGAACACGATAACAGCCTCTAGTATTTCACTCTTTTCAGTAGGATATATGATTTCAGAATAAAATCTTAATTCCTCTCAACTCTCATGGTTGTTTGCCTGTCTTAAACGACAGCAAAACCTATTTGGGAAATCTTGATTCTAATGTCTGGTGACACAGCCGCTTTCAGGTTGATGCTGGCCTCATAAAGAACCAGCAGATGTTGAAACACAGACACTGGTTCCTCGTTAGCTAAATCTAATATATGCTGTGTTTTTTATTTACCTCAAAAGTCAAAACTTGGTTCTTGAAAAAAAAAAAAAACGGCACCAAGCTTAAAGGTGTGCCTGGAACCAGTGGAGTTTGTGGACATAAATGTTGGGCTCAGAGGCTAACTAGGATTAGCAACACAAGCTAATAATATAAAATAAATTGTCTGTATTGTCTGTGTTTTATGTATTCAACAGTTTTTGTAACAGACATTATACAATACTATGTGGACTACTGATTTAGTGAAATAAAAGCTATCAGAAGTGCAAATAAACAGCCTATCACTAGTGTGTGTTTGATATGTGTGGCAGCCATATTGGATTATAAAATCGGGGTTGATGATAAGGGTCTGTCATCCCACCAGGCATGGGCTGGTGTGATGTTCTCACGCTTTGATATGCTTAAGTAAGAACACCGTGTTCTCACAGCATTAACACACAAATTTAACACAAGAAAACTGAGCACCTAAAATATACCAATATGACGGCTATGTAGAGTTATAATGATTCTAATAGTGACATTTAGTTATTGCTATTTTGATTATTGTACGTACATTTATGCTAAAGTATCGAGTAAACATCTGTATTGTTCAGTAGTAGTTTGAAGTGTTTATCATGCAGAATATTAATTCTGCTCACTTTGAACGAACCACAATCTAATATATTATATAGAATTAGCTATTTAACTAGCATGTCCTGTAGTCTTTGATGGTGTTGCCTTAATAAGAGCAGTTGGGGCTTCTGTTTTCTTAATCCAACCTAATTATCTGTGGCAATATTTTCAAACAAGCATATTCAGCTGCCTCGTCAGAGAGGGTTAATCGTAGGAGCCTTCTTCCAACCGGCTCCTGAGAATTTCCCAGCAACAGGTGGGGAAGGGGGAATGCTTTGCTGCTCTCGGCTCTATGCTCCATAGATCTAGAGGAAACTCTTGCCCTTCTCACTTCCTCATGGTTATGTTAAAAGAATTTTAAAACCATGGTTTTTTTTCACATACCTTAATACCGGTATTCAGCCCGTGCATGCTGCCGACTAGGAAATTGGGTTTTAAGGGCATGTTCTAGCTGACGCTTCCAACTTGGAGCACATCATTTTCACCTTGTGACAACAAATGGAACATGGCAATAGTCACTGGAAGTGCAGAGAAGCTTTTAAGCTTGTTTTTTGTCCATACAAAATAAAAAAAACTGCTGCAGGTCACGAAATATAGAATGTATACTTTAAGCCTTTTCTCAAAGAAGACGCTTAGAAACTCTTACAGAGAGGTTTGTAATACACAGCCATTTTTGTGCCAAGTTATGTCTCCCTTTTTACTGTATGTTGGCAGAATTTGTTTGTGAAGGACCCAGACCAGCTGCAGTTTAAGCCCAATTCTAACCAATTGCACTGGAGCTTGAATCCCCCTCAGATCCTGATTGGATCATGTCCCTGTGCCATGTTCATGGTTGTAAGTTTATTCAGTTTTGGTTTTCAATGATTCGCCTTAGCTGATGCCTGTGGCTGCAGTCAGGACAAGGCCAAAGGGTCCAGCTGCTTCCTCTGCAGACATGATATTTGCTTCAATTACTGCAAATACCATCACACCCTCTCCCCTCACCACAACGCCAACTGCAACCCTCCTACCAGCCTGTTCCCTGATCCAGCTCAAGAATGGCTTCTCATAGCAGTCAGCCATATCTAATGCTTGTTGTTATACTGGACTGCTGTAATTCTCCAAGGAGAAAGCTGTAGGGTAATCTCCCAGAACCAGATGATGAAATATTCTGTCTCGCATTTCCTGCCCATCCTCTTTTTTTTCACCTCCTGCCCTGTCCTCACAGATAAATGGCTCTTTTAAGCTTGGAGCTGCTCGAGTTCTGGCTAGTTGGCAGATGCAGTGCCTAGTCCCCGGCCTCCAGGACAACGGCAACATGAACGGGACGTCCGAGCAGGCCGACATCCTGCCGCCAAACTGTATGGTCAAGGACCGATGGAAAGTGGTGAGCAAGAAAGTATTTCATCCGCTCAGTTCGGCCCGTGCAATTTAAATGTAACCACAAACAGCGATTGTAAAAAGTAATCATTTAATCAATTATAGAATTACTATCAGAATTTTTATCATTGTGTCCATTTCTAAACGTTAGTTTCAAAGCAGTTCTGTCTGATGTTTGTGTCATGTTTTAGTGACAGTCTTCTAGCTCTGAGAGAATGTAGATCTGACTCTAATTGTCTGCATCCTGGATCCCTGTGTGCCAGCTGAAGAAGATTGGCGGGGGTGGGTTTGGGGAGATCTATGAGGCCTTGGACCTGCTGACACGGGAGAATGTGGCATTGAAGGTGGAGTCAGCCCAGCAGCCCAAGCAGGTGTTGAAGATGGAGGTGGCAGTTCTTAAGAAGCTGCAAGGTGAGAGTTGCCACCTTTTTGACACATTTCGTGTGTTTTCTATCAGGTGAAACAGCTACTGTAAACATTCCAAGCTACAGGCATTTTATTTAAGAAAAGGTTACATTATACATATTAATATTATCATTTTAATACTGAGTATTCTCCCTATATTTCCGAATATCAAATTTAAACACCCCAGGAAAACAATATATGACTGCATCTTATGTTTCCATTAGAATATTTACACAAAGAAACCTCTCACAGTTTTCATATTAACACTGGACATACAGTCAAATTTAATAAATTAGAATGTGCTTTCCGATGAGGCTTCTATGTCACATCAAAAATACCTTATGAAAATAATAATCTTTAAGCAGGTGGTACTTGACATTGTCCTCCACATTTCTTTATTAAAAAGATTTTTCTCTGATGCATAAATCTAATCTTAAATGTCACATTTTCATTTGACCTAAGTGGAAAATCATAGGTCAACAATATTAAAAGCCTGAAAACATTACTCTGTGTAACCTACATAAGTGCTTTACTTAGCAATTTAAGTTACTGAAATAAAGTCAAGTTAAGTCAAGTTTATTTGTATAGCACATTCTAGCAGCAAGGCAGTTCAAAGTGCTTCAAATCATGAAAACATAAAAACATCATAAACACATCGAAACGGTGACTGGTTGTGAGACCAGTAACAAATATTAAATTGTATCAGGTGAAAACATCAATACCCATCAAATATGTTGGTCAGTGTTCCTGTTATTATGGACTGAAAACAACTCTAAACAGGTGGGTTTTCAGTCTTGATTTAAAGGAACTGTGTTTCGGCTGATTGACAGTTTTCTGGAAGTTTATTCCAGATAAGTGGAGCATAGGAACTAAATGCTGCTTCTCCATGTTTAATTCTGGTTCTCGGTATGCAGAGTAGACCAGAACCAGAAGATCTCAGTTGTCTGGAGGGTTGATACAGCAACAACAGGTCTTTAATGCCGTTCGGTGATTTATAAACTAACAGAAGTATTTTAAAGTCTATTCTCTGAGCTACAGCGAGCCAGTGGAAGGACTGTAGAACTGGGGTGATGTGCTCTATCTTCCTGGTTTTAGTGAGAAAACGAGCAGCAGCATTCTGGATCAGCTGAAGTTGTCTGACTGATTTTTTTTGGGTAGACCTAAGACACCATTACACTAATCAATGCCACCAAAGATAAATGCATGGATGAGTTTCTCTAGATCTCGTTGGGACATCAGATTTCGGACCTGATCACTAGTTTGTAGTAGTAGTAACTGAAGCTGTGTGCTGACTCTAGTTTGTTCCTCTTTGGTTCAAAGATAATAACTTCAGTTTTGTTTCTGTTCAGCTGGAGAAAGTTTTGGGACATCCATGCATTTATTTGTTCTAAGCATCCGTTTACTGCATGGATGGGTTCAGTGTCACCTGGCGGAAACCAGAAACCAGACTGAAAAACATCAAAGCAGTTGGTCATTGTAAGGAAGCTAATTAGCTGTTGAAACACAGCTTTTCAATCATTTTACTGATAGTTAGCAGGTTTGGAGATTGGCCTGTAATTTTGTAGATGTGATTTGTCCAGATTGTTCTTTCTTCTTTTTTTAATAAATTTTTTTATAGCTGCTGTTTTTAAAACCTGGGGTAAAACACCTGAAGAGAATAAAGGAACATTTCAATAATTTCATAATTTTTGGATATGACATTTGTATTTAATCCTGGTCTGTATAGAAATGGTAATGCACACTTTAAACTGGTCAAAACAGAACCGTGCAAATGAAGAGTAAGCAGGCCAAGAAATAATCCATGAGGGACACCACAACTCATCTGGTCCATTTACATAAGTGTGCAAAACACTGCGTTGAGACCTCGGTGTCGACCTTTGTCTCTATCTAGAGGATGCAAGGCGACACACGTGTCTAAACGATTTAGCTCTCTGCTATGTTCTGTGACTACCTCTGTGGATTTTTTTATCTTGTGTGATGCAGAGTGGTTTGTAAAAGCATGGAAAGCCAAAAATTCAGCTTTTCCACATTCTAAATTAAATGCAGAGAAAATATCGGTGCATGTTGCATAACAGCATTATGTCACCACAGAGCTGATGTGTTGATTGTGTCACGTGTGTGGATGTTAAGGCAACATGTGACTGGCTGGGTTAGTGATGAGTCGGGCAGCCTCCACTTTTTCAAGGAGGCTGTTGGACTGGAGCAGCTGGCTGGCTGTTCATGGTCCATCAGTCCTCTTCCTCCTTCACAGACATTAAAAGCTGTCTCCTGCAGGTTACAGCAAATATTCTCACTCTTCATGTGTGAATTATTTAATATCAAATGAACGAACCACATTTATTTTCTTTTTATTAGTGTTCCAGTTTGTTATCCATGTTAGTGTTGGCGGTGAAGTAAGTAGATTTATTTTTTTAGCGACCATTTAAAAGAAATACAGTTTTGTGAAAACATGAAAAAAAAAAAAACAGAGGATGTCTAGTCTTACTTATATTCTTTATTTAGCCAGCTTTTTAGCCAGAGATTGTATTTCATTCAACCTGCATGGAGAGTTTCAAAAGTTGGTACATACATGCATAGAGATGGAAGAAAGTAAAGATATGAAAAGTTGTTAAACATAAATTATCTATTTCAAGGAACACTTCTCAACTTATTGGAATCTACAGAAAATGTGTATTTGCTCACTGCATAAAAATAATAGTGGGCTATTGGTTTGCCAGTTTAGCACCCTTGTAATACTAAACATGAGATAAAAAAAAATGCTGATTTACAACCATCAGCTACGACTCCCTCTCAATCTTTCATTTGCTTCCTTTACTGCTTACATAAACTCAGTAGCTATCCTGCGAGGAACACCGGTTTAGCTTTTTTCTGTTTCCATATGCATCGATTCAAATTTCCAGAACCGATTCTGTTCCGATTCTCAAGATTTAGAATCGATTCTTTTTGATCCGATCCGGTCCGATCTCAAATTGGATTGCTGGTATTGAGCTGTTACCTGAATTACATGACTGAGTAGTTAAGGAACATATTGATACAAGTATTTACCATTATATTAACATTCAAAAGCAAATGAATAAAGTAGTGGTAGTTAATGGTGGCTGTAAGGACCAAACCCTCTCCCTGCATGTTGAGACAGCTGCTTTCACAAACATGCTGTGGGGCAGAATACGCAAACTGAGGATGCCAGAGATATCTACAGCTGCTGTTTCAGTTCAGTTCAATTCAAAAATACTTTATTAATCCCAAACACTAAATGTGGTCACTAAACGGGTGCATTATTAAAAATATGACATTAAAAATTCACCTCCCAGAGGGAAGTATGAGCCAGTAATGGCGATTCACACATTTGAGTTCACAATGGAAAATTAATTTCAAAAAATGTATCATTGGTTAAATGAACCAATCTTTATGAATTAATATCAGAATTGATTCAGAATTGGAAAATCAATTTATTTTAGCAAAGCCTTACTTGTCACTTGCGCTGAAAGGTCGCAAGTGTTTCTCCATCTATTTGAATCATATTCAGTTCCAGCCAAAAGTTTAGATTTAATCATCATAAGCCTTTATGTCATATAAATATATATTTATATATACATTTAGTGCTTTCAATGCTTTTTTTGTGCCAGGGGTTTCTGTTTGGTCTCCACCTTTCAGTCCATATTAATGTAAATCTGTCTTCATTAAGAAGTGCAACCCTGGTGTTCCATCAGCTTCCATATTATGGGTATTTTTCTTTTTTTTTTTATCTTAACCAATTTCCTTTCACCTGATGGTGACAGTTTGGGTCTGATGACTAAAGCTTGGACACAGTTGGGTTGCTCCAGATGACAAAATGACCCAAATGATCAAAACTGGTTTTGGAAAGAAGAAAAGCACCAACCTATATATTTAAAAGCTGTGCCAGGAAACCAACAAATTTAAATGTGCTCATTTCTGAATAAAAGAGTGATCATATGTGCCAGAACCTTTTAATGAGTGGGTTTCTTCTGCATCTTACTAAGGGACGGTTACCAAAATATTACTCAGAGTATATGGATATATCACAGCCAGTATTTATCATTATGACGCCATCTGGACTAGAAGAACATCTGCCATAAATTTAGTAATCTGCAAACCTTTCTTACTTATAACTCTCATTGCAGATGTATAATCATCCACAATGAATAAAGAATAATTTGACTGCATCACTAGAAGCTAATAATTAATAGGAAATGAATAAATTAAGCCTAAACATTAACCGGCTTGTTCTTTGTTTTAGTTCTCATTGCAGTTTCAACTGACCCAAGGACAGCAGCTGCCTTTCTTGCTGCTTAATGCATCTCTGCATTCACTAATTAGTTTCAGTGAAAGTCTTTCTGATGTCATTTTTTTATAAGTGTGACTAAGCTGCAATATGCAAATAAAAAGGACTAACTCTGCCTCCTCTGTATTGCATCTAGGTAGGAAGACAAAGTGTCGAACTAACTGAATAAAAATTCAGAGACTTGGATATGATGATTTAAGATGTTTTTTATTGTGCGTTCCCAAAGCGTAATTCAACTTACAACACATGTTCTTTACTTTCAGGTAAAAATCACGTCTGTAAGTTTATCGGTTGTGGAAGAAATGACAAATTTAACTACGTGGTGATGCAACTTCAGGTGAGTCACAGTGTGTGGGCGACTTTAAACAGTAGGCTGACGACACATGTCGGCAGCTGATTACACCTTTTAATCTGCATTAGTATGCTGTGATATTGTTTTTTTTAAGTGCTTGATAAAGTGTACAGTAGGCTACGGTATTATTGTGTTCACATTGCTCCTAGGACAAAGACTCAATATGACAAATGTTATTAGAATTTGGTAAAAGAAAACAGAAAAAAGCTCAGAATGTGTGTTTTTATTGACCTGGAACAACTTTGACTTGAAGTCTATAGTGGATGGATTGTGGGCTTTTTAACTAGTGATGCACTGATCAGAATTTTATGGTTTATTTCCAATCTCCAGTTTTTGTAAAGCTTTGACCAGCTGATACCTAATAGCTAATCCTATATTCTCTTTAAGGACTATGGTATGAGAAGATAAGAGAACAGCTCTGAAAACACCCAAACCTTGGTCTTTTGAGTGGTCAACAATTATCAATATTAGGGGCAGAGATGATACATAAGAGGAGTTGATGAACAACAGGGTTTTGATAATATTTTACAAATATTTAAAATAAAAACAAAAATAATTGTGGGATTTCCAAAAGGCTGCTAGAATTTCCAAATCCACCATGTTGAGGACAGCTGGAAGCTGAAAGCTCAACAGGAAAAAATAGAAAAACTTTGTTTTGCTCTGCTCAGCCTTCCTGTTATCTGCTCAAAGTCTCGCTCTCTCAGCCTGAATGAACCACAGACATGTTTTGACATGAACTTTTAAATTTTGTGTACCTTATTGTAAAGTGTTACCCTCTTCATTGCTCAGCAACTGTGTCTAAACGAGGGCTGCAATAATTAGTCTATGTAATCAACATCGTGGACAGTAAATAAAATGTTGATGCCAATATAGTCGAGGCGTTGCACAGAATGAGGTCAATGTTGTTTTCTGCTGTAGGCTTGTGCACTACATGAAATAATCCAGAAACATTTCCTGAGGTGATTTAGACTTTTGCAGTTGTGAGACAATCAAACTGTTGAGTCAGAGAGCTTTTGTGTATTTTTCAAAACCCAGTAATTTACACCCACCAGCTCCACAGGACCAGCGGCACTTAGCAGCATGTTTGGAGGTTCTGATTGGGGTTGGATCTTTTAGGATATACATACAATCCTTTTTGTTTTTCTTTGGTCCACATTGAGTGACTCTCGGTCACAAAATGTTGAAAGCCACTAATAAGATAGCTAATGCCAAGAAGACCAATGTTATGTGTCTCTTATTGAACAACTGTGTTATTTCAGGGTCGTAACCTGGCCGACTTGCGGAGGAGTCAGCCCAGAGGAACCTTCACCATGAGCACCACCCTGCGACTCGGCAAGCAGATCCTGGAGTCCATCGAAGCCATCCACTCAGTGGGATTCCTGCACCGCGACATCAAACCGGTACGATGGAACAGACGGTTAACTCTCACCTGGGCCTTGGACATTTGTGTTCCTTGGTGGACAGTGTAGTTTTACAGGGATTCGTCGTTTGTACAGCTGACTGCCACTAAACACTTTGGGATGGGAATAATCAAAATAGTTTTCTTATTGTAAAAAGATGAAAATAACGGGCTAGTTGTCGTGGTTTGAAATAGAAAATGTTGTATGCACAAATTTTGTGTTTCATGAAGAGAGCTAGATCATTTATTCATCTCTATTCACTGAAGGTTTTACTTTCAAACTTTTAAATCAACAAATACATTATACAACACTAATGAAGTATTCAGCGCATTTGCCTTGTTTCCAAATACAGCTTTACCAATCTCAACCTTACATATTTCATGTGTGGTAAACAACAAAACAAAGACAGAACAGATGAAAGTGAGACGATTATTTAAGAGGATTTGGGAACCTTTGTATTAAGGTAATTAATTTGCACATTAACAATGAGAGCTGGAAAAATGTAAGAGGACGGCGCTGATTAGAGTACTAGGATTAGGTTAGTCAGATTAGGAGATGCAAAAAAAAATACCTTCAGGCTTTTATCAGACTGCCTTCAGGCTCGATCCATGGGTCTTAAACCATTAGTGGATCTTGGACTGCCATTAGTGGTGCTCAGAAATTTTTTAGAGGGGATGACTGTGAAACAGGATGAAGTATTGGTAGCCATTTCCTGCTGTGTTCCTTTTATCTCTGAAGACTTACATTGGATCTGGGAAGGACATCAACCAAACATAACCGAGTTAAAGGTGGAACTTCAGAAACCATTGAGATGTTTTAATTGATATGCTAAGTGGTCCAACTAACAATTGTTACAATAGATACAAGCTTGTAATACATCAAAACTTGTTTTGATGTATTACTCTGCATTTTGTTTCCTTCAAACACTGTAGCAACATTTTCAATAAAAAGGTTGTAAAGTACTACGAGTGTAAAAATATTTAACGACATATAAACGATATGAGTGAATAATCAGTTTTTAATAGCAGCTATGTGTTGTATGTAAGGTCACCATATTGGATTTTGAGGTTGTGTTGGCTCTAACGGTTTGATCTATGGAAAGATTTTATTCCAACTTAAGACTTTGTCATTTCAACATCTGAATAAAAGGGAAACACATAACACTGTATTCCTCCATCAGTCAATTCCAATAAATTGGAATAAATATGTTAATTAAAGTAACTTTTATTTCTGCTTCATAACATGCTGCAGATGTTTGTTGAAATGATATTACTTGGCAACTTTGGCATTTACTGAAGTGTTGCTTGTAAAAAGTCTGAGAACCGCTGTTCTACATGCTAGCTAATGTTTAGAGAAGATGTAGAGTATGAATGCAGCAAAACTAAATAATGAAAAACAAAAAAAAAACAAAAAAACATTCTAAATAGAGCAAGAGTTCACAACGAAATGTAGGGAGTTGTAGTTATGTTCAGACATTACAGTTGTTCTCTTCTTTCCTGCCAGTCGAACTTTGCAATGGGCCGGCTCCCCTCCACTTACAGAAAGTGCTACATGCTGGACTTCGGCCTGGCTCGTCAATACACCAACACCTCTGGAGAAGTTCGACCGGTAAGAAACCATGCATAGATGGATGGATATTGTGCAGCAGCTACTTTGTCTCAAACAATATCTGCTTGTTCACTGAAAGAATAGAAAGTATCTATTTAAAGGAGCAAAAAGTAATAATGACACCAAGTGTTTTGGCAAACCTTGGAACTCTCATATGATTGGCTCAGAAACCAGGAAGTAAACATGGGCTTCACACTTCACCAAAGTAGTTCTGCACCGTACCTCTAGGTTTGAAATGAGAAAATCTTGACAAAGACATTGTTGATGGAGAGGACTGATTATTTATAGAAGATGTTACTTCCATCCCAGGTGACAAATAAGAATGATTTTGGTAAACTTTAAAGCACATTTCTTACTTACTGGTTACTATCTTTCATTCTGTGAATTCATCCGATTGCAGTCTGGACAGCAGCACAGATAGCTTATCTGGGACTCTAGATGTACTGTTACACCAAACTCAAAGCTCTGTTTCCTAGTTCTTTTTTAAAAATGCTTGTTTTATTTTCTACATTTTGTTTATTGTGTCGCCTACTAAGAAACAGCCGCTGGTTTCAGAATTATTAAATCAAGCAGTCAACAAGGTTGTGGCAAATAGAAATCTGTACCTGGAAATTATATTTAAGATGTATACTCTGGTCTTGGATGAAACTGTTTTTTTAGATTTTAGACTTTAACATGAGGATGCCAGAAACCTCACTTGAGTTTAAATATAGTCAATTTCCAAAGGTGTTTTTGGTTTTATGCTTCAGGATTGTACAAACAGACAAAAGTGACCTGTTATCAAGTTCAAGTGGAAGAATCTTTATTATCCGCTGAGGAAAATTGATTTGACAGCAACAAAGAAACAAAAACAAGAGGTGCCAACAATGTGCTAAAAATCAGGACAACAGCAGCCAGTGCATTACTTTTTCAATCCAAAAAAAGTAAAAAACAAGGCAACTGGACTTGTTATCCGTAGTAGAAGACGTTTCGCTTCCTCTCCAGGAAGCTTTCTCAATTCAAAAAGTCTGGAGTAATGTGGAGTAACCAGCTTTATACAAATGCCTTGTAATGGCTTAGATAACATGCAACATTTGCACAAAGCAGAACTAGGTCTCACCTTTTTGGGTTTGAAATGGCCTCTCATACAGTTCGTCATATTAGATTTATTATGTTAGGTAAGGCCGAATTTCTAAGACATTTTGCCAATTAAACAACCCAGTCTTTTTTTGAGAAATAAATTCTTAGCTATGTTGAAGTTGTAGACAGTAAATAATATATTTATTAAAAAAATCAAAAATAACTTTGGTACAACTATCGATGCCTTGACTTTTACCTGGTAATCTAGATCAAATCTAGTTCTAAACTCTATTTAATTAGTAAAAGGAATAACTTTTCAATGCTTGAATGATAGTTCTTAATGTATTTAATGATATTTTATATAAGGAAGAACCCCTTCCCTGTCTTTAAAATGGGTGTGTTTGCTGCACTGCAGCATCTCATCACATTACTGTCTCGTCCTTTCTGCCATCCTGACATCCTGTGTGTCAGTGAATCAGTGCAATCAATATCAAGTCTCAGGGATTGTTCAGACGCCTGTAAAGAACCTGACTGAAAGCTCTTTGGAAGCTCTTTGTTAAAGCAAGAAAATGCAGACATAGACCGGATGTAGAAGTTCGATTTTCGGGGGCTTCATTATTAAAGGACAGGATGCATGTACATGTTTTTACTGGTTTTAAGGAAGAGATGGCGTTATTAGATGTCTCTGGTCTAAGCGAGCCCAGCTCTGAGTCTCTTTCTGCTTCATCTCCCATTTATTTTCTTTCTATCAGACTGAACGGTGAGTTATTTTTAGCTCAGGGAGTACGTGAGGTGCATCCATCTACTGTTCCCTCTCCTCTGCTGTTCTCTCCCTCCTCTTTCAGTTCATTTCCTCCCATCTTCATCCTCTTTTTCCACCTCCTTCTTCCTTCCCAGCTCTCTTAAACCTTCCTATCCCTCCGCCCCTCCTTTACTCACCTTCTTCTCTTATCATTTCTTCCTATCGCTCCTCCTGCAGTGTTGTGTTGCGTCAATTGCAGCAGTGAGATGAATATTTGATGCTTTAACGTGCGTCACTGGGCGAGACTCTGAATGCTGCGCTCTCCTGCCTCCCTCCCTCCGCCCGTCCTGTATTCCCCAGTCATCCTCTTCCTACAGCTGAATCAGCTTCAGTCCAATGAACCCAGTGGGTTGTTCTTTCTCTCCCTTGTTCGGCCAATCCTGCTCTCGTCATCCTGTCGCCCTCCTGTTTATGTCTGTCCTCTGTCGCTCTGTCTCGTCCATCCATCATGCTCAGTCAGAGGAACCTGCAGTATGTCTGATGGAAGCAGCACTTCTCCCGCATGCACCCTGCTGACATTTGTCTCATTACTGTAGCAACAAGAGGGATCGCTAGTCAGCCCTACCATCTAAAGCAAAGGATGGATGAAAACTGTTACAGTCAAATAAAAACATAACCCGTTATTTGCAGTAATTAGGTAATTCAGCTCGTAACATATTCCATTATAGGCCCTGTCGTTCCCGCGCGGACTGACAGTTGTTTGAGGGAAGTCCAAGGAGAGACAGGAAGCTGCAGCAATCTCACTTTTTCTGTGGACACCTACAGCTGAAAACAGATGTCTACATACTGTATACTGTATGGAATAGACGTGACCTGTTTTTCTCACTGGCTGATATTAAATCACACTAAAACTTTGTTTTAGGTCAATTAGGATTGCTACTGTTTGCTAAATGGGCGAATATCGACAGTTTGAATAGTTTCTTCAATTCAGATTCTTCGTAGATCAGTGGTTCTCAACATTGTAACTTTTATCGTTTTCTGTGTCAATGTATTAAAGCTGTTGTTCTTTAATCATGGGGGGGGCTTGCTTCTACTTAGCTGTTAAAATTACAGAATACAGCTTTATATGAGCAGCCATCTTCTGTCTCTCTTAACCTCTCTCTTCTGTCTCTCTTTTTATGTTGCTGTCTCTATCGTGTAAATTTATACATGGTTATATTTTAAAGGCTACCTTCTGTTCTTCCTTCCTACTTGAGTGAATGAAAATCGCTTTAAAATCTAGATCTGCCAGAGTTTATAATATCTTTGAGCATAACTTCATTAAATCTTAATTTTATTACATTTGGGATCTGCTTCTGATCCATTCATGGAGTCTATCTAGCAACCAAAATGTATTTTCCAAGAATAAAGCAGCCATCTGCTATTTATTTGTCCAGTGATGGACTCAGGAAGGTGGATTTTTGCTTCCAACAGACAGACCTTTGGTGATTTGCGACAATCAAAGCAGATGGTATTTTTGTAGGACATCTGAAAATGACCATAGAGCCATTTACTTGTTGAGAATGTGTTGTATTGAACGTTAATGCTTATAATAATCTAGTTTCAACAGACGTAATCATCTTCATATTTGTATGAGGCAAACATTCTGAGTATATTGAAGTAATCAGGGCACCACGTCAAATAAACAAATCCGTCCTTTTTGAGTTGTAACACAACAGAAAAAGGACTATAAATGGCTATTAGCCTGACTCGTACCTGCAGTCAACTTTTAACCAGCTATGAATCTCATATGGCAAAAATAATATGAAGACGATAATATAAATCTTCAGTGACATTAGGCTTTGTACATTTTTAGGAGTTTATTAAAGGTAGAGTAGAGCAGTCTTTCCAGAAATGTAAGTAAGAAATGTCCCATTTTGAATAACTGCACATGCTCAAGACCATCTTACCTGCTCCATTCCTCAGGGGGATCACGTCAGCAAATCTCCCAAATCCACTCTGGTCTTATTTCTTTCTACTGAGGCCTTCCTCTTTTTCTCATAACCATTTGCTTCTTGCAACTCTCAGCTATTTTCAGATTATACAGTGAGAGCATTGGAGCTATAATGAACGGCTAATACCGAAGCTAACCGAAGCTAACAGGCACAGCCAGCAAGCGGAAACTAAGAAGGAACGTGCAAGCATATTGGTGTTACGTGAGCGAATCCGAATGATTGGTATGTGGGAAAACCAATAGATAAGGCGATCCCCCTGGACCTTGAGGGACAGAGGGGGTTGTGTGCAGGACAAGACATGAAGGCATCTGATTGGTTCTTTCCATTCTAACCAAATGACAGGATTGGTCTAGTTTTTACAGGCCTGCAGCTCTCACAGAGATATTTTTTTACCCCCCTTTTTCTGAATACATAATGCTTTTACTACTGTCAGGATGGAATGTCCATTTCACCCATTATAACAAAAAGTGCTTTTGAACAGGATTACCAACTATAGCTTTAATAGTATTCATCATACCACTCACCACAGGGGGTGCTGCTGTCACATTTAGAAGGGCTGTATTTTCTGGACAAAAAAAAAGGCAAGGCTTTTCCACCTACTTCGTCAAAAAGTTGCCCTGGTCTCACAGAACACATGTGAGCAGAAATAAAAAGGTGTGCGGGAGCAAGACAACCTCCAAACCTGATTAAGTTACACTAGCTTAATGGCCAACATTCCACCAAACTCTTGTGAATAGCTTGTGAATACCCAAAATGATTTCACCCCTCGTAAACTTGAAATGGCAATTCCAGATACCAAAGAAATGTACTCTATATAAACTTGTGAATTTAAAATAAATGTCTAATTATGCAGGAATTTATCAGAATTCATTTTGGTTATCCTTAACTGATTTAATGACGGAGAAAACGGTTATGTGTCTTTTTATACAGTGCTTGGAAATCTAAATTAACACTGCACATTGGGAGTCAAAATTCAGATTTAATTAAATTCAATTCAGTTTTATTTATATAGCGCCAATTCATGAAACATGTCATCTCAAGGCACTTTCCAAAGTCAAATTCAATCAGATTATACAGATTGGTCAAAAAAGTTTCCTATCTAAGGAAACCCAGTTGATTGCATCAAGTCTTGACAAGCAGCATTCACTCCTCCTGGAGAAGCGTAGAGCCACAGGGACAGTCGTCTGCATTGTCCATGGCTTTGCAGCAATTCCTCATACCAAGCAAGCATGAAGCGACAGTGGAAAGAAAAACTCCCCTTTAACAGGAAGGAAAAACCTCCAGCAGAACCGGGCTCAGTATGAACGGTCATCTGCCTCGACCCACTGGGGGTTACAGAAGACAGAGCAGAGACACAACAAGAGAGACAAAAAAGCACAGACGCACACATTGATCCAGGAATCTTTTCTACGTTATATGGTAATATATTATTGTCAGGGTTTACAGCAGGGATGCTGCAGTTAAGCCCACAAACAGGAGCAAGTGTATAAGAAGATGGATTTATTGATCTGAAAACAGGTTTATGGTTCTGCATGTGGATCACCACTCATAGCTCTAAGGGAAGAAACAACAGGGTGGCTATTTAAACACTGTAGAGGAAGAGGGAACTTGAAACGATCAGCCAACATGCAGGGCAGAGAAGCAGGCGTGGAAGCAGCAGCTACGGTGATGTCAGAGTGGGCGAAAGGCTGGGGACTCAGGGCATCACCCCCGGTCTTGTGGGGAGAGGGAGACAGTAAAGGCAGAGCTTTATGCCAAAGCCGTCATAGACAGAAAAACTCCACAAACAAATCCTTAATCCGGAATCTGAAGTCATGGTCAACAAAAAGGCAATGGTCATTCACAGGGAGGCAGTTGGATTTATACTTAGTACAGGGTTCAAGCGAATATTAGTTGTTGGACTTCAGAGCGAGGGTCAAATAATCCGAGGACATGAACTAGGTCGATCACATGGAGGTAGATGAGATCAGGGAAAGACGGCTGGACTTCTACTGGCAGAAGGAGGTTTATAATCTGGCAGAGAGGAAGAGGCTGGAGAGAGTTTATGAAGTGCTGCACACATGTGGAACAGAGAGGCAGCTGGGCTTGGCACAGGTGTGCTGAATCAGGCCGATGCAACAGAGCGCAATGGTAGCAAGTACGTTGACATGAAAACCAAAGTAAATCCCTGGCATGACATGACAAAAACATGACTTTTTGTATTTGTTTGAAAAACAAAATAATGTGCATGGCCCGCGTTGCAGTTTTTCAAGCCATGCAGATGAAAACAGACCCGTGGTTTTATAACTTCCCAGATTTGCAGCCACATGGTTGACTGTGGGTGCAGCTGACAACACCAGATTTAGGCCAACTGCAGGTACTAGGAGTTGATTTCTATAAGGAAGTCTGAAATCAGACAGTTAAAAATGCTGTGATCCTGATCACAGCATTCGTAATCTGTGATACATTTCTAAATCTTGATTTAGGAAATTTGTTAAAAATTCAACAATACTGTTTTTCAAATGTAAAGGTTATATTATTTAACACTGTGTTTAAATGTTGAACATGAAAATGCAGAAAATTGCTGGTTCAATAAAACCTATTGAATTTTTTTAAAGGTGTTAATATTTCACAGATTTCTGTTCAAACAGAGTCTATTAAAAAATAACACCATTTCTTGTTTATGTCAGTTATCTGAGTGACCAAACGCTCAAACTTTGTTGATCACCAGCCATTGAGGTTTTTGTTTGTTGGATTATTTTTTTAAATGGTTATTTACGTTATGTGACTTTTCTGTTGCTTTCTCTATGTTGACTGTGTTTTATTTTGCCTGTTTTATGTTTCAGTGTCATTTTTGTTTTTCTTACAGTTCCTTTGGACTTATGATTTTGACGTGCATGCCTCCCGTTTCTCCGTCACCTCCATGAATCCTCAGGGATGTGAGTGGTTTCTATAGCTACAAAGGGGTCACAGCAACATCGCCAGCACACCACCAAGTTAAAACTTGAATATGAAAGAAAAAAATGTCTTTTTCATTTAAAAATGTTTACATAAATAATTATTTGTTTGTTCTGTAGGTAAAATCTGTGTGTCTAAGAATCAATCACAGATGGCCTTCTTCACACATCTACCACTTTGTCAAACCTAAGATACAAGAGCAAGTTTCAATAAGGGGCCAAAGCAAAAACCAAACATCTTTAAACTGTTTATTTCCTTTTAAAAAAAACAACAACAAAAAACGTGTTTGCACCTTATGCATTTCTTTTGTTTTTGCTTTTTCTCAGCCTTTCATCACGTCAGATCATGAGACTAATTGCATTAACCAATAAATATGTCGAGAGTAAACACAACAAACAATGCTAAATGATGGCACTGTGTGAAAAAGCTTTGTTAAATCATGACTAAAGTGCAATTAACCACAATTAACTACCTGGTGTGGATTACTACCCAACTTGTAGAGTCACAGAAATCACCTCAACAGAACCTGTCTCACAACATGAAGCTGGCAAAAACAGATCTCATAAAGCAACACATCATAACCAGATCTAAAGAAATTTAAGAGAAGACGAAAGGCAAAGGCACTGGCATCTCACACAATGAAAAAGGTCACAAAACCATTTCTATGGTTTTGGGACATCAGTGAACCACAGTGAGAGCCATAATCCACAAATGGAGAAAACATGACCCATAGTCAGCCTTGCCAGGACAGGCCTTTCTACCAAAATCACTTGAGTGCATCAACAATTCATCCGGGAGGTTATGAAAGAGCCTAGAACAACATCTAAAGCTCTGCAGGCCTAACTTTCCTCAGTTAGGTTCAATGTTCCTGATTCAGTAACAAGAAAGAGATTTCACAAAGTGTCCTCCAGGGGAAAGTTCCAAGGCTACAGCTGACCAAAGAGAACACAAAGACCCATCTCACACAGGCCACACATAGTAAGGAAAATATTCTGTGGGCCGATGCTGCAATAGATGCATCTTTTTGAAAGATTTATGGAACTACGAAAATTTTGAAGGAAAATACCCAGCCATCAGTTCTTGACCTTAAGCTAAAGCAGACCAGGAATTCCACCTCTGAAGTGCTAAAAAAAACACCAGCATAAGGATTGTTTTAGAGTTTCATAGTCTAAATAAGGACTTAAACACACTTATGTAGATATGTCTTGACATTTGGTAGAAGATAGTTTCCTTTAAATGGCTTTGAACGGTGGCATTTTAAACTCACTCATACTGAAAATAGCTCATAGTGCTAATAGTGTCCACACTTAGCAGTGTTGCTGCCAGCGCAACCAGGTTATTATGGTGAACTCACTGATGTGGTTTTTGAGTTTCAGTCCAGGCTGATGAACCTGAAAAAGGCAATTCCTGTCACCTACCAATTCCTCGGTGGATTCATCTCAACAGGAAGTGGAAAATATCTAAAAGTTAGCAAAGATAAGACACAGGCGCTAAGACCTTCGCTCACGTGATTATCTGCCATGTGCTACGTTTTAAGCAATATATTTTTTGGGAGTCAGTTTCAGCTTGTTGGTGTGAATAGACAATTAGTTAAATATTTTTTGTGTTTTAACCTAAAACTGTCTTTTTGTGAAAGGCTGAAAGTTAAAGCACCTACAGATCAAATTTAAAATTTGGTCTTCAGCGTTTCTGATGAGATGCCTTCTTTTGCCAGAATGAGTCGTAGATCTGAGAGGATTTCCTCTAAAAATGGGACTGGGCTGGAAGTGAATGAAACTGCTTTACAAACACCCTCAGGTGCAGAAATATCGCTCAAGACTACTTTGATTACAAACAGGCACACGTCTTTAGAAGCAATATGTATGGAAATGTGGAAGGACAAAATGTTTTTTTTCACATAGCTACAAACTCATGGCCAGTACATGCTCAATTCCCAAACCAGGGCTGCGGGAACTGAGTGGTGTCATCTTGTTCTCGCACCCTGGCAGAGAGAACACATTTCTGTTATTATGGATTCAGTATTGGTCTTATGGGCGCCTTTATTTTTGGCACCCCTGGTAAAGACGTGTAAATTAAATTCATCTTTTATTGCAGTACCATGATACACAACTTTTAATTCAGAGGGTAAAATGCCCACGTTAAAAAACAATAGTAAATTAAATCACTTGTGCAACAATTATTGGCACCTCTACCAATACATAAAATATATGTAAGAAAAGCATTTAGTTAAACATCCACTTTACCTTTTTTAAAGCTGATCAGAGTCTTTCTGTGACCTTTCGTGTTTCTGAGGTGTAACTATGCTGGGACACAGAGATGGTGTGGTGAATAATCTGTGATGCTGTGGGATTTTCTTCTAATAACACAAATAACTCACAAAATCAACCTTCCCAGACCCCTAAATACTGTAAAATAAAAACCAAAAGTCCTGTGGGACAGGCTAAAGAGAAGCAAACATAAGACAAGACCCAAAGCTCTGGATGATGCTGAGATTGTGCAAAGAGGAATGCTCAAGGGTCCCTCACCTGTCAGTCTCCAACCTTGTGAAATCTTATACAGGAAGGCTAACTACTGTCTTAGTGGTACAAACAAGGCGCCACAAGTGAATAGAAAAAAAAATTTTCTTAAGGGGTTAGGTTTTTTATTGTTTAGTTTGGATTTTCCCACTACAGTAACAGATGATTTTAATGTTTTTTGTACATCATTACCAGAGGTGCCAATAAGCGTGGAGTGTACTGTCACTTTAATCGGCTGAATCACAAAACAAAGTATGCCCAAACATCAGTTGATGGTACTGATGTTTGCAATTGGGCTGCAGTTGCTTTGAGTGGTGCCAGCATGTCTAAAACCCGTTAAGCCAGAGTGCCAGTTTACGTTTTGAAGTGTCCACTTTGTCATTGTGCCAAACAGTAACTATATAACTATAGTTATAATAGTAGCAGAAACCCAGTGAGATTCCAATGTTAGCATGATTCAGACATTTTGTGCGCTTTAACATCAGACAGCTGTCCCAAAACTAGAGGACTGTGGAACACTGCTTAAACCTTTGTGGGGACCTGATTTACTCCTTTTGGGACATGGCTCACACATTTTGACTGCTCTAATGCAAGTGGGGTGTCCCAGAAAGGGCAGTATAATAGTTTTTCTGAAAAGCTAGAGCATTTTTTTAAATGACGGTTGAATTTTAAAATTCCCCTTCTCTACAATTCTTAGTGGATGTGGGAACTTTCCGTCCACAAGACCACAATTTTGTTTAACTGCTGCCAGTGTTTGTTTAAAAAAAAAAAAAAAGAAGAAGATGGATTGGGGAGTTGTGATCTAGAGGTTCGCTGACCTGAATGTTGGCTAACTTTGCTTTATTGTGTGTTCAGCCGAGGACTGTGGCAGGTTTCAGAGGAACGGTCCGCTATGCTTCAGTTAACGCCCATAAGAACAAGGTCAGTCCTCCTTAATTTCTCATTTGGCTAAGGTGTTTTCTCCCACTGAATGAAATGAATAAACTGCTGAAATATACACAGCAGCTTTGTTTTATTTTGGAAATGATCTAAAAATGATCTTAAAGTTTTTACTTATCCTAACACTTGATGCCTTTCTGTGCCTTTCTAGGAAATGGGTCGCCATGATGACCTGTGGTCCTTGTTTTACATGCTGGTGGAGTTCGCTGTTGGACAGCTACCGTGGCGGAAAATCAAAGACAAGGTCAGACGCTTTTATCACCAATGGAGTAGTTTGATTTAGTGCATCTTTTTTACTGGTTCACTTTTCAGTATCCTGGCTAAGGCATGTGGCAGAACAGTGAGCAGGATATCCAAGTACAGAAAATAAACAGGGATCTACAGAAATGTGTCCCCGATACTGATCCATGCGGAATATAATTCTGCTGTCATTTGTTTGCTAGCACAAATAACTTCTAACTCGCCCAGGTGAATGGAAAACCACCTGACAGCCATTTGTAATGACAGATTAGTCTTTTGCTCCATTTGACAACGTCTTTTGGGTAAGGACTTTCTAGCCAAAGCGAAAGTGCGTCAGCGGCCACCATGATAAGGGCTGTCCGAATAGTGTGATCAGTAAGGAAGGAAGAAGGAAAAGGAGTTCCTCTCCCTGCTACTTTAGCCTAGGAACCTTGTGATGTCACTTACCGTCGCTAAAGAGCTATAAGGAATCCCACAATCCTTTGCATGACATGATGTATAAGCACAGCCCACCTCACGGAAATTAACAAAAATGGCCGGAGAAAAGAGAGTGCGCACTTTGTATTTCTTTTTTTCAGAAAGCTGTAGGCCCAGATTTGACTCGCATCGTGTTTCTGTCACCTAATGATGTCGGAGTTAAAAGCTGTCAGAAATCAGCACGGCAGTCCAAAGCTCCTTTCCTTCCCATGATAAAGTTCTTACTGTTGACCTCATGAAAGGTCAAAAACAGGAACTAGGAGCAATAATTAGACATTTTCTGTCTTTGCTGTAGAACTGCTGGATGTACTTTTTCAAAAGCCTTAAAAAATGTAATCTGTATTGCTTTTCTGCAGTTAATTTCTTCCTTGCTAAACTGGTTGGTTCTCTTGATTAGTTTTACAAAAATGTATATCAAAAATCAGACAAGACACGATGGATCCGGATTTAAGAGCAAAACAGCAATTTTGGATAATCATATTAAAGGAGATTTATTATTATTTTATCATGGTACTAAATGACATAAGGATAAAAAATTATTGGAATGAAGATTGAGACTGACATTTGAGTGTCTGTTCAGGAACAAGTGGGCCAGATTAAGGAGCGTTATGACCACCGGATGCTGCTCAAACACATGCCTTCAGAATTCAATATTTTCCTGGACCACGTCCAGGCCTTGGATTACTATACCAAACCAGACTACCAGGTACCGCATGAGCAAGGATAATTACTCTGTTAGCAGATGTAATGGTGGCACTGGAATACACATTTATGTTTTTTTTTTTTTATCTTCTAGCTGTTGATGTCAGTATTTGAGAACAGCATGAAGGAACGAATCATAACGGAGAACGAGCCCTTCGATTGGGAAAAGGGAGGAAGTGATGCCACGCTGTCAACCAGTGCCTCCACCCAACCACAGCACAATACCCGACCCACTGCTGCCATAGTAGGGTAAGAGCAACCTTACACCTGCTAAAGCAGAACTCAGCCCGATAAAATAGTGAATCTTAATCGTTTATCCTGGATTATTGCGGCCTATCCATCAGGGGTCCAAGAACGCACATGTAAGGGAAGGTGGCAGCAAACCAGCAGCGTTTTCATGTGGAGCAGGGAGACTTATTGTAATTGCACAAAAATGGTGCAATTACTTATATTGCAGCCGTAACTGGAAAGGCCGGTGACTTTCCCGTTTAACCCTAGGAGGTCACCATACTGGCGGTTTCAGGCACAAAAACAGGATTTAAACAAAGACAGCTATAGACAGCTCTATAAAACAACAAAGTTACCAGTTTATTAGCAAAAAAAAAGTGTAGTGTGTCACTATTATAATTCACAGCCGCTCACCAATAGGCGGCGCTATGGCTGAGGTCAGCTTGTTTCGGCGTACAACTTTTAAATGGGAATCACAGCTTCCTTACATCCTTGCATGATTCTGCATCAGATAAATCCGCCATGTCTGTCTCTTCCTAACATTTTAGTTTTGTTACTGGCAAAAAATGCAAAATCTTCTGATGAAAGCTCAACTTAATGTTTATGTCAGGTTCAGTACATTTGTGTCGTCCATCTAGAGGTAAACCTGACCAGAATAATGGTGGGAGATTTTTTATTGACAGTTATGGGACAGGAAATAGGCAGAAAAGACCTGTAGTGATGTTGGGGGCTGGGGGTGGCTACAATGTGGAAAGCTCTATTATGCAAAACATTATTTGGATTTGCACCTGAACATTTGATACACTGTGATTTATAGTCCATGACTGTTGTTCAAATCTGGGCCTCCATTAGATACAGTATTATATTGATGATTCTATGCGCTAATTATGGTTAAAAAAACGTTTCTTTAAAAAGTCTTTTACAAAAAACAAGGGAATTATTAAGCATGTGTCAGAAATAGAACTACTATTCCAGTTTTTTTTAGATAGATAAACAGACCTACTTGTACATAGTCATATTTCATAAATTAGAATAATGTTCATTTATTTCACTAACTGCACAAGTACACCAAGTAAACCACCGTATATAGGTTAATGACACTCAGGCTGTTTTCAAGTTTTTTTTTCTGTTAGGAGGATTTTCCTATACAGTTAATGAAAACCCAACATTTAAGATTGAATTATCAGATCTTGAGGGGTGTGGGCAGGGCTGTAGTTGCTAAATTGGGTTTGAGACCCTTTTTTTTAACTGCTTTAAGTTTGAGTTTAAACTGTATTTTCTTTGTATGAACAAGCATTTGTTTTTGTTTGTTGCACTTTGTGATATACCCCTGGTATGATTCTGGCCTTGTGTCCACAGAGCCATTGTGACGCCGGTTCCTGGAGATCCTCAGCGGGAGAACACAGAAGACGGTCTGCGGGACGAACACTTCAGCGATCAGGAGAATGCTCCTCCTCCGCTGCCGCCGAGCCGGCCTCCTGCAGAGGTGGCCACGCAGCAGAATGCTGCCGAGCTCGTCGAGACCTGGGAGGACACAGACTTTAACCGCAACCGACTCAGGATCAGCCTTAACAAGGTCTGAACGCACCTTTAGGGAGCAGGCTGGGAGAATAAGTCACGTGGGAATTGGCCTCCAGCTGTTCCTTATTTCTTGTTTTTGTTTCGTTGCTTCTTTTTTTTCACTTGGCTTTTGGATTTGCACTGCTTCTCAGGGGGCTGAGGAAGATGAGGCGGGTCGGGGAGCCTGTCCAGTGTCGCCAGTTCGAGGGGGAGGCCCGGAGTCACCGACGGGTCAGGGTCGATCTTTACGATACCGTCGGGTCAACAGCCCAGAATCTGACCGCCTATCTGCTGCTGAAGGCCGAGTGGATGGCTACGGACAGAGGTAACTGATCAACTCTGGGGGTTGTTTAAACTGAGAGACAGCTTGACTTCAAGTTACTGTCCCTGACTTAGAACACATTACCAAGGCACCTTCCTTTATTCCATTCTTGATATTTGCTTAGTATGGTTTTGGCCTGCCTTTTGCAGCTGTAACATCTTCTACACTTCTAGAAAGGCTACATACAGGCTTTAGGGGTGCGTTCATGGGAATGTTAGACAACTAATCCTGGAGAATATTTGTGGAGGTCAGCTACTGATGTAGGATGGAAGGCCTGGCTCACAGTCTTTGCTCTAATTCATCCCAAAGGTGGTTCGTCAGGTTGAGGTCAGGGTTCTGTGCGGTCCAGTCAAGTTCCTTCACACTAAATTAAATCATCCATGTTTTCATGGACCTTGCTTTGCACACTGGTGCTCAGTCATGTTGGACCCGGGAGGAGCCTGAAGTTGTTTGAAAGGTCTCCATGTGCCGAAGCACGAAGAGCTCCTTCCACTGGAAATGAGGGTTTATCAGCCCAACTACTGATAAACAGCCCACGCCACAATCCCTCCTCCTTCGAACCTTACGCCTGGCACAGAGTAGTCAAGCAAGTACCATTCTCCTGGCAAATGCCCAGCCAGGACTGGACCATTAGATTGCCAGATAGTGATGCATGATTGATCACTGCAGAGAACACGTCTCTGCTGCTGTGGAGTCCAGCGGTGCTTTACATCACTGCATCCAACGTTTTTTTATGTGGCCTTCAGATTAAGTTAACATGAAAATAGTGAGGAGGTCTAGAGCTCACTCTGCAGGAAGAAAATCTCACTAGCAGGCTTCTTGTACAACTGGCATCCTGTCAGCGTACGCCTGGATTCACTGAACTCCTGAGCCCAAAATATTCCTAATATAATATTTGGTGAAGCAGCATGCATGCCTCAGTACTTCAGTTTGAAACACCTGTGGCCGTGGAAGCTGCTGGAACAGCTGAGCATTGGCAACACCAGAGAATTATGAGTGGGGGGGGAAAGGGGGTCCGGAGATTTTATACGAGGGTCCAATGCAATTTGACGCAGCAAATAATAGTAACGTAGATATAAAGGATTTACTGATCCCAGGATATAATGGGTAAAAATTGTGAGATACATGCTACTGACTGCTAACTAACTGCTTTTAATGATTCCACAAATATCCAGGAAGACGGTCAAATTAAGTCGAAACAAACCCAGTGGAAAACATAGCATCATCCTGGACTTTCCTCAGACCCTCCTCTTTTGTCTTGTTATCAGTATAAATATTTCAGTTACTAATACTGTATACATAAAATAGTATGTGTTTTAGTTTGAATAAAACTATCTTTGTTTAATCAGTTTATATAATATTACATATTACACATATTGTTCTGAAAAATAAATGAATCAATTAACTTGGGATAGCGCTTTGCAGTTGGGATCAATTCTTTTTATTACTGCACCTTTAAACAACCCAATTGAATCGGCACAGAAAATGTGGCAGAGAAGAGCGAGGCTCACTTTTGAACTTACTGTGTAGCTGTGTTAAATTTTCTCAGTTTATTGCACAAACCCTTCTTCTGTCACTACAGAATTGGACCGGCTGCAGGAATGAAAAGTAATGTGCTGATCCAAATGACCTTTTAATATTTTTAGCTACTTGAGGAATAAATGCTTTGATTTTCACCAAACAAAGCTCCATTAAATTTTCACATCTTGATGCAAATCCACTAAGATGCTCCCAGAGAGGGTTCCTTTTGTCTTCTATCATAGCCAGAGCTTTTAAGGTCATCTGTATCAGCTGAAAGTCCCTCTAGTCTCTGTTCCTCAGAGGACCCTGCTGAGGCTTATTAGAGTAAACCCTCAACTCATGTCTTGCTGGGTGAATATAGGAATGTCATTATGTAACCATAATGACATTTTTAACATTTTTATAAGTGTTTAGACATAACTTAGTCCCTGCGAACTTCAGCGAGACTTATGCCACCTCTTCCTGTACGCACACACGCTCCAGGCTCCCTTGTTGGCTCTGCAGCTGCTCCAAAATGAGCTGTGTCCCTTTATTGTTGCCCAGTACGAGTAATGAATGTTTTCAGGAGGGTCTTAAGACCCCCCATTGCACCCCCTCCTGCTACCATTGCACCTGAGGTTAAGGAATTGGTGGCTGTCTCAATTTTTTTTAATTTCAACTTTCAAATTTTACTTCACATTTTTGAATATATATCAACCTGATTTGAACCTAGAGCTTAGGAATGTATGGAGGGAAATTAGTTTTTTTATTATTAAAGCAAAGAAAAACTAACTGCAATCAAGAAAAAAATATTTGTGATCAAAACTTTTTATTTTTCAGTCAAACAGAAAGTAAACTAATCAAAAAATATATATTTTTTGAATCAAAAAATATATATTTTTTGATTGCCCCAGATATGCTTTACATTTACATCAGATGAGAGTTGCGTAACGTTTGCTGGTCCTGACTGGACCTGGCAACACTTATCTCAAATGAATGATTAAGAAACTACAAATAAACTCATCAGAGTCGAGTTGTGAATGAGTCGTGTTTCTCCGTCTCTAAAGATGTGTGTGTTTCCTCCAGGTCTAGGATGGACATGCTGGGCTCTCCTTCCCGCCACGTTTACTCCTCTCAGCCAGCACAGATGCTCTCTGTTGACCCCGGTTGCCGTGGAGATCGCCAGGCCAGTGGGCGCCAAGAGGTGTCAGCGGCTTCTGTTGACCAGGAGGCGCACAGCAACGCTTTTATACGGTCCGTCCCGCTGGCCGAGGAGGAGGACTTTGACAGCAAAGAGTGGGTGATCATCGACAAAGAGGCGGAGCTGCGGGACTTCCATCCCACCACGTCAGGGACTACCGATGAGGAGCCCGAGGAGCTCCGCCCCCTGGAGGAGCAGGAGGAGAGGAGAAGGCTCAGGGCTGCAGGTAATATTGCCAAATCGCTTTCCTTTTACAAAGTCTGTGTAGATTCTCAGTCCTCCAAGACACGGCAAACTTAAATGCTTTAACAGACAGTATCAGCCAAGGGTTCCTCTCTTCTGATCCTGGACTGTTTGAAGCAGTCCTTTGTGTGCCTCGAATGTAGAGAAGAAGCTCTTTCCTTACAGAATGAATAGTTATAGTCATTACCTAGCTTTTTTTTTTTTTTACCCTTTTTCAGAGTTATCATTGAATTTATATCTTTAAATCCTGGACAACATGTATGTTTGTAGGAGTACAAGCTGTCGAGTGCAGTGGTGGTAGCATCGCACTAGGGAGCCGTTGTGCTGCCAGTGGTACTGATGCTTTTCACAAAGTGGACAGAAAAATGTTATATAAGAACGCGTGTTTAGATCACCCTACGGTTTGACTGAGAACGGAAAACAAAAAGCTTTACCATTGGGTATCTCTACAGGAGGGGAGCTGGTGGTTCGTCCCAAAACTCACACCCGCGACAGCAGCCGCGGGATGCTGACGCTAACGGAAGAGGAGGCGTCAAGAAGGAGCGGCGGGAGCCCCGCACAGTCACCGTGCCACTCGCTGCCGTCGGGACGCCCTCGCAGGAGAGAGTCGGAGCCTACTGGACCTCAGAGACCGGTAAGAGACCCAGTCAGCCAATCAGTGGAGAGCTCAGCTCTCTGGAGGCATGCACCGCGGGTGGACAGATGAGCCGTGATTGGCTGCAGTGCCCATTACCGCTGCAGCTGCCTTGGTGAGGCGCTGCAGCCGCCCGGGACTCATTTTTTCACCTGCAGACATGCAGTTTAAAGGACAAATCCAGCATGAGAGGAAGTTCTGCTGATTCCCACATTTTATGATTAATACTCATTTAGTTTGTCATCTGGTTTATATTTCAATTAAAGAATCCATGAAGGCGAAAAGGTTTTACAAAACAAACCTTAAATAACAGGAATGAAATGCAACATAATGAGTTGTTGAAAGGATGAAAGATTTCAGTAGGTTACATCAGAGTGTGTAAGTAATGCATTTGCCCTGTAAGCGTTAAAGCTTTCTTCTTGTTCATGGATCGTTGTTAGTTTCATATGATCAATATTTGCTATAACTCTAAATACATTAAGTTACATCCAGGCAACATATATTAGTGTTTTATCAGTCTAACATCCAGGTCACGATTTTGTCATTTTATCTTCTGCATTGTGGACCAATTCTATTTTACTCCACCTGCTATTTATTGATTATTATTTTAATGCAGAGCAGAACATTTTTGGATTATCTAAACCTTTTGAATGCATCACTGGTGTTTTCTGATAGAAAATTACACATAAACAACTTAGTATCTGAGGAATTAAGAAACAGCAAATGAAATATTAACTAAGACTAAGAGTCTTTCTGTGATCATTGCTCTCCTCCTCTGTTGTTTGATTATAAGCATGTTTTTGGCATATATGCATGGAGGTATTATATGTTATTTCCAGCTAAAAAGCTAAAGTTACTTATGCATTACTTACAATCTGTTTTATTTTGGGATATAAAGCAACACATCTGGATTCAAGCTGGAATTGCCCTTTAAAAATACCCCAGCCATGAGAAGCTGACAGCCTCCTGCTGGAGTCTGTTTGCAGCTTTACGCAGCACTGATCAGCAGCTGAACGCACCTCACATGCATGTGGAGCGACACCAGACTGTCCTTTACAGTGTGCGGACCAGTTAGCACAATTATACATTCTTTGGATTAAATCAAGTCATGAACGGCCTTATTTAAAAACTGTCCAAAGTAGAGAACTCTTAGTTTGTTACCAGCAAGCCTACTAAGTCTGGGAAATCCGTTTGTTACAGAGTGGAATGATATTTTACTCAAAAATATGATCTTTTTACGATCGGTGAATTCAGCAAGGGCCACAACGTGAGTTACACTGAACACTCTTCTGTGTTGATGCTGTCACTGTGTGAAATGTTCTCAAAGTTAGCGGGTGTCAAGCAAGTGTAAGATGTTTAAAATGATTTCAGAGGAATCACAAAGACATTGGAAGCCATTTAAAAGGAAATGCTCTTTCTACAACATGCTGAGACATGTCTGTGAGTCATTTAAGCGGTTATAAAGAGAAACCGAGTCTTTCAGTGGATGACAGGAAGGTGGAAGATATCATGGCGTAGCTCCTCTGGTTGTGTTTGAGCTTTCAATTTCTGTCTGTCTTGAACATACTGGATTTGAAAAATATTAGCATCCTTTTGCAAATCTCTGTTGAAGTAAAGATCGGCTTTCTCTAAGATATACACTCCAAGACCATTGTGTTTCTAATGCTAATTCTGCTAATTGCGCTAATCTCTAATATCTAGTAAAAAATAAGTCAGTTTAAATGTGAACTCTGCCGTCATTTTGTTTTTTTAGTAAAAGCCTGATTTCCCTGCTTTTTGCCTCTGATTCTGATATAAATAATTAAAAGCTGTTCTTTTACCTTTTTATTCTAAAGTTCTTAAAGAGAAATCAGAAGTGGTAAAATTGGTATCTTTAGATCAAACGTTTTGGCCAGGTTTACAAAAAAAAAACAAAATCAGACTGATCGGTTTATCTCTACTTCTGAGTAATGACAACCAACCTTTGGAGGTTTCAGAGAGTTACTGATAGAAATATGTTCTAAAGATCCTTGTGCTTGTTATTTTTGTTTTTATGGTGTACATTATTAACGTATAATGACAATGCAAAAAATTTCAAAAACTTATTTTTTTTGGAAACACTAAATAAATTGGTTAAAATGTGTGACATTCATTACTGTAACTCCCTCCGGTGGATTTCTCCTTTTTGAGCCACAACACGCCTTAAACAGGGAAGAAGACAAAAACAGTGCAGGCTTTGTTACCATTTAGTCTTGGTCTTTTTAAAACACATTTGTTGCAGTTTGTTCACAATATTTGACAAAAACAGTTTCTCAAACACTACATATTTCTTTGAACCGATGACCAGCTATTGGCATGTTCCCATGTCTATTTTGACATGTTTGCTTGGTGATGAGATCGCCATCACTTTGATCTCTCCATCAGTTTCATTTCAGGCTAGGGTGCTCCAGTCAGAAGAAACATGTTTAAAAAATGTAATGAAATATGGCAGCAATATGAATCATTTTAGGCTTGACTTTTGCAAAAATCAGCAAAGCTTTGCTCTATTTCTTCTGTGGAGTATTTTAACATTCGTCAACAGCCATTTGGCAAGTGTTTCTTCAGCATTTTTGCTCTCTCCATGGGCGTTAGTGCACCAAGCTTGCATCATCAGATTCTTCTTGAAAGGTATGGCATGTCGATGCAAGGAAAACTGGAGCGTACCTCGTACATAACAGACATCAAGTAGCTGCTTTCTTTGAAGAGGCTCTGTAAGCTATTAGCTAAGACGTTAAGTGCCAATGCACCGGGTTAAAGGATCTGTATAGTCACTGTTTTCATAAAGAGCATCAAGGTTTGCATCTTTTCCGGCTTCCTGGGACTCATCAAGAACTGTCCAGCTGTGAGAGCCGTGCTGCCGCCATCTTGTTGGTGCTGGGTTAGAGTGTGGGTTGCTACCTTAATGAATGAAGAGGACAACATGTGTGATAAAGCTTGCAGCCACGTGGATGCTAATGATGCTCTGCTGTGCTCTCACGTGTTCCCTGAAACATTTCACAACCCTTTCACAACATACATGATGTTGGTAAATGTGTGGGAGTGGGGAAATGGGAATATATTGTGGCATGAAAGCTGCTCTGCATAGTACTTATTATGACATCCCATTGGATTAAACAACCTTGGACTGGGTGCCAGTGATCAGTGTGGGAGGAAGTAAGCGTGTGGGTGATAGGATGGTGTGTGTGTGGGGCGGCCATTGTGTTTAATGTAACCAGAGTTTTTTTTCAACAGCCTGGCATACAGGAGTGTTTTATTGCTTTAGTGTCACTGCATTGTAAGGATAAATGCGAGTTCATAATCATAGTTAAGGTTTCCAAAATAATCTAATGATTATGTTCTTTTGTGGCGACAGGGGAAACAGATCTCTGTTCCTCTCATGGTGATGCAACATATTCGAATGAAAGCTTAAAAGTGACAGAAGTTTTTGGAGCTGGAATAGTTTTTATTTATTTATTTCTACCACAGGTACCTAACGCAGCAAGTTCAGGGATTTTTTTTTTTCTCAACTTAATGGAGTGCACCAAGCTTGCATGGAGGTGATCGATTAAACAGAAACAGATCAGAATCCCTTTGTCAGGCTGCTGGGACTGCTTTGATTGTTATCACATAAAGACATAGACGCTGGTTTGGTTGGATGGTTTTGTGGAAGACGAGAAGAAGACCCAAAGTGCAGCTCAGGACCAGGCAGGTGGCAGCAGTTCATAATGAAGCCAACAACAGCTTATACGTTATTACCACAAACTTCACTGTATTTTTATGGGATTGTTATGTGATACACCAACATAAAGCAGAGCAAAATTGTAAGGATGAAAGAGTTTCTTTTCTTTTTTTTTGTAACAGATCATTTGAAATCTCAAAAGCGTGATATATAATTATATCCAATGGCCCTGAGTGAATCATCGGAGCCACGTCTTGCTGTGGTTAGTGCTGCAAGTCTCTCAGGGTACGTCTCTACCAGCTTCGCACATCTTGAGACTGAAGTTCTTCTCCATTCCTCTGTGCAGAAGTAGTTCGATTCTCAGTGAGATTTAGGTCTGAACTTTGACAGTCATTCTTTTTTTTTCTTTTTTTTTTATGAAACGATTTTTAGTTGCACGAGCGGTCCCTTTTTGACAATAACCACATAGGAATGTGAGAAAAAGAGGGGAAGACAAAGGTCTGAAGGTTGATAATGGAACCCAGCCTCCGTTCATGGAGAGCTCACACCACTGCTGCACCACATGCCGCCCAGAACGGGCTGTTCTAATATCAAAATGCTTTAATCCAGACCATTATGTTGTATGTTAAGGGTCATTGTCCTGCTGGAAGGTAAACCTCCATACACCCATCAGCGCTGACCTGCTTCCCTGGTCCCGCTGATCCCAACACCCTACATGGCTCGTTGAAAAACAAGCAATCAGCATTTCCAGTGACTTTGTTTCAGCACTAGCTAGCTTCAAAATATGTTGTCCTCACAAGAGATTGTCCCACCTGAGGTGTGGATCTCTACAGCTCATCCAGAGCCACCCTGAGCCTCTTGGCGGCTTCTCTGATTAATGCTCTCCTTGCCCGGCCTGTCAGCTTAGGCAAATGGCCGTCATTTAGTAGGTTTACAGCTGTGACATCCTCCTTCTATTTTTATGTGGCTGATTAAACAGAGCTCTGTGTGGAGCTCCAGGCATTGCTGTATAACCTAACCCCGCTTTAAACTGCCCTGACCTGTCTGTCTGTTCTCTAACAAAACTCTGAGGCCTTCACAGAACTGCTGAATGTAAACTGGCCTCAAACACAGAGGACGTCTGAAGGCAGCTGAAAACAACGGATTTTATTACATGGTATTAGAGTAAAGGGGGTTGAATACAAATACTCCCTAAATCTTTCAAGTTCTAGTCGTAAAAAATGTTGAAGGCCGTCTATCATTTTCGTTCCACTTCAGAAGTGTGCACTTCTTTTTGCTGGTCTATCACATGGAATTTCAATAAAATACATTAAAAGTTGTGGGGGTTTTTTGTGATAAAGTATAAAAATTGTATAAATACTTTAATATAACCTGCATATTGTTATATTTTCTTCTCAACACTGTTCTATATAATATTCTGACTAAGGAGAAACATGGTCCATATATAAAAGGGGAAAAATGGTGCTTTAAACTGTGTGGTTTTTCTAAATTAGGTCCAGCCTTTAATAATTAGGAGAATGGAGACTCAGTGAATAAAAACTTAAAATGAACAAAATTCAAATATTCTAGCACACAAAAGATATAATTGACCTTCTGGGTGGCGGAATTAGATATTTCTTTTCGAATTTGTCTGAATGGAATTTCATTTTTGTGCGACCATCTACATGGAGAGTTGGTCCTCAGGTTGGCGTTGGAGGCGGGAGGAGGGCGTGTCACCAGTTAGGAGTTTTTTTTTTCTTCCCTCGGGGGGAAAATAACAGCGGGACCTTTGACTCTTACCTGGATTTCACATTGTGTTTCCATTTTATTTTCCTTCTACAGGGTTTTCCTCATGGGTGTGGTGATTTCACCTTTCTTTATCCATTTTATCATTCAGTTGTGAATTCATGTGACCATTCGCCTCCATCATGTGCTCGTTCAGTCCTCCATACTCGTTGGCTGCTGTTGGAAGGCTGGATGTTACACCAGTGTGAAATTGTGTGCACAGATCCGTTAGCAAGCTCTGCTCCATTTTTATTTTTTTTATTCCTTTTGGTTTTCTTTTTCGTTTGGCCAAGTGTCACACTAGATCATAACCAAGCTCGACTGCCACCTACCATCGAGGACCGCCATTTTTTTTTTTGTTCCTCCTCTCCAATTCTTTATCCCCTTCCACATAACTACTGATGCCTTTGCCCCCAACCTATCGCTTTAAAAGTACACAGTATGTCAAGTTTGACTCACCTGAGGAGACAAAGAAAAGAGCGAGGGGGCCATTGGGACAACACAAGAAGAAATAAAGTGATGTTTCGGGGTAAGCACAGTTTAGGAATAGTCCTGTACCTCTGTTTTCTCACTCCGTTTCTGTTCTTCCCTTTTCTTCTGTTCAGACATGTTTTTTTCCCCCTCTTCCCCCCGTTGTGTGTCTGTATTGTGTGCTTGATGACTCCATCTCTCTTTTAAGTTCCCTGATTTGTTTGCATCTTCAGTGGTAACTTTTCCTTCAGAACGAAAAAAAAAGCTGAAACCTGTCGAGGTTCAGGCTGTTGTAGAATAGTGAGACAGTGTGTGCAATGCTTGTGCTGGTGACTTTGTGTTCCTTTAGCGTGCTTCTTTGTGGGAGAAATGTTTTCCTAATACATTTTTTTCAGATTTAGGGATGCTAGTCTGACTAATCTGTTAATCCACACAGCTAATAAATATAAGGCTCTACTGTCCTGCTAGGAGTTCCCTTTGTTTCTAATTAGAAATTATTAAAAGCAGCTGTAGATAGTCAGAGTTACACCAACACTCCCTCAGCTTCTCTCCCCAGGCTCCTCCCCACATGACATTTGACCAATCAGTTGCAGGCTTTAGATATGTGAAAGCATTAATCTGCTCTCTCATGTCTAATGTCTGTCAGGGAGGGGGAGGAGACAAAAACAAGACGTTTGATTAAGTGTTTTTGACATGCTAAATAAGCAGCTTTACTTTTAAAAAGAGTCAGTTTCCACTCTTTAACCTCCTCTTCCTCCCTCTGTCTGATTGGTCTGTTTGCAGTTGGAGGAGGACAGACACCAACCACGGCCCAATCAACTGAGGAGGCTGGCCTCCTACGTCTTCTCCTCCTCCACCCTGGAGACAGAGCAGTACCCCCATGCAGGAGGCAGCTTCATCCAGAGGAGCCGCTCGGCTGAGAGCAGCCCCGCGCATGCCACCTCTGCCACCGCCTCGGCCCGGCGCCGGCACGCCGGCACTCTGCCGATGCCCGGCAGTCCCCGGAGCAGGCACTCAGTCCTGAACGTGTCAAGGTCACAGCTGCAACACATGTTAGCCAAGCTCATGAACAAGAACAGCAGCTGAGAGGACAGAGAGATGGACTCATCACACACACACACATATACACACGTGACACACGCCGGCACAGATGTGTACAGGCATAGATGCAGAGATTGACGTAGCACATAAACACAGGAATGCAGGAGTGGTCAGAGAAGGTCTTTTGCTTAGGGCAGAATTTAGCCACCCCCCGCCCCCCTTGCCCCAACTTAGGTGCTTCATCACTTAAAAGGGCCTCTCATGAAATTACAGTTTCAAGAAAAGCACAGAAAGAAAAAAGAAATTAGACTACAAAATAATAGTTACAAAGATTATATATATTGGTATTTAGAAGAAAATGGTACGAAATAAACTCGTTTAATGTTGTCACTTGTCTTTAATTTCAGAGAACCACTAACTGATGTTTTGGCACGACATCCTGATGATTGTAAAAGTATATATATATATATATATATATAAACCTAAATATATATATAAACCTAAACTGCTTTTATTCAAAACTGCTACAATTATAAAACATATTGATTATTTACAGTGGTAAAAGTATTTCGTATAACATTTCTTTGTTATTTAGATTTTGATTCATAGACTCAGGCAAAAATATAGGCTAAATCCAAGCTAACTTTATTGATTTTTAGTGCTCATTGAGTAGAGTGTGTGCTATTCTGCTCACTTTAGCTAATGTCAGCTAGTATAACTCGCTGACATTAGCTGGTTAGTCAGAGAAATGCGTAGAGAGCTCATATGGTTTTTATAAGCCTGAGCATTTCCCAAACAGAAATATTCCTAAACAACTCAATTTGTTTTTCTTGTAAGGGAGGAAAAAAAGATAAACTGCAGTGCACAGCAACAGGTGGGGGAGGGGTGGCACTGCCTTACTCTGTACTCCACACAGCCTGAGAAAACTCTGCTTACTTTTGCATCTTCTCTGGCATCTCATTAAACGGAAGTTAAAGTGTGAGAACAGTATGACAGGAAACATTAGCAGGTTTTGAAACGGTAACTTTCTAAAAGACATGGTGTACCTTCATGCTGGTGAGCAGTCCACGCCAAGTGTAGCGAATTGATGAGAAATATAGAATATTTAACTATCAAAAATTATATATAGATGTTTTTTGGCATAGGCGTCACCTGGTGAGCTCTGTAACTACATACACAGATATGAATGTGCACACTGACATAACAAACCAATAAAAACACAGCACACCTAAAGCTAGGTCATACAAGCCATATCACCAACACGCAGCAGTACTGCTGTATCAATAAACACACACATTCATACATGCACACAGACGTAGCTCTTGAACCTGGGTTTTTTTGGTTTTTTGGTTTTTTTTGGAGGAAGAGGATCAGAGGAAGATGGGATAAGTCTTGAAGACTGAGAATATTTTTCATGCAATAAACTCCAGAGGCCACTCAGCAAAGCCGACGTTGCACACGCTTGTGGAAACAATGTGAAACTGAAGACTTCTCGTTTTGTGAAGAGGAGCTTGAAACCGAGTGGAGCCCCTTTGAGACTGTTAAGCGTTACAGTTTCTCGCGCATTTTTGAGCCTTTTTAATTCTGTCATCTTTTTTGGCTAGAACGGAGGAGCGATCGTAGAGGTATGCAGGTCGTCCCAGCGATCAAGCTTTTGCACGAAGACTTTGGAGTCCAACCATCCTGCTCACGGAGCAATACGCTGCTGCTTCACATCATGTCTTTATGTGCACAAAACCAAGTAATCCAAGTGTCTGGTCCTGACTCCTGCCTCATTAAATGTTGTTTGTGAAAACGGTGAACTGTTGGAAAGAGTCTCTCTGAAGGTGTAGGAAGTGATTTGCAGTGATCTTAGACAGAAACTGGCAGTAAAGCAGAACCTTTACCTTTATTTGTCCAAAAATGTCAAATAAAACAACAACAGAAAATCCTGGCAAACTTTTGAACAACTAGTTAGCAAGTAAGATTACACACTGGCATTGAATTTAGTTTAAAAAGGGAACTAGAGAAATAATTTATCTTGAAAATAAAAAAAAAAATCTCATAACTTCACAAAAAGAATAATTTGTAAAATACATATTTAAAAGTCTAAAACAAAAAAGAGGAATGGGAAAATTCTCATAAACCTAATTTATAACACAACAAAATCTCAAATGTTTTGCAAAAACTATTTAAAAATGAATACCAAGATCAAACAGAAAAGTTATTAAATTTTAAGTGCTGCAATTGCCTAAAAAAGCGCTTTATTTGTCTGTTTTGGGATTCTCTAAAACATATAGCATATTTGAATTCTATTAGTTTTAAATGTTCGACTGCTGTGACAGCAGGCTGTCTGGGGCCGATGTTGGCCCTCACCGCCAACTGAGAGCAGGTTGTGTCTGTTTAAGTGCAGCTGATCGAATGCAGTTCTATTTGTTTTACATGTGACCTTTATGGTTGTAAGGGCGGCAGTGTGTCAGAGGCTGGTGCTGTTATTTATTTTTTACTGCAGATAGACTGATGACCTGCGCAGTAAGAGTTTCCTTTCCCTGGCTTGATTGGCACTTTGAGTATTACGTTTGTTGTTTGAGTCGTTTTGTGTTTGACAATTATTTGAGGGATGTCATCACTTTTCCTGTCCCTCACTAAAATGCTCACTGTTAAAATGTGAACGTGCTTAACACACATATACAAATGCAGACATTTTAATGTGTCAACATCTGTTTAATGAGCCTTTCTTACTTTTTATAGATCCTTTGAGTCAAAGCAAAAGATACTAAAAAAGTTCCTAAAGCATAAAGTTTCAGGTGTTCTGCGATATATATATATATAGGACTTCTTATATATATATATATATATATATATATATATATATATATATATATATATATATATATATATATATATAGAAGTCCTTTCTACTGTGAAAGATCTTTCGAGTACTGTTACTAATGTCCATCTTTAGCTCTTTTTTTAAATCATGTTTATTGTAGTGGTGGGCGCTGGGTTTGCACTCACAAACTCAACTAATCACTGTACATGAATAATTCGGTTTCTCCTCATGATATTAAATGCTTCTCAAGCAGCAGTTGAAAAATAATACCCTAATTGGTCACAGTCATTGCGGTGCAAAAGGTTGCTGCGGTCTGATTCACACGAACGTGGATATTTAGTAAAATTTTCGAGAGACAAATACATTTTTAAAAACCCTATTTAAAGAGCAGTACTGTTTTAATGTGTCGTCTTCTTTGCAAATGGGGAGCTTTAGAAAAATGAGGTAGCGGCCTACTTTCTTTTTTGATACTTTTTCTTTGAATGTGTGTGTTACCAATGACCTTTATCACCACCTACTGGCACGGCAGGGGTACTTCAGCATTTCTTCTTAGAAATTTCAGTCTGTGGGGATAGAAGTTTGTTTGTTTGTTTTTACTTAAAAAAAAAAATCACTTTAAAAAGACCTGGAGGAAAACAGTATGTAGCAGCTGCTCTAGACTTTGAAGCCATAAGGTGAAGTAAGGACTGGGAAAGCAGTGTTTTGCGACATGTGACAGGGTGGGTGCATTTGTTCTCGTTTTGGGTAAAGTTCTGGCTTGATTGTGAACTTTCTGGGTCGGTCAAGAGAAATGCATGTCAGGAACACCTCGCTGCGTTTCGTCAGGTGGTGTTTATGCTCACGCCGGATGCATTGTGTTGAAGGTCTGCTCAGACAGAACCAAAAGATTGGACGGTTTGTCAGAATTGCAGACACTTCTGAATAGAGCAATCGTCGCTGGAGTATTGGCCATCGAGCAAATGTTACTGGTGTGGGTTGTTTAATAAAAAAAAAGTATCTATTGACTTTCAGAGGGCCCAAGCACTTTAGTCAACTCTAAAATAAATCACATTGCTAAATGTATTTTCTTGTCTGACTTCACACATTTGAATCTACAAGGTTTAATAAGATGTCAGCTCACCCGCTGCAACTTTAACAGCTTCATCTCTTTTGGGAAGGCTGTCCGTCCGCAGGTTTCAGGAGTGTGTTTTTGGAAATATTCTTCCAGAAGTGCATTTGTGTAGTCAGGCACTGATTTTTGAAAACAAAGCCTTATTCATTAACTCATTTAATTAATTCTAAAAGCGTGTTATGTTGTGTTAAGGTCAGGTTTTAGTGCAGGGCAGTCAGGTTGTACCACACCAATCTCACTAGCCCGTGACTTTATCGAGCTTGTTTGCTAACCTGTTCCCACAGGCTGAAGCGTTAAGAGTTCCTTTCAATGGAAATAAGGGGCCGAGCTTCTGATAACAGCCTCACACAGTAATCCCCTTTGCCTCAAACTTTACAATTGACACAAAGTGGCCAGCCCAGTGCTTTTCTCCTGGTGTTTGCAAAACCCAAAATTATTCATCAGACAGAGGAGCATGATTCATCACTTCAGAGAACACATCTCCACTGCTCTAGAGTGTAATGGCAGAATGCTTTACACCAGTGGATCTGATGTTTTGCATTTCTCTTGACAAAATAAGGGTTAGATGGAGCTGCGTAGGCATGGAAAACCCTTCCATTAAGCCAAACACTGTTCCTGAGCTAATCTGAAGGCTACGCGAAGCTTCAAGGTCTGTAGTTACTGTTTCTCCAGGAAGTTGTCTTCTGTCTTCTGGTATTTCCCGTGGCTCATTGCTCTGTCGCTGACTTGCTATCATTCCCAATTGCTTCCACTTTGTTATGACACCACCTTCATGTTCACTGTGGAAGGTTTAATAGTGAGGAAATTTCAGAAATTGACTTCTTTCACAACTGGCATCCTATCAAAAATACCAGACTGGAATTTAATGAGCCCCTGAAAGTGACCCATTAATTCACAAATGTTTGAAGAAGCAGTCTGCATGTCTAGGTGCTAGATTTTACACACCTGTGGTCATGGAAAGGATTGGAAAACCTGAATTCAATCCTTTGGATGTTTGAGCAAATACCTCAGGCAAAGTAGTGTATGTCATCATCAAGTGAGTTAGCATTAAGTAAGTTGTACAAATGCACCACCTTTGAATCTTGGGAGTGTTCCTTTATGTGTTTCAGCATTTGTCCTTTTGAGTGTATCTGTGCAGTGATATTTCTCATTGATACTGTATATTATCCAGTAAATATGCATCTGTACATCAGTGACCTTGGTGATCCCTGAGTCATAATCAGGTTTAAGGTTGTACTTGGGTTCCGGGTTGGTTTGTGAACTCAAGAAGTCAAGAATTTCTTTACCGGTAATTAGTACATACTAGCATGCCAACACTCAGAATGAAGAGTAATTGTTGAAGATCAACATCACTATTAACTATAAGTATTATTATTTTAACGTTATTAGAGGCTGAGTTTAACATGCCACAGCTGTTGGTCTGTTTATTGCTTCTGGTGTATATCTTCTAGCATTTTACAATGAGACTGGGCCTCAATTACCATATGTAGTTCAATATTAAAGCAGCACCATGTACGTTTTGACCCAAATAGTAGCTTAATTTGAAATATATTAAAGGATTTTTCAGGTCAATATACAGCACATGGTGTGTATTGATGCTTCTTGTGGACTGCCCTTCTCAAAAACTCGCCTATGTAACTTGAGTGGGTCGGATCTGTTGCTAAATGGGCCATACGACGCACAGCGCCCCTTTACAGCAGTCTAAGATCCCCTTAAACACAAGAGCTAATCTTATGTGCTTCTATTTTTTCATCCTCGAGTCAAAGTTTGTCATAGCCATGGTTATTATTATAAAACACAGTAAGCATAATTCACACACCTACATGTCAGCTCTGCCCCTCTGTTAAAGTTGCTGCAGCCTTTCATAATCAGATGATTGAGCCTTTGATCTGCTCCGTCTTCCTCTCCCATGGCTCCTATCCCCTGGTCTGCTATCAGATTCAAAACACGTAGGGACACTGTTTAATTTTGCCACGGTGCAGTGTTGCTAGTGGCCTTCAGGGGAGCTAAACCTGGAAGTTACAGGTCTAGCGCCCCAAGTGGCTAAAAGGTACACGGTGCTGCTTTAAATGGGAGTGTATTATTAAAACATTTCTCTCACCTTCTGCCAAAATATCACAAGGACAAATTGACAGGTGCCTCGCTGTTAATTTCATAAATAATATTTTCGACACAGAAAGCTATAAAAGGGAAACCACTGAGAGTAAAGGCAACAGAAGACTAATTTCTATTTCATATCCTTTTAAAAAAAAATTGCATCAAGTCTCCTTTTTCTGTTGCATTTAAGTGAATTCTAAGTCTTCCAGTTGACACAGCCAGTCCTGTTTCAGACATTGTGTGTGAACTGAAATGCAATTAACATGGTGAGTATCATGTTGTAGTTGTGTTAAGGTGGGAAAATGTATCTTTTAGAGTGCAGAGTGCGAATTCTTGCAGTAAGATGAATGTTAGTTTAGGAGATCAGCAGAGCGCTCTTGCTGCATTGTGTATGACAGGATGCATTCTGGGAAGTAACTTTGAAGTTTAGGATCCTCTTTTGTTTAGTACTTCCAGTAATCGATGTCTTTACTGGTTCTGACTGATCCGAAGACAGTTATCTGTTTTGTAAATAGTATGCAGTGTTTTCTTTTAAAATGTATTTAAAGATGAGAGTTGTGGTAACAGCTTTCTTTAGATTTGCGTCTTACTGCTGTTGTGCTTCCTTTACCCATCACTGTTTTCTAACATTACTGTCGCACTTTATCACAGTAGCCCAGACTCTGGGACAGATTGGGGCAGATGGGCTCACTATATAAATGATATTAGCTGAGGCAATAAGTTATATGTGGGATATAATTAAAGCTGATTTTTCATTTATAAACTTATTTGTTATCGTATTTAAATAATATAATGGTATTTTTATTCATGCATCATTTAGTTTCAGTTTTGGGGGAATGTACTTACTCAGACCTGAAGTCTCGTTGACTTCATCCTCAGAATGAGTTCAAGAAGGATGTTTCTGAAAATCAGGTGCTGATCATTTTTCCCCTTCAACAGACATGAAAATTTGTCACATCCTTTATAACTTCTGATAAACTATTTCCATTTTTGTTAAAGATGAACCATGTGTAGATTAAACAATCCAGGGATGTCCTGATCAAGATTTGTTTCCCACCATTCCACTCCAAGAGTTTTGCATATACTGATTTGGTGTCCAGTACTTTTCAAAAATCAATGCCATGCACGTATATGCTTGAAAACTAAACACTACGTTTCACCAGTATTAAATGGTCCACATTATTATTGTGATTATGTTTTAAGTATCTGACTCACCAATGATGTTCTGGCTGGACCCTACAGTGTCTGTTTGCAGACATTTCTGCAGGCCAGCTTATTGTCTCTCGCCTTGCTCCTGCTGATGGCGTTTCCTTGGCGAGCTGTTTGCTTAAAGTGCTAGGTTAATGCTAGCATGTGTCCTCGATTTTGATACGACTCACTAATGGCTCCACTCCTAACATGTTTCACGGTTCTTTCACTGATGTCCTAAACTCCTTTGTCCCTTTTCTGCGAGTTTCGTTGATTGAAGAAGTATGGATGCTGGAGTAAACTGTAGATTAGTGAAGATTGTTCTACATGTTTTCTTCTTCCAAAGCAGCGGTCTTTGATTTGCCATTGTTGGTACCATTCTAGGTGATTCCAAAATGTGAGACCTGGACACGTTCAGATCATGACTTCCCAAGACCAGCTTGGATATTTATTTTGTGCAATGAAAGCCAAACTATTGCTTTCTCGACATGTTAAAGGGCTACATTACCTAAATATGCACCACTTGCTTGTTCATTGAGCTTGTCTTTGAGGCATTTTGTTTCTCTACTGACGCTCCCTGCAGCACCACTTTGGTACGGAGATAGCCTGACGTTGTTTTCATGCTGCTTCACGCTGAGTTCAGGATGCCCTGCCTGTTTTATACTTTGCATAATTTTATAGTGCAACCTCTTGGAGAATGTACAAAGTGGACTAGCTGCTATTTCAGAACCTCATTTTGTTTGCTAGTAAAAGGATTAATTTACTGTGCAAGATTGTCACCAATAAACATGAATGCTGATCCTGAATCGTCTTTAAAGCAACGCCACACTGAGTCAACAAGAGGCAGGAGGAGCCTCGCTGTGTGCTTGACCTGCTCACAACACCAAGATGAAAAAAAGTGATAGGCAGCATTTCTGACAGTTTTTCGTATCAAAAGACTGACCGCTGACTGTCACCACTCCTTTTGCATGAGATCCACACGTGTTCTGTTTGTGCATCACTCTCTTCTGACTGTGCAATGACTACAGTCAGCACCGCACTGTAATGACAACGAGAACACAGTGAATATAAACCTCCGATCGCAGGAGGTCTGTGATTTATTTATTTTGTAAATAGCTACTACTTGAGAAGATACTCACGGATCAGAACTGCTGAGCCCACAGCCTAATGTAAAATGACAAGATGTGTGAGCAGCCCTTTTGGATCCAACACTGACTTGTATACCCTTTTATACTCCACAGTTGATGTGACCATGTACAGTTATCGTTTTAGTGATTAGGTAAGGGCATTGCAGTGGTGGCCCATCATTATATTCAGCAGTGTTTAAAAGAACAAAAAACTTTCTGAAAATTTCTTTGTGAAAACTGTACCAGTGCAAAGATCTGGTCAATTTTTTAGGTGTAAACAAGCAAAGGTCTTGATTGGATGTGTTCAACGTGGTTTATCTATTAATTGTGGTCATATCTAAATTGTGGCCAAAAGAAATTTAAAAAATACTCATAAAAAAGTCACTATCTGGTAAACTTCTGCGTGTATTAAAAATACATGCGAGAAACAAAATTAGTTTTAAAGGTTTTTTAAACTACTCCTTATTGTAGTATAAAATTACTAGCTGTTGTATAAATTAGCTATAAATCTATGTCATCAAAATTAGAGCAAAAATCTACTTTGCCAGTGTGTTAAAATATGACACTGCTATAGATTTGACACAAGGGCTTTAGAAATTGAGTTTAATTTAGATTTTAATAGTAACAGATTGTAAGCAAACATTTGTCAATAAAAATAAGTTAATAAATGTGTTTTGGGGGTTTTTGAGCAAAGAAATCCAGAATTTCAGTACTTATTTATCAAAATATAAATAGGTCTACTTTTTTTGTTTAATTTAATGTAAACATGTCCTTTTCAGCCAATCAAAATGTACCACGCAGTTTTGGGATGTAGATGAATTTGAATCCAAACACTAAAACTAGCTTAATTACACACAATATTTATCTAAATGAAATAAAAAATTTGTGCATACTCGATTATATTTGCCTTGATTTTCATAGAGTGTCATTGTTAAAGTATTGTTAGGTAGAGAGAAGAGAATTGTCTCGTCTTTAGAAGTGAGCGCCAATTCCGCGCTAGATTGTTTTGTTGGCAATCCCACACTATTTTCCACTGAATCAACCATTGTCCCACTTATTTATTAAAAATGAAAGTTAAATATATTAGAAAGTGGTTCCTACTGTGAAAGAGCGTTTGGTCTGGGGCTATGTTGACGTGCTAAAATAGCCTTCGAGGCAAAGTTCTCCTGAGACTTTAAGGACAATTGAAAAAGAAGGAATTTTATTAAAAAAAAATACTCAATGCCCTTCAATGTTTTTGCAATAAAAGTCGAGTTTTGTTGTCGCGGTGACGATAACTGAAGAGCTCACAGTGTTCATTTAGTGTGATGATCCGTGAGTGTCCTTCACTTGTATAAAACATGTATAAGCATTTGTTTTCTATCACGGTATTATTGTACAGTACTGCTTGTATAATTTACAGGTAAAGCATGTATTTTAAAATTTTCTAAAATCCAAACAATAAACTGTGTACATATATACAGAAATGTAGACAGCAATTAGGTTTGCAGTTAAACTCTAATAGCATGACAGGTAGCGGGGTTTAGTATATATGTACAGGCTGTATGATGAATCTTTATGAGAGGAAACACTTGAAAAATCACCTGATATTAGACTTTGTGCTAAAGATAAGCTCTGCAACGCATTTTTGTGCCTTTTATATCAATGTATGTAATCTAGACAATCTTGAAAAAGCTTGTGTACAACCAAAATTAAAATAAAACGGATCTGGGGCAAATGGATTTGTTGATGTCATTTTGTTTAACTGGGAATAGAGAAATGATCAAATGTCCTGGCGAGCGGCTTATGTTGAAGTGTTGTGAAGTCAGCTTGGAATTATATTTATTACCAAAAATTGATAGGCTACCGAATAAATGAGCTGTTAGCGGTTGTTTCCTCCATCCACCACATTTGTTTGATGTTAACCTTTATGAGATCCAGCCTCATGTCCTCCATGTAACATTCGGACTGTTGCATGGTTGTGTTTCTCCCGTCCTTTAGGGCCAGTGTCCTGCAACTTTAGGACGTGTCTCATATTTGTTTGTTTATTTAAGATGAATTTAGTTGATCCAAAGGATCCTAGCAATTGTTGAATAGTAAAACAGAAACAAAAGAATGTGTGTGTCCTTAGTGAGAGGGTGCCATCCTGATGGTCAGGGCCTGTCTATACTGAGGCACAAAGTTGGGCCAGCAATCTCCTGCAGAAGTTCCAGATTGCATGGCAGCACCAGACATACTCATGAAATAATGATTATAATGTTTAAATAAAATCACAAATTGTAAAGTTATTTTTCTTTCTTTCTTTCTTTTCTTGATCTGTAAAGTTCCTGTATTTAATGTTTTGTAGCTTTTATTTGTTGCCTTTGTCATTTCAGCAAAATTGTAATAAATCACGTGTTTGGTATTTTAGCTTGCCGTTGAAAAAGTAATGCCATGGAAAAACAAAGCAAGGAATATGAACTGCCTTAGCTTCAGCGGGCTTCAACCAAACCATTGGGTCATTAGCACGACACTGTAGAACTTGGTTCCATGATGAGGAGGTAATTCAACCGTTTGACCCAGGTGTGTTGGACCAGGGATGCACATAAAAACAGCAGAAATCCAGTCCTCGGGGGCTGATGTTTGAGACCTCTGGTCTACGCTAGACTTGTCACTGCTGGCTAACCAGGCTAGGTAGTCACAGCCCCGTGTCAGCAGATTTGTCTATGGGTAGACCAACGACTTCAGCCAACGGTAGTTCCTGCAGTAGTGTTGACTTTTGAAAACAGATCAAAATGAAAATAAATCACATGTCACCAGTTTGTTTTACTCTTTAGAAAGGAGATGTCCAAAACACACATGATTTTTGAGCCGAACTACCTGACCAATTATATTTGGGTAATCTCGTGTTATGATTCTCACACTAGCTGTCCAAGTGCATCCAATGCTCCAACCACAAGTTCAGCCATCCTCAGCTTGTTCTTTTTGTATCACATGCTGACAACTGATGTATTTCTTGGTTTAGATCTGGTCTACTCTGCATACCTAGAACCAGAACCAAACATGGAGAAGCAGCATTTAGTTCCTATGCTCCACAGATCTGGAACAAACTTCCAGAAAACTGCAAATCAGCCAGAACACTGAGTTCCTTTAAATCAAGACTGAAAACCCATCTGTTGAGAGTTGTTTTCAGTCCACAATAACAAGAACACTGACCAACATATTTGATGGGTATTGATGTTTTCACCTGATACAATTTAATGTTTGTTACTGGTCTCACAACCAGGGACCATTTCAATGCGTTTATGGTGTTTTCATGATGTAAAGCACTTTGAACTACCTTGTTGCTGAAATGTCCTATACAAATAAACTTGACATGACTTTTTCTAGATGTATTGAAAATGAATTTGCTGTAGAGGAAATGCCTCTTATAGTGCAGCATTAATTCTTTACACCACAGGAATTATTCTACTTTACTAATGACTAATAGTAAGTGTCTAAAGTATTTATTTATTAACTAATAGTTTCTCATGGCATCATCTAGAAACCAAGATGTAACAATAAACAATAATACAATCATTTAATTTATTAATAGACAGGTTAATATGTATAGTAACCTGTCTGTGACATTCGGTACAGATATGACAACTACTGAAGAAGGCTTGTTAATACAAGTTTGAATTGAAAAGCAGCTACCCCAGCACACATGCTGCCTACCTACTACCATTCTGCACTCTGCTTTACCAGATGTACAGTTGCAAATGGTCATCTCAGTGGGAGCATGGGAGAAACAGTGTGCGTACCTGTGTACAAGGTCAGGTTAAACAACTTCAAAAGACAATGGATTTGCCAAATGAGAGTTTTCATTACTTGGTCACTGTCTCTCTTCTGCAGCAATATGATGTCTTACAATATGGCAGATCTGGTGGATCATTACATGTCCTCTTTGGACCCAGTACGAGTCCTATCAGACCCTAAAGACTATTTTTACACACTTTGAGTTTCTCAGGAAGTATGTTTTGTCTATGTCTATCTATCTATCTATCTATCTATCTATCTATCTATCTATCTATCTATCTATCTATCTATCTATCTATCTATAGAATAACAGGAACACTGACCAACATATTTCTGAGAAATATGCACCCGCTAAAAAACTCCTTCCCTAATTTTTTTTATTTATGCTCAGAGCTGTACTGAGTCCATTGTAATATAATCTTGTCTTGTTTGCAGGTCTTGTCACCTACAGAGCAGAGCATCCCGTCGCCATCTTCTCCTGACTATCGAACAAAGGGTCAGGGTGATGAGATGGAGCACTTCCACATCCTTCCTCAGCTGCAGGCCAAGAGGGCCGACTTTCTCACTGTCATGTTGACTGGCACTTTGCCTCAGCGCAGGAGCTTTGCCACACCTGATGAAGAGGTCCCAGAACCTCTCGGGCCGAAGGACGACGATGTTACAAAAAGCGAGTCCAACAGCGAGGCCAGTCAAAAAAGTACTGAACGTAGCCAGGATGCTGCACCTTCAACACTCATGGCTGAGGACCAGAGGGGCCCGCGGGAACACGCTTCAGCAGCGGATGCAGATCCGGACCTGGAGGATGCATCCAAAACTCTTGTTCTGTTCTCCCCTGGAGACACTCGCAAGTCTCCCTGTGGCGGGGAACATGTTGCAGACGGGGAATTGGGCACACCCTCCGCTCTAAATTCCCGTAATGACCGCCTACTGATTGGGGAGGGGATTCAGCCTGAACTATCTGAAACTGGCCGCCTGTCACCGGCCCTCAGGTCAGAACTGAGACCCTCCACCCCTATTGCTCCTGGATCACCTCCCTTTACCAAAGTTGAACGCACTTTCATTCATATTGCAGAGACATCACACCTCAATGTTATGTCTTCCAACGGTCACTCTGCAAAGGACAGTGACCGGGAAGTCTTTACCGTCCCAAGGGAATTGGCCACAGAGGTTGATAACCTTGAGCAGGAGGGTGTATCACCGATGAAAGAGACTGGAGAGGAGTGTGTGCCAGACCAAACCAGTGCAGATGAGAATCAACCAAAAACAGAAAACGGTCCGTCAGTCGTCTTCGCCGTGTCTTTGGAGACTGCCTCTAAAGTCACCTCACCAGTTCATGATCCTAAAGATCCCTCGCATGAAGCTAAGAAACAGCTAGCGTCCAGTGAGGAAGCTGCAAGGCCTCAGACTGCTGGGTTAGAGCTGTCAGCTGGCACTAAGCTCAGAATCCGAAGCAGGATTCCCATTCTTATCTCTGAAGAGGACTCGGGCTCAGAACAGTCTTCTTCCCTCTCAGCTCGAGCTCGGCTTCAGCAGCGTGCCAGGCAGCTGGACCTGGCGCGCTTGCTGGTTCAAAAACAACAGGGTCGCTGGATGAGGAGGAGGATGCTGTCTGGAACTTCCTCATCATTGTCATCTGGAGAAGATGAGCGCTGGAGGGCTTCGGAGACTTTATCCATGACAGGCTCAGAGGAGGACATGCATACCTCGGACGAGTCTAGAAGGAGCTCCCGCCTAAAGACGACTGAAGAGCAAGGGTCCAAGGAGTGCAGGAGCAAAATCCCTAGGCCTGTCACTCCCATACGAAGACCTTCAGGGAGCGTCGCTGCTGCTCCTGCTGCTCCTGCTGCTGCTCATGCTGCTGCTGCTCCTGCTGCTGTTTCTCCTCTCTCCTTGCCAGACTCCAAAAATACAAAAGGGGTTTCATCTGTCATCAACGGGTAAGCCTATTTTTTCTGTCTGTAGTGCATAGTGCTTTCCAAACACGAACACATTCAAATTTTGTCACATGAGAACCCAAAACCTCTGCGTATATTTTGGGGATTTTATGCGATTGACAAACACAAAGCAGCAAATGAGTGTGAACTGGAAGGAAACGGTCTCTGCCACGTGTGTAACGCAACCTCAGTAGATTTACAGCTGTTCTGTGTCTGGCCACAGAGGTTCGTTAGAGAACGTCAGTGAACAAACACCGTCATGAAGACCAGGGAACACAGCAGACGGGTCAGGGAGAAAGTTGCAGAGAGGGAACACTGTATGGCAGAAACCTAACACTGCACATCACTTTGAACACATCATCCCCTCGGCACAAAACATGGTGGCCGTGGTGGCTGTAGGGAGGCTGTTCTTTAGGAGGCAGAGAGAAGTTGGTCAGAGTTAAATGAGTAGATAGATGGAGCTAAATAAATAAACCTGTTAGAAGCTGCAAAAGACTTGATACTGAGGAAGGAGGTTTCCAGCAGGACAACCATACCTAACATAACAATCTGCAATGGAACGGTTTAAATTGAGCTATAGTTGTGTGTTTGATTGGCTTAGAATTAAAAAAATGCTTTAAATAGACTATTTCCATCTGATCTGATTGAGCCAGAGTTATTATCCAACAAAGAACATTTTAGTTTCCAGATGTGAAAGGCTGGTAGAGATATGCCAAAAACACTTGTTGCTGTAATTAGGATGAAATTAGGATCTGCAAACTACCGATTCAGTGGAACCGAATACAAATCCTTGCTGTACGTTTCAGAGTTTCATTTGTAAAAAAAAAAAATGCTGAAACGTGCCATTTTTTTTCTGGAACGGTAAACTAATTTGTGTTGGTTTATCGTGTAGAATGGCAATAAAATACATTAAAGTTCTTGTAATGTGACAAACTAAGAGGAAAAACCTCAGGGCCTAAGAATATATTTACAAGGCACTATAGACATGATCTATCTTATGTTTAAAGCTCTATATGAATAGCTTATCTACTTTAATGTAACAACTTCAATGTGCACCTTTCTCCACAGAAATACAAAAGTTGGTCTAACCACCCAAAGGAAACCTAAGCCTGTCTCATCCCGCTCCTCCTCCTCATGCCCTCGTCCCTCAGCTGTCTCCGGCCCAAATGGCAGTCCTCGGATGCCGCTACGTTCCCTGCTAGGCGGTCGCCGCAGCCTTAGCTCCACCCACTGCAGGACTGACAGCCCCTCCCCTCAGAGGACATGCCCTTCCAGGCAGCCCCTCTCAGTTCGGGCCCCTACTGTCCCCATGCTGCCACCCAGGACTACAGCAACTATGCGTCGCAGCGCCTCCCAGGAAGCCACCATGCAGACCTCCATAGCCGCTGCGCCTGCCAGGACCAGGCCAAAACCCGCCAGTGGGGCTAAGGCTAAAGCGACTACTAGGGAAAAGCCGGCGGCTGCTAGATAATACAGAGGGACAAAGTTCAGACAAGCTAAGCCTCAAAGGTTATCACAACAACAGACTGTGATGCTACAATAATCTCCAAGTCATTTAATGGAAACAAACATTTGATCTTTTTTTTTTTTTTTGAAGGACAGCTAACTGAACTTTATTTGGGCTTCCAGTATCCTGACTGACTGTCGTACAGGAGTGTTGCTGCCACGGTGCTATGGATGCGTCTGCTGCTGCCTGGCTGATCCCTGATTTAACTTCTTCCTCCAGCTGAGAGCCATGGCCCCCCGTTTTCAGATATCCTCACATAACCCAGTGCTCCCAGCCTCCCACAACTTTGCTAGTCTTCTGTCGACAATACTCTGCTTGGTTCACATTGCATGATAATGTAGATCACAAATGCATCAAATCTCTTCAGGAAAAACTATATTAAGACGGTTTAATATAGTTCTGCCTGTCTTATTTTCCACAAATAAGCCAAATTGGAGTGGATCTAGCGCCAGATTATGTTGGCATGGTAAAAGAGTCCCAAATATATTCTGCACTCCTTATGGCCTTGAATGAAGAGAAGCATTAAAAGTGGGCTCAGAAAGAAATAGCTCGGCCGCTCGCCTCCTCCTCATGGTGTGACATTGGGCATGCTTTAAACATTCTATTTTTTTGAGGGTTTATTTTGTTAATGCTCTGAATTGTACATAGCAAAATCATTTCCATGAAAGACTTCTTTATTTTTTATCTTGCCAAGCGAATAGCAAACCTAACTCTTTAACCTTGTGTTTCAGTGTGTTGGTAATAGGCCTGTTTTTTTCGGTTGTTCGTTTGTTTTGTTTTTTGATCGCATGAGAAAAACAGGGGTAACCATGCGACAAAGTTATTCCTGCTTAAATTTGGTGCAGACCTGTGCTGGATGTTGGAGCCCACGCTAGTCTGGAGTGGCGGGGCACTGAGCTGTGAAGTAAAGTCTTGGTAATGTGGAGGAGGGTCCTGTCATTCTTTTCTGTAACAGTTTCCCACAAACACACTGGTCCAAACCCATCAGGGTCCAGATAGATTTCTGCATATGGACTCATCTGATATTTGAAGATTTTTCATAAAACACTAAAAAAGTGAAAGGTTTGCAAACATCACACCCAAATATACATTTATGTGTACAGTCATATTCAGTAAATTAGAATATCATTGAGTAGTTCATTTATTTCAGTAACTCAATTTTGTAAGGGAAGATTTTCTGCTTACAGCTAATGAAAAACATTACATTTACATGACAGACTAATAAATAACAACAGAAATGCGGGCTTGATGACAGTATGTTTAATACCTGCTTAAACGTACTTTTAAGATGACAAATTAGGCTCAGCTGAATTGCTACATATTCTAGTTTACTAAACATGACTGTATATTACTATGAAAACCTGGTTTTATTTCCAGAAAACTTTTTGAGGAGATGGGTAGCTTTCTCAAAATTCTTCCTCGTTTTTCCTTTAAAATAATGGACTTAAAGGAGGCATATCATGGTTTTCAATTCTTCATTTTCACATTGAAATCCTCCAGTTGTGGTCTATATAAAGTGGAACTGCAATGCTTTTGGTCTGAATTCCATGTTAATTTCACCCACATTCCCCCTTTTGCCCTGTTTCTGAGGTGCATCTGAAAGCAATTCGTTTTTTGGTGCTGTCTCTTTAAATCTCAAAAAGGCAATTCCTCTAGACTCTAGGGCAGTGGTCCCCAATCCTGGTCCTCGAGGGCCGGTGTCCCTGCAGGTTTTACATGTGTCCCTGATCCAACACACCTGACTTACTTGCCCAGTGTGCTGTCAAGTTCTCCAGAGTCCTCCTAATGACCTCATTATTTGACTCAGGTGTGTTGAAGCAGAGTAACAAATAAAAGTTGCAGGACACCGGCCCTCGAGGACCAGGATTGGGGACCACTGCTCTAGGGCATTCAATTCCGACTGTTCAGGAATTTATGTAGCATGCTGAGGGACGGTGTAATGTGCACCAGATGACCTATCCGCTTGTAGCTTCAGCATCCTTCGGCTTAGACTACAAAATCACTCATAAAAAGGCAGATTTGTGAGACCAGTAAGGTAGAAGTCCATGACCTTGTTTAGCAGTTCCACAGCAAATACTGTAACGTGATTGTTCAATAAACATAATACAAAACAAAGAAAACTGAACTGCTTAAAAAAATACGACTCAAAAACAATGTAAATATATCTATGCCGCTCCTGGGCAGACAAAATTAAAAAATTATGCACCCCTAGAGACTCCAAGTATACAGCAAAAATGTATTTAAGGGCTAAAAAGGGGGATTTTGCATTATATGTCCCCTTTAAGTTAAAACCATTTGAAAGGTTTTGGGGAAATGAAGGGCCCATTGAAACTACCAAAACTCTATATTCATAAACAATATCAGATTCTCTCAGTCTGATTTCTTCCCTCCTTTGCGTAGTGTTTACACACAACTCTATGCTTTGTCCCGGGGTTAGGGTTAGGGAAATTCGGCTGTGACAGTGCAAACACACGGGGTTACTCACCAAATCAATAATGAAAAAACAAGCTAATCTAATCTAAAGTTAGTTCTAAAGCAACAGAGAATGAATTTATCAGAAAGGCAAAAATAAAAATTTAACCAATGTAAGTATTACACAATTATTGATAATATGGCATATTCAGATAAAAATTAAAACTGTTCAAGTTAAACAGAGGAACTACAGCGGCACATAACAACACATAATAATGTGAGAAAATATGAAATATGTATTATTATACATGTTGTCTTGCATTATATAATAATATATAAAATGTCAAATTGTTCGCGTAATAATAGCGGATTATAAATATTTGATCGAACCAATAAACGAAAATTTAAGAAAAACGAAACCTCTTTGCTTGGTGTTCATCCTCTGGTCCACCCGGGGGAGCTACCGACTCCCGGAGACACCTGTGTGGCTGCGAGGGAGAGCCAACATGGCGGTCCAGGTTGAGTTGAGTTGCTTGGAGAGTTTTCCCTCACACCTGGGTCCTCTAGACGTGTTGGTGTTAAAAGGTCCCCTGGAATCTGTTTTCCAAAATGACACCGACCCACCGACCGTCCTCTTTACGCCGCACCAGCCTCAGCCCCGTGACGGGACGGGCATTTTACTGCGACTTCACCCGACCACCGCGGAGGAGCTCAGCGGCTGCGGTGGGAGAGACTGTCCGACAGCCGACAGCGAGCCCGGACTGCGGGTCCGCCTCTTCACCAGCAAGCATTTCCTGAGGCACTACCGGCTCCAGCGGCACTCAGGCGCGGGGACAGTCAGGCCTCTGGAGCCGGTCAGCCTGGAGAGAGTGGTGCTCGGAGCCCGCAGCAGGCAGAGCCTCCGCTGGGCCGGCGGGGAGCAGTTCGCCGGCGGACTGATGGAGCTATGTCGCTTGGGACGGGAGCCGCTGGCCCGGCAAGGAGACCCGCTTCTTCTGCCCCATCATCCGCTGTTCGGGGAAGACAAGGGCCAGGTGAGATCTGGGTCGCTCATTTCTTGGCTGAGTGTCCAACGGAGGAAGACCTGAACACGTGTGTGCGTGTTGTTGCTCTGATGACGTCAGATAAAAGTTGTTGAAATGTTTTTATTAGAAAACAAATCAGCTCATCTCCGCTCTTGGTGACTGTATTCATGGGCGCTTCTAGGCAGGGGCCAACAGGGGCCAGTGCCCCTGTAGAACTGGTCATGGCCAATGTGCTGAAGACATAACCCAATCAGTTTCTCACGGTGATATGTGCTGGAACAGAAATTGTAACTAGTTGGATTTAATGTTTTTATTTTAACGATTTTAAAATGAATGTGTTTTCGTTTTTAGCTTCAGCCGTATTGAGACAGGATCCCAGTTTTCAGGGGTCTGCAACCTGCAGTTCCAGAGACACAAGTGGCTCACTTAATAAATCAAACCATTCAATTATCCCCAGTTTTTCCTTTAATTTTTTTTTCAATGTCCCCATGAGAAAAAATTGGTAAATTTGTGAATGACTTTCAATTTAAATAAATCTAATTGTGGCTTTCATTTGCACCAGGCCCCAGTGTTCAGTGTTCCCCTGTGATCGCACTCCTTTCAAGTATGGCACGACCAGCTTTATGCGTTAGGAGACTTTTGTCAATTCCACTTTGCAAAATAGCCCAGGCTCAATCAGATGGGACGGAGGGTGACTGTGAACGGCCATTTCCTAATCTTGCCCTAGGTCGTCAATTTATGTTTCTGGACTTTGACCGAACCTTTCCGTTTCTCATCCTTTGCAGTCGTGGCTGAATGTTTTGGGGTCGTTGCCCTGCTGGTAGGTGAGCAGTCTCACCCAGGTTCCCCTTTCTTCCACACGCTGGTGTTCCCTACATGGCCCGAGGCAAACTGCAGCTCCTCCAGAGTTACCTATTGGCTGCTTCTCTTGACTAATCCTCTTTGTGCCTTGGCCTGGCTGTCACTTTAGCAGGGTGGTCATGTCTCTGGAGGCTTGAAGTTGTGCTTTTCTCTTTCCATTTTCAGACAATAGACTGGTCAGAGCTGGGGCTGGGCGATATAGAACAAAAGCATGTCGATAAAATAGAAATCCTCTTCATTGATAACCATCAAAAAAATTCAAAACATATATTTTGTGCTGTTGCTTAATGAGCTATTTTTAGATTAAAAACACACAAACACTGAATTCAAACTCAACTCTTTATTCAGCTAACTTTTTACCAAAACTGCAAGTTGATATTTATTTATTTTATTTTATTTGCACAACTGCAAGTTTTTAAAAAAAGACAAAAAGAATGCATGCTCTCTGAACTCCTTTAAGGGGGCGGGGCGTTCCTGGGTCTGCGTTTGTGATTGGTTGGATGTAACGACTGTAGCATTAACCTACACAATAGGCTACAATGCAAAAGGAAGGAAAACTGTTCTTCCACTGACCTTTTTATTGCCCCTGTTTTTCCCTAACGCGCCACACGTCTATCAGTCGATGTATATTGTAACTGAATTATGGTCCAGCCCAGAAAAGCTTGAGATTTAGTTTTCCAGCCTAACCCTGCTGTAAGCTTGTCTTCCTGCGTGTTCCTTGGTCTTCATGATGCTGGTTCTCCCCTATTGTTCTCTAATTCACCGTCTAATCCAGCTGCCGCCTCTCTGGCTCATCCATGGCCCTGGTAAAAGCTGAGGCCGTTCCCAGTGCATTGATCTCACCGCGTTCTCCCCGTTCATTCAGGGAGCGGATGCTCACCTGTGATCCTCAGGGCAATGCGGCTGTCTTCCAAGGCCATCTCAGCAGGACAGTACAGTTGTGGTCAAAAGTGTACATACACTTGTAAAAAAATCTTAAGGTTATGGATATAACCCCGGTTCTCTGATTAGCATGAGTGAGTGTCTCACTATGGGGAACGCCTCCTGAGTGACCTCATCAGAAGCTCAAATGACATTACGCCAGCCCCGATTGGCTGGCAAAAGTGACAGTCTATGTCAGGAGGGGATGGGACCCTCCTCCTATATAATAGGCCGACATAGCTTCACTCGTCATTCAAAACAAGCTCACCTCTTCCTCGCTTCATAGCAAGGAGGGTGGTCTGGTGAGACACTCACTCATGCTAATCAGAGAACCGGGGTTATATCCATAACCTTAAGTTCTCTTTCATAGCATTCGTTTCGTGTCTCACTATGGGGAAAATACTGACTCCCGGATTGCCAGACATGCCTGTCAAGATGACAACTGTCCCCACTGATGCTTCACTCTGGAGAAGCTGCACTCAGAGAAGAACCAGTACTGAGGACCGAATGTGCCATAGTCGGAGCCGTGACATCCAAACTATAGAATCTAGCAAATGTGTGGGGTGACGCCCAGCATGCAGCTGAACACACCTCTTGAATAGAGACTCCCCTAAAAAGAGCCCAGGAGGTTGCTAGACCTCTAGTGGAATGTGCCCGGAGACCAGCAGGAGGCTGGAGGCCCTTGCTTGTGTATGCAAGTGCAATAGCCCCCACTATCCAGTGGGAAAGGCGCTGCTTAGACACCGGCTTTCCCATGTGTGGTTTCGCCCACGACACAAACAGCTGGTCACCCTGTCTAAAACCACTCGTTCTGTCCAGATAGATCAGCAATGCGCGAACTGGACAGAGAGTGTGTAGACGCCTTTGCTCCTCAGAGGAGAAAGGCGGAGGGTAAAAAGCATCCAGTATTATGGGGGAGCACGAGCCAACCACCTTTGGAATAAAGGCCGGGTTAGGCCGCAGACTGACCCTAGCATTCCCTTCAGAAAACTTGATGCATGCTCGATGTGTAGAGAGTGCATGAATCTCACCTATGCGCTTAGCTGAGGCCAAAGCGAGCAATAAGGCAGTCTTCAGGGACAACGGTTTCAACTCTGCTTGTTCCAGGGGTTCAAACGGGGAACAAGAGAGCGCATCCAGTACCGTGGGAAGATCCCAGGATGGCACCAATGGTCTAGATGTAGGCAACATACGACGTGCTCCTTTCATGAATCGGCACACCAAAGGATGTTGACCCACTGTCTTTCCTTCAAAGCCAATATGGCAAGCAGAAATAGCCGCCAGGTACACCTTGATGGTTGAGAAAGCTTTACGCTTTTCAATAAGGTCCTGTAGGAAAGACAGAACCACTGACACAGAGCACTGAAAAGGTACAGCCTGTGACCCTGCGCACCAATTCTCAAACACGCGCCACTTGTTATCATACAGTGACCGAGTTGAGGGGGCTCTGGCACACTGAATAGTGTTAATAACGCTATTAGGGAGCTCCACCGTGTTCAGGTTGAACCACTCACGGGCCAGGCCCACAGAGCTAGCCTCTCTGGGTGGGGGTGGAATATTTCCCCCCGTGCCTGAGACAGTAAATCTCTGCGTAGTGGTAACGGCCAAGGTGGGCTGGAGAGAAGTTGAAAAATCTCTGCCAGCCAGTGCTTTCCTTGCCAACGTGGGGCTATCAGGATCATAGTCAGACCCCCTTCCCTCACTCTGGCCAGAGTCGGGGGAATGAGAGCTACAGGGGGAAACGCATAGAGGAGGGTCTTCGGCCACCCGTGTGCCAGTGCATCCACGCCCAGTGGAGCCCTCTGGTCGTGCAGGGAGAAGAACAGAGGGCACTGAGCGTTCTCCACTGTTGCATATATGTCCACGGTCGCCTGACCGAACCGTGACCATATCTGACTCACCACTTGGGGGTGAAGCATCCAGTCTGCATACAGTGGGTTTCCCCTGGACAGCAGATCTGCCCCGTAATTCAGAACACCCGGTACATGAGTTGCCCTCAGTGACCGTAGGTGCTTGCTGCTCCAGACTATCAGTCTGTGTGCCAGCATGTGCAACTGGGGGGACCGTAGCCCCCCCTGTCTGTTGATGTAAGCCACTACCGTGGAGTTGTCCGTCCTCACCAAGACATGGTGACCCCTTAGCCAAGGGAGGAAATGTTTCAGAGCCAGGTGAACAGCCAGCAGCTCCAGGCAGTTTATGTGGGTAGAACGCATGTGAGAATGCCATCTCCCATTCACCGCTCTCCCTTCGTGAGTGGCACCCCAGCCCATCAGGGAGGCGTCGGTGGTGATCACTTTCCTTGCCTGAATGGTTCCCATAGCGACACCCTGTGTCAGGAAACCTGGGCTCCTCCACTGCCGCAGTGCAAGTGAGCATTCTGTTGAGACCCTCACCCTGCGATGGCCATGTCGGTGGGGGTTCAGACCCAGAGAGGTTACCCATCGCTGAATGCCTCTCATATACAGCCGTCCGAGAGGAATAGCCACTATAGAGGAGGCCATCAGGCCTAAAAGTCTTTGGCATTGTTTGAGGGAAACCATGTTGCCCCTGCCAAACAGCGCTAGACTGGCACGCATTGCCTCCACTCTTTCCATGGACAATGATGCCTTGGCCTGGAGAGAGTCCAGAGTGAGCCCAATATAAGTAATTCGCTGAGTGGGAATCAGTGTGCTCTTTTCCACATTTATCTGAAACCCCAGACTCATGAGGTGTTGTGTAAGAACACCTGTATGATGAGCCGCCTCCTGGCATGTGGGGGCTGCCACTAGCCAGTCGTCTATGTATGTCGCCACTCGGATGCCCCGCTCTCTCAGTGGAGACACTGCCGCCTCGGTGCATTTTACAAACACCCTTGGGCTCAGGGACAGACCAAAAGGCAGGACCACATACTCGTACGATATCCCCTCGAAGGCAAATCTCAGATATTTCCTGTGAGGGGGGTATATGGGGACGTGAAAATACGCGTCCCTCAGGTCTATTGATGTGAACCAGTCGTCTGCTCGCACGAACCGCAGCAGAGACGTGTGTGTCAACATCCTGAATTTGTATTTCCTTAAACAGCGGTTTAGGGCACGGAGATCCAGAATGGGTCTCCGCCCCCTCCCGCCCTTTTTGGGGACTAGGAAATACCTTGAGTAGAAGCCGCTGTGGGATTCCCCGGGCGGAACTACCCTTATAGCTCCTTTCTTCTTCAAAGAGGAAATTTCCTCCAGAAGAATATTGGCGGACTCGCCTTGAGCATGGCAGTATATTATTCCCTTGAAAAGGGGCGGAGCGACATTGAATTGTAGCCTGTAGCCCTTCTCTATCGTTCTTAGCACCCACTTTGACTGCGTGCAGGCAGCCCAGCTCTCGCCGTGCAGCGAGAGGGGGCTGACCGGCAACTCCGTCCCCGCCGCCTTGTGGGCGCCTTGTCCGGGTTGTGGCACGCAACATACGCGCCCGGACGGCACCAGCGCGCACGGGTGCGCGCGGGCGGACGGCACCAGCGCGCGCGGGTGCGCGCGGGTGGACTGTGTTGTCACAGCTGCGGGGACGCTGTTCCCCGCAGGCTGCGTTATGACAGAAAGGATTGATTTGTTTTCCAACATATCTTTTCTCTTTATTGTCACGAACACATTTGACGGCGCCCTTGGCACGCAGGCCGGATGCGCTCGTCGGGACATATTTGTTACAGAATGCGAGGGAAACACATTTGCGCAACAACACTGCAAACATTGTCTTTTCCCTGGGGTGGGCACCGGAACATGAATGCCCATCCCGGCCATGCGTTCTGTGTGGAACGAGTCCCGTTGAACCGGCTCCGGAACGGAGCTGGGTGGGGAACGAGCAGCCCAGGAACGGGGCAGAACGGGCTCGCTTTTCCCCTGAGGAGGCTGTCAGGCCGTCCGCTTCTTCCGCCTTCCCAACGCAGCGGCAGGTGGAGGCGGCGGAGGTGCTGTCAGAGGGCTGGGCTGAGGCGATTGCTTCCTAGCCCATGGACTCTTGGGACCTCTGGGGGACTGAGTCGCTGCCTGCGCTTTAGGCACCTTGGGGATCCTGAAAGCAGGGATGGGGCGAGAGGCAGCCTGCGCGTAGGACTGGCGCGGCGCTGCTGGAGCCGCCGGCAGAGGTTTCCTCGGCAGGCAGAGCTTCAGCGCCTCATCATCCCGTTTCTTCTCCTCACATCTCTTCTGCATGCTGGTGACAGCAGCGCCGAAGAGACCCTGAGGGACGACGGGTGTGTCAAGGAGCTCCTCTTTCTCCTTGGTTGCCAGGTTGGTGAGCCCGAGCCAGCGCGCCCTCTCCTGGAGAACCATGAGACCCATGGCTCTCCCCGTAGCCTGTATGGCTACTTTGTGGAGACGGAGGACGTGGTCCGTTATGACACAGATTTCCTCCCACAGAGCGGAGTCTGGTCTGTTGGTCATGTCCTCCTCCAGCTCGGCCTGGTAGGCCATCAGCATCGAGGAGGCGTTGAGGGCTCTCGTCGACAGAGCCGCCGCCTTGTAGCTCACATGGCTTGTTCAAGTCAATAATTCGCTTTTTCAGATCCACACTGAGTTCCTTTGACTTTCCCATTGTAGCTTTTGTAGCTGAGTCTAATCACTGGGTCAAATGAGCCCTATTTAAATGGGCTCATGAGAAGTCAACAGCTGTAGTCAATCAGAATCACTTAGAAGAAGTGAAGAGGCCATGACATGAAGCTAATTTGATTGACACAACTCGCTACATCACCAAAGTTGACAAATTTTGTTGCTGTATGTATATTTTTGACCCAGCAGATTTGGTGACATTTTCAGCAGACCCATAATAAATTTATGAAAGAACCAAACTTTATGACTGTTTTTTGTGACAAACATGTATGTGTTCCGATCACTCTATCACAGAAAAATAAGAGTTGTAGAACTTATTGAAGACTCAAGACAGCCATAACATTATGATTTTTTTACAAGTGTATGTACACTTTTGACCACAACTGTACATCTTATTTCCTCATAATGAAGTAAACATCAGCCCTGAAAAAAATCAGCTCTTATTACCAATATTGATCTCTATCTCCAGGACGTCTCCCTGTCCCTGCTAGACACAGACAGTAAAGGAGCGTTTGCTCCATGCTGACCACTGCTGCCAGGACCGGCTTCAACACAGCGCACACCGATGCCTGGCTTTGTGTCGCTCTAACTCGTCTCGCTGAAATAAAATGCACGGTTTTCTGGTTGTATTGTGGATAAGTGATGAAGTCACCGCCTTTGAGTGACATTCAAGCTGACGCTTTGTTTGTGTTTTACTCACCTGAGGTGCTTCCTGCTCTTCATGTGTTGCAAGGTGCAGCAACAGCTCCTGGAGCTGCTGGTGCTGGACTGCAGTCCTGTGAGGCAGGGGAGGATCACAGCCAGCACCTCTCTGGTTCTGACCGACTGCTGGGACCCCATGGACCCCCCGGGCCCTCCTTCGCCCCGCAGGCCTCTCAGACTGTGTGTGTCGGACTTCGCTCACTACGCCGACGGCCTCGGCGGGTCCCGCTCTCTCCTCGACGGCGGGAGGCGACCGGGCCCCGAGCTGCCGGGCGTCCTGGAGGCGTTGGAGCGCAGGTTAGACGTGCGCGTGGTGGACACCCAGCGGTGGAGCGGGGTCAAAGGCAGACCCGGGGCGCTCGTGGACGCGGACGGCTGTGTGTTCATGAGCAAACAGCTGCTTCTGAGACTGGGGCTGTTCAACCACGAGTGGCTGAGGCTGTCCAGGCCCGCGGGAGGCTACAGAGGGCCGGCGGAGGAGGCCGACGTCAGAGCGTCCCCCTGCAGGGAGCGTCCGGTCTCTGCGGTGGTGGTGGATCTAACGACGAGTCCGGAACTGAAGCTCCACGAAGACGTGGGTTTCGTATCGGCCACTCTGTGGTTCAACGTGAGCGAAGGAGAGGCGGTTCCCTTGAAGAACTGCACGCTGAGGATGAAGGTGCTGCGACGCCTCTGACACACACTTTGAGCTGTACAGTAAGCACACTGCTGGTTCTGATGGGACCGACTGCCTCCTGGAGCCATTTAGTTTCTAAGCAAAGGCAATGCATGACAGTCAAAGTCATTAGAGAACATATGAAAATTAAAACTGGCAAGAAGGAAATAAAAAAAAGTCTATCAGTGGAAAGTTTCTGACCGCGTTAAGTGCTGGTCATTTAGTCCGTTTGCCATGTGGTACCTTTGTCCGCCTCATGCCTGACTTACTCAGCACTAGATGGTTCTGACTGCATCACCTGGGGGACGTTTGGTACCTGCTGTAACAACCAAGGGATTTTTCTGTTTCATAATCTACTGTAAGGAGGTGTGGTTCTGTCACTGCAATGGATACCCAGTGTGGCCACAAGTATGCGCTAACCCGTCCAAACCTTTTTATTCAGCTGGTCCACTGACTTCTGTGGTCACAGCGCCTTCTCTTGCAAACTACTTCTGCAAGCTAAGGGAATGGGTCGCTCTCAGGAGCTCAGTGAATTCCAAGGTGCTACCCTGACACGGTGTCACCCGTGCAATAAGTCCAGTTGTGACGTTTCCTGTTTAGTTTGATCAGGGCCCAGAATTTGTCCCATTTTATCAACAGGCTCAGAACCAAAATAAACAGGAATAAGGCGTAATACACAATCTTCACAGAATAACGTACGCTGAAATTGCATGTGTGAGTTCAGTGTTTTTATGACAATAATTCACAAAAATACTAAACTCGGCTGAGTCCATTTGGTGGTGATGGCCGTTTCTGTCTGCGAGGTCTGAGATTTGGCTCAGAGACGCAAAAGGCTTTTACAATGAAAATGGACAGGTAAAAGCACCAGGACAGAAATCGTCTTTACAGATAGAAAGCACACAAGATGAGAAACAGGGAGAAACTGGAGGAATGTTTGTGACAAACTTTAAAATATCAGCTGCAGAAAAGAGGATGAATGTCCTGAAAAGCCAACTTTGAACCATGGAGAGTGCCTAAAAAAGCAGAAACGAGGGAAACCTCATGTAGACTGTAATACCCGATCAAACGGCTCCTACAAGCCCTCTGAAACACCCAGACAGTCTTTTCCAAGGCAGGACATTTCTCTCGTTCTGGTCCGTCTTTGATGAGCTGCTCTTTAACTTTTCTTTTGCTGTGTTGCATCAGAGGTGGAAGCCAGCCCCTGCGGATCTCGGCCCGCGCTCTGCCAGCTTCTGCCGCTCGGCTTCTCTGCCGTTTGCCAGCGAGCTTCACATCCAGCCGGTGGTCTCCCCGCAGCACACCCACCCGGGCTGCCCCGACAGCCTGCTGGCCGAGCACTTCAGCACCCCCCGGTGAGGACCACGCCACTCTGTGTGTGTGAAGAAGGAAGCCTCCGCTCGCTGTCTCGTGAGCTAACTCTGGAAGTGAAAGGAGCAGGGAAGGCGCTCAAACTGCTGTCTGCACATGTCTCGTGTGTTTCCACGGCTCCACAAAGACGACCGTTTTCTCTTTTTGTTTTCTAACCAGCTTGTTGTGACGTTTCACAGAGTGGTTTCACAGGGAGACGTCCTGACCGTTCCTGCTAAGAAGCACCCAGACCTGCTGGAGGACGCTGCTGAGGGGCTCCCCAGGTACAACACCTCTCTCTGCACGTGTCGGGTCGCGGCAGAAAGAATGGACACCCGCTGTCCGCTCTACACATTTATGTCCCGGGCCAGAACTATGGCCGGCTCCAAGTTTGTTCGGCTAAATCTGACCTGAAGGGTACAAAAATCACAGCGTTTTGTGCCCTGTTGCTATTCAATACGAAGTATGAAGCCAGAATGGAAACGCTGCGTATAGAGAACTTCACCTCATGGTTCTCTGGCTTGAAGCAACTTTAGCAGCAATAACTCTAGAGGCATTTTCTATCAGTTTCTCATACATTTGTGGAGAAATGTTAGTGCAATCAGCTTTGTACCGTACTCCAGTTCTCCCCTCCTGCTACCTTTACTTGAATTGACTTTTCCAAGCCCACCTGCACAAAGCGCCTGGCTTCAGCCTTTAAAAGAGGCTCTAATGTGGATCAATCAGCAGATTACGCTGTTTGTCATTCATAGGAGCCAGCATGGAATGATATCGTGCATCTGGTTTACTGCTATGTAAAAGTCAGGCCATGTGAGCTTATTAAGATGCAACTTTGTCGACGTGTTCTTTTTAGCAAGAGGCTTTGTATCGGCAACCGTCTTTGCTAAAGCAGACATGGTTGTCCAGTCTTCTTCTAATGAGCCCGAACGTTTCACATACTAGGGCTGGACGATAATTCAATAACAATATATATCGATCGATAGACGTGTGGCGCGATAGGAAAAAACAGGGTCGATAAAAGTTTGAGAGTTTTCCTTCCTTCCTTTCAGCCTATCATATTAGTTGATGCTACAGTCACTACTTCCTCTCGACCAATCGTAATCGCGGACTCAGGCACGTCGTCACAAAGCGCCGCCCTCTAAAACCACAACACAGAGCCCGTGAATATGTCGCAGCAAGGAGCGGCGGAGGAAACGGTCCCAAAACGGGGTTTTACTAGTTCGCCAGTCTGACAGAAATAAACCACAGTGATTTGTAAAACTTGCAAGAAACTGGTAAAAACAAAGTCTGGTAACGCAACCCACCAGTATTCATCACGTAAGCCGCTCACACCCGCAGCAGCGCGAGCTGTGTCAGCCCCGCACAGTGCAAAATGAGTTGCAGTCTGTGTCTTCCCACGCCACAACCTCAGACCTCAGCCCTGCATCAGCCTCTCAATTGATTATATAGACAGAGAATGGAACCTGAGGAGCAACTAGTGTACTATTCCCACCTAAATAGGCTATTCTATTTATTTATTTGGTATATTTATTTTGGTCATTTTACTGGTCACTTTAGTTTATTCTTTGTCATTATTTAATAACATAACTCAGGTCTCTTAAGTTATTTTTCTTTAAAAAAAATTGTGTTATGGTTTAAAAAGTTGGTTAAATAAAGATTTAATTGGAATTCTGTGTTTGTGTTCTTTATTAAAATTAAATCATTTAATAATAATAATTAATAATAATTGAACTTTATTGATCTCACAATGGAGAAATTCACTTCTGCATCTTAACCCATCCCCTTGGGGAGCAGTGGGCTGCCACTGTGCGGCGCCTGGGGAGCAATTGGGGGTTAAGGGTCTTGCTCAGGGACCCAGAATGGCAGCTTGTGGGAGTTGAACTCAGAACCTCTGGGACCGAAGCTCTGTGCTCTAACCACTAGGCCACCACTCCCCTCCCTATTTAGCAATATCATAAAATGTCCAGGCAGAGCTGCACATAAAATATGGTTTTAAATGTTTTCAATAATTATCGATATTGATCAATATGCATTTTTTTTTATCGATAAGCTTTTTTTCTATATCGTCCAGCCCTACCCTGTACTAACTGAGGCCTGCAGAGTCTCCAGTGGAGCTCTTGATGTTCTTCTGGTTTTCTGAACATTAATGGTCTAAACTTGCTGGGAAAACTGACCACTGCTCTAAAAGTTTTTCACTTGTGAGAAACATTCCTGACTGTAGAATGATGGGGTTCAGTAACTGGAGAGGGGCGGGTAACCCTTCATACGTTTATGGCCGGCAGCAGATTCTTCTCTAAACACGTACCTGAATGCAGGAAGAGCAGCACCTGGTTGGCACGGTTCCCCAAGAGGACCCCCATGTTGGCTTCATCTGTGTCTGCTTTGACATCTCAGGTGTCCGGTTCTGTACTTTAAAGTGCAGAAGGTGCTTCGTTCTGCTGCAGACAGAGAGGAGGAAGAAGGAGGAGCTTGTTTGGCTGATAAAACTCACACCTCCCTCTACATGGTGAGCATCCACTTCTATTTAGTATCTGTACATGGAAATGCTTTAAAGCTCGCTGCAGTTCAGTCAGTACTTACTGTTCCTGTCAGTGGAAACCTTACAAACACTGAGTTATTGGTACATAAGCCAAATATAGAAGCGCATCAGGCTTATGTACCAGTAGTTCCACATATAAGCTATCCTGATTCAGATTAGCCTGAGTGTCAGTGGTGATGGATCCTTTTAAATGTCTTCATAGGGAGCGTCCACCAACAGCCGCGTCCCCTACTGCTGCGTGGAGGGAGAATCTCTGTGGAGCAGCCTGTCTCCTCCAGGCCTCAACAAGACCGTCGACCTCCTCACTGGCCTCATCCTGCCTCACCTGCAGCACAGGTAACTCGCCTCTGTCCCCCTTGATAAACCAACACTCTGGGAAAGAAGTTCTGCCAGCCGCGTATTTGCAGAAGCCTGTAATGTGGCTGATCTGCAGCAGGATCCATGTTTGCTGAAGGACTAAAGTGCTGTTTGGTTGCAGGGACTCTCTGTCTGCTTGCACAGTGCTCCTCCACGGCCCTGCAGGCAGTGGAAAGATGACCGTGGTCAGAGCGGCGAGCCGCAGACTGAACCTCCACCTGCTGAAGGTGCTGCTATCTGTGTAGCATCTCCTCCTGCCGTCGGGTTCTGCAGCTTGCAGGAGTTCATGGTGTTGATCCGTGTGTAGGTGGACTGTGTGACGGCGTGTGCAGACACTCCTGCCGCCGCCGAAGCCAGGCTGTCATCGGTGTTCCAGCGAGCCCACGCCCTGCAGCCGTGCGTCCTGCTGCTCAGAAACCTGCAGCTGCTGCTCAGAGCTCGGGGGGCTGCTGAAGACGAAGGCAGGGTCCAGGCTGTTCTGTGTCAGCTGCTCGGCGGCGCCCACACCAGGTCAGGGACTAATGCATTTTATGGACAATCCCAATCACCCAAGACATCTTCTGTCGTCCACAGGTGCCTGCCAGTAAATGGGAATACTAATGCAGAATGTGTTTATTTTATTAAACATGCTCCAACAGTTAAACCCTTGCATAGGTACATTGTATTTAGAGTGACGTATTAGTTTCTATGTGTTTATTTCTGCTCACTCTGAATATTATGTTGACTCACCTGCTAGTCGTGTGCTTGGTAGTTTTAACCCAGGTTATTTGGTTCTAGTCCTGCGTGTGAAAGAACAAGACCAGGCTGACGTGGTCCAGTTTGAAAACGCACCACGATCATCAATGAGATTACGAGCCAGAAAGAGAAGAATGACGGAACAAGATGTTTGTTGTTGGAGTCGGCTTTGTGATGCAGTTCACTAACTGTTAAAAAAATAAAATAAATTAAGAGAAAGCTCACTTTAAGCTTTGCCACCCATCAAACAGTACCCCTCACGCAGCATTTAATTTTCTTTTACCATTTCATTGTTAATCAAGTTTTAATTGCAATAAACCTTCAGAAACACTCCTTCAGAAGGACCAGCGTGCCTGCACCTGGTGACGACAGACCAGGCAGAGGTCAGTCTTTTAGTTCTCCCATCTCCCCCCTCCCTTACTCTGCTGGTTTTAGGTGAATTCATCACTTAGTGGCATTTACTTGGGTCTGTACAGCAGCAGCACGACATCTAAGCCGCCTTTGAGGTGAACAGTGGCGATGACGTGTCGACGGAAACACAGTTCTAGAAATAGAATCGGACACATTTAGCCAGGAGTTTAACTGGATTTATACCAATTTAAGGCCCAAAGATTTGAGTCTTCCTTAATCCTGTTTTTTTCCCCTCAGGTGTTGCTGCCACATTGCCATAGCTTTTCTGCGCTGATGCCAGCAGACGTTGGGGTGAACAGAGTCGATGTGTTTCTCTTTCAGTGTGGTCGTGGCGGCCACGGTTTGCAGAGCTCGGGATCTCTCTGCTGGCGTCGTGGCGGCCTTTGTCCACCAGGTGGAGATGGAGAGCCCCACTGAGGAGCAGCGGCTCTCCATGTTGGTCGGACTGAGTGGAGAACTTCCTCTGGGGAGAGAAGTCAACCTGGAGAGGCTGTCCAAACTGACTGCGGTAGGCGTTTCTCATCATACCCAATGTGTTTCCCTGCATCCTCTGAGATATGCAAATGAATGTGTTACCGTTCTGAGTGCAGTGATCAGGCTGTCCTTCATATAAAAGGCCCCACCAAACATTACACTGTAAGCTAAGCATTTCCCCACCCCAGGTTCTGTTGCTGCTCTGCTATCAGAACCCCTGCGGTGAGGCCCTGCTCAGTTGACCTCACAGCTCTGCTCACCTTCCCAGGGTTTTGTGCTGGGGGATCTGAGCAGTCTGCTGGCTGAAGCTGGAAGAGCTGCCTGCAGGAGGCTGGTCCAGACCTGGTGAGAACAAAGCCTTCTGATGGATGAGACCGCACTGTAACCATCACCCGTCTGGAAAATACACATGGCAAAGAGCCTGTTGTACAAATGTGGGCATTGATGTGTCTAATTACAGACAGGTCTAATACTAACATCTATTCATTTACTTTTTTTTTTTTTTTTCAGTGGTGCTACACTTTCCTGACAAAATAAGTTGAAGTCCTTATTTATGTGTTTACAAACAAAAGCTGCATATTCAGCATGTTAAATGTCAGATTTAACTGCAAATAGACAGAAATAGGGCTGTCAGAGTGCAACTCCAAAGGGGGAAAAAGTTCTTTCTGTAAAGATTTGACTTTTTATGATAATATATCACCCGAGTATCATTTAGGAGTTTGGCTCAGATCTGATTAATTTGGATATTCACAATATTTAGTCAATAAATGGGACCTATAAGGGATAAAGTTTATTTATAAAGCACTTTTCAGTAACAAGACGATTCAAAGTGCTGCACATGAACAGAAAACCATGACAGAAGGAAATATTACATCGGAAAAGACAAACATTACATTAACAAAGGAATAAGCTAAACTTCTTTAGTTTCACTGGAACAAGCGTCATCACTAATATTCAAATCTTAATTGTATTCATACTTTAATAAACATACAGAAAGCATAAAATCACCGTACTTTAATTGTTTCTGTTCATAATAAGAAATAAATTCGACCTCCCCTAAAAGTTAGCCTGGCTCAAACTTAGAGATGTCTGGTCACGTGGAGGAAGGTGTGAATTGCTCTGAAATGGCCATTTCATCAGGCTTAATGCTGAACCGTGCTTTCAAAAGCTGAAATGTGAGGCCTCCTCTTTTGGTTAGAGATGGGTTTTCTCTTTCGATGTAAATGATTTCATTCACTCCTCTGTCTCCTTTGTCCAGATTAGGGACATTTTGGTCTTGAAAACAGGATCCCTTACCCTGGAGGTGTAGGTGCACAGCAGAGTCTGGTCCTGAGCAGCTGGCTCTGAGGCTGAGCCATGGGTCTGCAGAGAGGCTGTTTAGCTTCTCTCATACGGAGATCTGGACATTTCTGACCTCGTCACACCACTCCGTCAGTGTTTGGGGATTTGATCCTTAGGATGTTTGTGAACACACAAATAACTGGGAAATTCAGCTCACAGGCAAGGGTAGTGAACAGGAAAGTTGGGCTGGTGTTTGGTTTTGGTTTGACCACAGACCTTGTTCCGTTTGTTTGTCTGGTCTTTAAAGTCTGGGTGTTTGTGCAGTGGTGGCCGGCAGCAGGAGGACTTGTGCTCCAGTGGGGTGACCATCGTGAACCAGGACTTCAGCTGCGCCCTGGAAACGCTGCAGGACGCCCAGTCTAAGGCCATCGGCGCCCCAAAGGTGACTCACAGACTGCCTGACCAAAACTGTTTCCATTCCTCTAAAGAAAGATGGTGTAGCTGCAGGCCGCTGAGCTTTAGACCTGCTATGATCCTGTATGTGTCAATGTGGCACGGAGCAGATCATTTTCTGACTCCATCAGTTTATAGATAATAAAAAGTGAAACATGGGGATGCAGTTGACTTACAGGAATCGGGGAGGACTTGAGATCTTTGCTGATTTTTTTTTTTTTTTTTTTTTTATACACTTGATCAAAGCTTGGCTGGAGTCAGAATGTACATTGAAAAATGTTTTCACTCCCATGTGTGTCTGGGACAGTAGTGTGATGAAAATGAACAGAATGTGACCCAAACAGCCTTCATGTCATGTGGACGGCGTCCACTGCACCCAGCTAACCCGATGAACTGTGAATGAGCAGATCCCTAACGTGTGTTGGGAGGACATTGGAGGTTTGGAGCACGTGAAGAAGGAGATCCTGGACACTGTGCAACTTCCCCTGCAACGTCCCGAGCTCCTGTCTCTGGGCCTAAACCGCACCGGACTCCTGCTGTACGGACCGCCCGGGACAGGAAAGACTCTGCTGGCCAAAGCCGCGGCCACCGAGTGCTCCATGACCTTCCTCAGGTAGCTTTACTCCATGTCTGCTCCGAGCCTTTCCTTCTGTCTGCTTTACTCGCTTGGAGCGTTCCTTATTTCTGAAGCTGGGTTTCAGCATCTTCTGATCTGTTCTCTTTCAGTGTCAAAGGTCCAGAGCTCATCAACATGTATGTGGGTCAGAGTGAAGAAAACATCAGAGAAGGTTTGAGTCACTCTTTATGGTCCTGAAGTATCTTACCATGGACGTTCTTGATGATTCCTTTTTTTTCCTCTTATTGTCATATTAAAAGCTGGCCTTTGAAAACACTTAGAAGTCGAGCAAGAACCGTTGGACACAAAGCAGTGAATAGTCATTGTGATCCACTACAGAAACAGAGTTACTGTTTGCCTAAAAGGAAAATGTGACCCCATCGCTGTTTTTCCTTTTCCATTGTGTTGGTGCTTGTAGCTCATCATAGTTACATTCATTTCCATGTCAGAAGAGAATGATCGCTTGTTTGATTATTTCATTTTTATCTGGCAGATAGCTGTATGTCTGTGATTTCTGTTCAAGTTGTGAACAGCAATATCGTGTTGATGCTCTCAGCTGTCAGCGCTCCGTCCTCAGAGGGGCCTGCTTCATAGAGGAGATGGTGTGCAAACTACACCCTGCTGGCTAGTGCACCCATTTCATTGCAGCAGGACTAGAGTTGTTTCCCCTTCCCATCTTTGTCAGTCCATCTGCAGTCAGTTTTATCACAGCAGCATGCTGTTTGGCCCCATTCATTTCATGGAAGTAAAAAATCGTCGAACGTCGGGGCAGAACCTGTGCTATCCTTGTCCCTCATACTTGGATTGTTTCTCCACTTAAACAAGACACAAGGAAATTTTGACTTTGCTGTATGTTCATGAAGCTCACCCATCACTCCTGTGTCCAGTTTATATTTTGAACACGATAAGCTATGTATATGTTTAACATATTTGAAACGTCCTTTATTATCTGTGTAATGTTTAAGGCAATATACTGTGCTGCTTGTCTTTATTCTATCCAGTTGACAGAACGAGTTTTTATGTCAGTCTTTTAAAATGACACTATGAAACAATATAGGGGTTTATTTCATACTTTAAGACCTGTGGCTGCTCTGCCAGATAAATGAATATATTTAGCCTTTAAGCCTTTGTGCAGCAGCAGATTTTGTCCCTTTTTTTTTTTTTTACAGCTTTAAGTCCACGATGAGACGTTCAGGTTCCTTCAATCGTTTCAACATCTAGCTTTCACTAAGTGGGTTTAAAGGGGAAGTCCGGTCAACAAGGAAAAATCAGGGTATCATTAGCTATAACTAAAACTAATACATTTGTGGTTATTTAATTAACTTATCTTTAATCAATAAGAAAATAAAAACATAAATTGTCGTCTGAATCACTGTGTATGGGGGCTGACATGACTGCCCAAATATGGGCAGTAAGGGGCGTTTGACATCACATCCTGCGACGTGGAAGAGCGGAAGCGGCGACAGTATTTCTCTCCGCTTTCCATGCAAAGTCAATAGGAGCCGTTCTACACAGCTGCGATCATCAATAATTATTTGGGATTTCCAGAGGACTTCACCGCTGACATTCCCAAGAGCTATTGCTGAAGCAACAATGCCCACGTGCATGGCCATCGGATGTTCCAACACAACTGGTAAAAGAGGAAAAAACATTGCTTATTTCAACACAGTCACTTCAGCGATCTCTCCTCCGCTGTGTGTGTGTGTGTGTGTGTGTGTGTGTGTGTGTGTGTGTGTGTGTGTGTGTGTGTGTGTGCGCGCTCAGCTGCAGCGCCGGTGCAAAGCCGTGCTCAGCCCAGCATGTGCTGGAATGCTCTTATATTTTAATACTTATACTATAATAATCAGCTAACTTAAGTCACTTCAGCGATCTCTCCTCCGCTGTGTGTGTGTGTGTGTGTGCGCGCGCTCTGCTGCAGCCCCGGCAAAGCCGTGCTGCGCGGAGCGCGCACACACACACACACACACGCGTGTATAGATATATACTGTAGGACCTGACTGAGTTTGATCTTGGAAAATAGGGCTTGGGATCCGCGTTGCATTGTGGGACGTGGCGGCCATGTTGGTAGCTTAAGGCTGAAAAAACGCTGTGCAACGATAGGTAGCAGTAGTTCATAAAGTTCATAAAGAATAGATCGAAAAAAGATGTTAAAATCCCGAAAAGGATCAGGAATTTACCGGGACACATTAAATAGAGAAGCCAGGGACCGGTATGCTGACAAAATCAGCATTATTATGGAGCGCCGACGACCACTTGTTGCCACTGTTTTGCATATCAGACGTCTTCGGCTACCTTGTTTGCGGTGTGAGCGCCTATACTTCATAAAAGTTCCAAAGCTACAAATCCTTGGAGTCTCATGTGCAGTTCATGAATGGATGGGTTCAGGAGCTGCAGATCTTAAAGCCAGCAAACAGTGGGAACACAGTAATTCATACAAAGGTAAGCTGTGCTCAGACGGGCTCTGGCACATGCTAACCGTCAGTGCTAACAACCACTCACGCATGTAATGTACTTTTAACTAGCTGCTATGTGTTTCAAAGGTTTAGTTAGTAACGTTAACTGCCAACCCTCCCTAAACCCTCCGGGTTTCTCACGTATTTGAGCCTTTTCCCGCTGCCGTTTTAGTATTTATGTGCATGTATGTGGTGTCGCGGTTGAAGGAAAGAAACAATGTAGGCTATAAAATAAAACCGTGCGTCTTTAACTCACCAGAATGAAAATGCAGGGAACACACTCTCATTGACATCGGGATACTGTGGAAAGTTATGATCGGTCGTCTTAAAGCCGCGATCCAAGCGAGCCGACGACTCTTTTGATCGCTGACACTTGTTCTCCGTGGTTGCGCCTCCAGGCAGGAAAGCGGTGGAAAGTTAACCCATTTTCTATGTTTTTCCCATGGCGATCATGTGTTGCGCTGTTACAGCCCACAACACAGCAACGGTTTACCATGGTTGAAATCAAGTTAAGGTAAAATTAATCAAATTAAAACACGGCTGAGAGAGGGAGTACAGTACGCAGTAGTCATAGGCAGTAGTCTGAGTAGCGGCGGTGGAAGCATTCAATATGGCGGCCACACAAAGTAATACGTCATGACGCCCAAGCCCTATAGTGCGCCGTGACAAACAGAGCGTTGAAACTTGCTCAACAGCGGGTCCGCCGAGTGACGTCAAAAAATGGGAGGTGACAGTACTATTCTTGACCAAGATGGATTCCTCCACATAAACATGATTAAATGAGAATTATTATTAATTAAAAAAACTTATAATTTTTTGCACAGTATGTAGTAGTTTTATATTTAAAGTACTTTCAGCAGTTTGAATTCTGATTTTGACCGGACTTCTCCTTTAAGCAGCAGAAGGCTGTAAGCATAGGTGGCTGACTGATGCATTTGCTGTGTTCAGTGTTCCACAGAGCGCGCTCCGCAGCTCCCTGCGTCGTCTTCTTCGACGAGCTGGACTCTCTGGCCCCCAACAGGGGCCGCAGCGGAGACTCTGGAGGAGTGATGGACAGGTGAGCGTTGATCTTTACCGCCGCGACGCCTCCATTCCTCTTCATTCAGCATCGCCACCTCCGTGAAGCTGGTCGTCCGTCTTCTTTTCAGAGTTGTGTCTCAGCTGCTGGCTGAGCTCGACTCGCTGCAGTCGGCTGCTGGAGTTTTTGTGATCGGAGCCACAAACCGTCCTGATCTGCTGGACCAGTCGCTGCTCAGGCCCGGCAGGTTGGAAACCTCTCTGAGAAGTGATGACAGGGTTCAGTATGAAAACACGTGTAGAATTACTGGGTTGTTCTTTGGCACGACGAGCAGGAGGCCCCTGTGCCGATTCAACAGACCTCGTATTACTGATCAGACTGAAACATAGGATGTTAAAATTCCTCCTCTACTCTGCAGGTTTGATAAACTGGTCTATGTTGGGATCAATGAGGACCGGGTCTCCATGCTGCAGGTTCTGGAGGCCATCCTCAGAAAGTAAGAAAATGCAGGAGGAACATAGAATGTGTTCACCTGGAGCATCAGGTTAACTGGGCTTTAAAGTATTTTAGAATAAAACCGTTTCAGACGTCCTCTTTGAGTTAAAACCCCTTCATCCTATCTGTAGGTTCCGATTGGAGCCTGCTGTGAACCTGCAGGATGTAGTGGATCACTGCCCCGCTCACATGACCGGCGCCGATCTGTACGCGCTCTGTTCGGATGCCATGACGGCGGCCATCAAGAGGAAGATCTGCCTGATCAAAGATGGTAGGAACAAGGACATGACTTGGAAAAAGCGACCTCTCATGTTCCCATTTCCTTTTTCTCTGTCTCCATAAATCAGAAAAGAAGTCCCTTATTGTTGATCAAGAGCAGCAGTTTTTCCTTATCCGGAACCTCACCTTTCTCTCCCCCAGGTCTGGATTCAGAGGACTCCCCTGTTCTCCTCTCTGTAGAGGATTTCTCTTCTGCACTGAAAAACTTCAAGCCTTCGGTTTCCGAGAAGGAGCTGCAGCGATACCGGAACATTCACCGGGAACTCTCTGGAAAGTAGACGCCCTCTGGGAGAAGTCGGGTTTAGCTGCTGAACAACCAGCTGGATGATGGAGATTTAGAAAACATCACTGTGAAAAGCACTAAGATGTGAATGATGTGAAGAAAATGTAATGTGTAATGGAGCACATGTTAATAAAGATGAGTGAAAAAACTCTAGACACAGACTGTGGATGTCAGTTTCTTAGGTCTTTTTGGGGGGGGGGGGGGGTTTCCACAGGCGTACTGTCTGAATCACTGAATGAGGTTTTACGAGATCTCTCTAAGAAATTGATACTGAAGTTTCAAATTCCATATCGGAAATACCTGGTGTCAAAATTCTATTTCATATAGGCTTCGCCCTTAAAGGCTCTCGCTATTGGGTTTATCCCTTCGCTCACAGCAGGAGCACTGAAAATTTTAGTCTACGGCCACCTGCTGTGTGGGCCCTGGTAGGTCCCTACCTACCAGGTGCATCCTCGTGCTGCACCTGCACACCAGATCTGGGCAGTTGGCGAGTGGTCGTACATGAAAAGACGACGCTGCTCTAGAACCTGAACTGGCAAAGATGGGATGGGCCTGTGGCATTTAGGGGTACAATCTGAACACCAAACATGAACTGTAGCCTGGAATAGAAAAGATTAGGACCACCCAGGAAGTGTGGAAATCCAAAAGGACCACATTTCAATAAAGTCCCAAATTTATAACATATTTATAAATGGGAAAGATTTAATAAAACTGGAGTGAATGCATCAAATACGTGTATCTAGCTTTATCTTAAAGAGATATTTGATCTTTTTTGACAATACTGGTGGAAAGTCCACGTTTTAGTTCTTGATACTTTATCATTGCTTTCGTGCCAGATTTGATTATTTCACCTTTAACATCTATATCCAGACTGATATTACATGTAAACATCAAAATAAGAATCCAGTGAAAAGCAGAGTCTGAAATAAACCTGATAAAGTTTAGAAAATAAACTACATGAACTACTTGGTCATGACGAGGTAAGCAGTTGGTGACGCTAAAGAGCAACGATCAGGGAATCGTGAAGAAGACCGGGACCACATCTGTCTTCCAACACGTCCTCAGGACTAAGATAAATCTGTTGGTGTTGAGCAGCTGGTGCAGTGTCGACTTGTTCTGACAAAGTTAGCAACCATGAGTGGAAGAGGCAAAGGAGGAAAGGGACTCGGCAAAGGAGGCGCCAAGCGTCACCGTAAAGTCCTCCGCGATAACATCCAGGGAATCACCAAGCCCGCCATCCGCCGCCTGGCTCGCCGCGGGGGAGTCAAGCGCATCTCGGGCCTCATCTACGAGGAGACCCGCGGTGTGTTGAAGGTCTTCCTGGAGAACGTCATCCGCGACGCCGTCACCTACACCGAGCACGCTAAGAGGAAGACCGTCACCGCCATGGATGTGGTGTACGCTCTCAAGAGGCAGGGCCGCACTCTCTACGGCTTCGGAGGCTAGACTGACAACTTCAGCTACAACAAACCAAAGGCCCTTTTCAGGGCCGACCACATACCTTAAAGAGCTCTTTCTTTAAAAAAAAAAAAAAGATTTTGAGTCAAACTTAATTTGTTTCGGGTCTATCACCGTGCCTTTTTCCTGTTAATACGAGCGTCATTTACCTTTTAGTATAACCAGTTTACTTCATCGTAATGAATGTTCAATGTAGGCAAAAGGTGTGGGTCTCCCCCCCCCCCCCCAGTTGGTGAATGTGTCCCTGTTAAGGACATTGGCATACAGAAAAGTTCAACATGTACATATTGAGAAAATGGCTTGAACATCCAAGAAGCAACGTTTGGTCCACCAAAAAGAGGAATTCAGCTGGACTGCAATTTTTCTTTTTTCCTGTCTTTGTCCTGCTGCCATTTTTCTCTTTGCAGGTACTTGGGTCTGCGTCATGTTTTGCCCTGTGCTGATGCTGTAGCGCTGCTACACTAACTACTACCGTTTCCTAAGAAATGTGTATAGTTTCAGAATTTTTTTTCAACAATTTGTTTATGTATTCTGTTTTACACTGTTAAAATAGATACACGTGAATACATAAAATATATATTCACATTATTAGTTACCCCAAAGGTCCCCGTTCCACCCTGTTTGATTCAAATTTTTTCAGATTTTTTGTAACCTAATCTAGCTGTAGCTCTGAAGAAATATTAGCTAGCTAATATTTAACAGAATAACACACCTTTAATACACACACACACACACACACACACACACACACACACATTACGGAACTTTAAGGTTGACTCATACGTGCATGCATACATCAATGACATTGGAAGTTTACCTCCTTTTCCACAGTTTAATCCATGCAAGGTAAAATTGTCACTTCATTTCTGACAGATTAAATTGTATGAGAGAAAGTTGAGTCTTTTATGTTGAAGTTATAGAAAACACTAAGTGCGTGACCAAAGTCACTGAGCTATATAATACACTGGAGTGCTGATTTTGCCGAAAAACTGAAGTCACTGGCCGCCATCTTGCTCCTCCCTACTCTCACAGAATCCCATATGATTTGCTTGCAATAACAAGCAGTTTTCTGGCTGAGTGAAAACGTTTCACAGGTAATTCTACAGTCAGTGGATGTACTAACACTATCACCTACTAGGAAATTAGGTGCTGAAATATTTTACATGTTGTTCATATTAAATATATATATATGTATATATAAGTATGTGTATATGTATATATGTATATATATGTATACACATATGTAAATATATGTTTTGTATATTGTTATTTATATATTTATAAATGTTAAACATATATATTTAAATGAATTAAATACAAAATATTTCAGCACATGACTTTCTCAGTACTTGATGTTTTTAGAACATAACATAAAAGTATATGGCATTTGACATTTTAAAAGTCTTAAGCCCCCCCTGAACATGAGAAAATCCTCGTTATTCGATGCTGTAGCGCACATATTCCTTAGTTACTGGGAGGAAATAGGGAGTACCAATATGGCGGCTGGTGGCTTCAAAGCGACTCGTTCAAACAGACGGCGATTAGCACTCCAGTGTATTATATAGCTCAGTGGACCAAAGTACATTGTAGTGACTAGTTGGCACATTCAGTACTGGGTAAGACTGCGGACACCTAATGTGTCTCAAACAAATCAGCAACTAAATCACGCGTGAAAGGAAACTTTGTTGCTGTGTCGCTCCAGTTTAATCTGTAACAATCTAACGTCTGTGTCGGCGCACAAAGCGCGGACATTTTCAAAGCGACGAGCTTTCAAACGAAAGTCCGCCTTTTCCGCTGAGCGGCTCAGCCAATCAGAGACCGGGGACGGCACAGTCATATTTCCACACGGTCTGTATAAGAGCTGTCTCGTCTGGCCAGTAGCTCACAGCTCGCTGTTGATTCAGAGAGAAGATGCCTGAACCCGCCAAGTCTGCGCCCAAGAAGGGCTCGAAGAAAGCCGTGACCAAGACGGCCGGCAAAGGAGGCAAGAAGAAGAGGAAGACCAGGAAGGAGAGCTACGCCATCTACGTGTACAAGGTGCTTAAGCAGGTGCACCCGGACACGGGCATCTCGTCCAAGGCCATGAGCATCATGAACTCGTTCGTCAACGACATCTTCGAGCGCATCGCCTCCGAGGCGTCTCGTCTGGCTCACTACAACAAGCGCTCCACCATCACCTCCAGGGAGATCCAGACGGCCGTGCGCCTCCTGCTGCCCGGTGAGCTGGCCAAGCACGCCGTGTCTGAGGGCACCAAGGCCGTCACCAAGTACACCAGCTCCAAGTAAACCCCCCCCCCCCCTGCCCTCAACAACCCAAAGGCTCTTTTAAGAGCCACCCACTTTCTCTCAAGAGCTTCCTTCCTTTTGCGAATATTGTCTTTAGCTTTGTCAGGTTTTGTCTAAATTCTCAACAGGAATACTAAGAGACCTGTATGCATGTCTGTCTTATTGTATAATCTAACCACTAGGACACCGCTCTCCCCTTCGGACAATTGAACCCCTGTTTCCCACCTGACAAGTGGGCCACTACTAACAAGGAGAACTCATTCATTTGAACTAAACACTCATCAATCACACAGCACCATCACCCAGTTCCACTGGTGCTGTGTGAAGGAATTACCTCGAAGCGCAGCGGCTTTGGCCCTGGAGGAAGAGAGTATCCCTTGTGCGTTAGGACTACAATTGCTACTGGCTACGGACAACAACTGTATGTTCACGTCACCCTCAAATGACTCAATGGTCACAGCAGATAGAAAATAACAGTAAAACAACAAAGCTTGTGCACAAACGAGAAGTCTCATTTTAAACAAACTGTGGGTGTGTCTTTGGTCCCTTTTTGATTAAAACAAGCCTGTTCTATATTCACTGAAGTTACTCATGATGGACAAAGAATAGCGATACCTTTTAATGATATTACTGAAGTATAAAAGTAATGGCAAGTTTCTATAAGTTGGGATATACTTTTTTCTGTCTTTCCCAATATGCCAGGGGGTTCTCCACTCTGGCGATGTTTTGTTCACCCAAGTACGTCTGGACCTCCACTGTTGCATCTGCAGTGACATTTTGAGCCCTAGTCTGCAAGACTGTGCTGTCCAAACGATGCCACAGTTTGCTTCCTAAGACAGACAGACAGGCTGTAAGAGACTAAATACAATAATTAATAATTATTACACAACAATAAGACTATATGCAGCATCTATTACCTTGAGTCACAACGTGCACCGACACAACGCTGAGAAGCTTCTGATGTGTGTGGTTGTGAGGAGGACGAGGGGGAGGACGGGCTGTTTCAAATAATGGCAGCACATTCAGCTGTGAGTCTCTTCTCGGCCTCTGCTGCTTTATTTGGGCTAAAGAAGCCTATCTTTTTGAATCTGGGATCTAGCAGTGTCGCCAGTGACATTATGCTCATCGATTGCAGTGTGAACAGCTTCCTCCGTAATTGTCTCTTCAGACTCTCAGCCATTATTAGGCTTCCTGGAGTTTGGAGAGTTCTCATTTCCTCCTCCAGTGCGTGGTGTAGCATTGACAGAAGGGGGATTACTTTAGATCCACATACCCTTTTCTCCTCTGACAGCAACATCAGTGCGAAGACCTGCCAAAGCTGCTCCTACAGGTTCCCTGAGGTTATAAACACGTTGCAGCATATGGTATGTGCTGTTCCAACGTGTGTCCACTTCCTGAACCAGCTTCAGTGCTGGCTGTCCCATTTGCTCCTGCACCTGTGTCAGCCTCTCCTAGAAAATTAGCAATCAAAAAGTGATCAATGCAAGTGTCACTGCAGCAGGACAAAACTGCAATGAAATAAAGAACTTCACCTTTGCAGTGGTGCTGCTCTTGAAATAGCCCACCATCTTTCTTTTCTTTTTTTTTTGCCCGGATGACAGACAGCACAGTGCATTGGTCAAGAGCCTTTTTTACAAGTAAATTCAATTTGTGTGACGCAAACGAAGCTCCTTGGCACAAGCCCCCATGTTTGCTGCACCATCAGTCACAAGGCAAGTAACTTTGTTTGTAATACCCCACTGTGACATACTTGTGCCAAATTCTCAGCAGTATGTGCCTCGGGGAAATACAGCACCCCTAAAACAACAGACTGCAAAGAGGTGCTTGCATCTATAAAATGGCATGTCACAGCAAGATATGCATCTGTGTTTATAGAGGCCCACATATCTGATGTTAGGCTAACTGCTGAAGCCTTCAACACCAAGGCTTTGGCTTTCTCCTTGGATTCCTTATATTTGTCCTCCACCATAGCTTTCAAAGCCTAAAGGAAAGAAGAGAACATTCTTGGAATAGCAAATATGGGGAAAAAAAGAAATAAATACACGTGCTCGCATACGCACCTGTCTTGTGGGGAGAACATAGGTAGGGTTCAAAGCTTTAACAAGCTTTCTGAACCCTTTGTCCTCTACAATAGTGAAGGGCTGGAAATCCTCAATCACCATATTGACCAAGGCCTCATCCACATCCTTCTTCTCTTCTGATGACAAAAAATCCATCAATCAGATTAATTAATTATTTACAGTATCAGTTAATGTTGTCTAAAACAAACGTACCATGTCATTTTATATTGGTATGCTGTCTTATCATTGCATCCTAAAATGGCTTACCTGAGCCTGGTCCACCTTGGTTGGTGTCCTTGTTTTCATGGAGGGCTCTATAATGCCTCAGCATAGATGAGGTGTTGTTGTTGTTGTATCCAAGTTCTTTGGAACACAACAGACACTTCACCTTTTAGTATACCAGAATTAGAAAAGAAAAACATTAGAACAAGGTAGGGCTGGACGATAATTCAATAACAATAACCACTTCCTGAATCAGTCACGTGGTACGGCCGGCTCGCGAGGCTTCAAACGTCACCACATACGTCATTGATACAAGCCTCGATACGTGCTTTACAGAAATCATCCTGGATTACTCCACACACGCTTCGAAGCCTCGATACGGAGGGACACATCACTAGTAAACTACCACTAAAAGTACTTTGTGTCCAAAAAGTTACTCAAGTACATGTAACTGGGTAAATGTAACTAGTTACTACCCACCTCTGCATATGTTCAATTTCAAGAAGGGTTAGGAGGATAGAAAAACAACTCAGTAAAAACTGAATATGGACTGGAATGAATAGTCTCTTAAGGCTTTGAGGTCTTCTACATTTATCGATGCATAACAGAATCCACCAGAGTAGAATTCATATTTTCTGGTTTTAGACATCAGGGCTGCTGAAAGATGTTTTTCTTAGGATTTAAACTTTTATTTTCAAGTCAAAGTGCAAATAAACAGAATATAACATTTACATAAACAATCATGGTGAAGGATGTGTGTTGGGTGTTGTGCAATTATACACTGTTTAAAGTTATTTAATGTTTCATAAATAACTCTCTGTCTGTTAAGTATTGTCTGGTGATGATCAGCTCTTAAGCTGATATCAGGACAATGGTTGAAAGGGATGAATTCGAGCACTAGCGATCTTTTAACAGCAAAACCTGCACACACATAGAATAAAAGGAGTGACAACTTCTTTTCAAGTTCAAGAATTTAATAACAGAAATAAAATGAACATCCAGAGAACATCACTATGTAATGCTGTTTACCTGAATTAACACAATATTTCGATTAAGAAATCCTCTCTACTAGGCTGGTGAAACTTAACTAAACTACCAAGCAAAATGAAGATAAAAAGAAGCTAAGCTAAGGAACTATTTACATGCCAAAAACAAACAAAAGACAAACAAAAGTGGTTGATCATAATCAGATTAATTCAGTGAATCCCTGTTCACTACAGATCTGATTTCAAAAGCATGGAGTGGAGTTAAAACATCTGCCATGTATTTCAATCCATTCACAATGCAAAGCCTAAGTTAAACAAAATATTATTTGTTGAAATAATATTCTGAGGACTGTTTGTCCTGTAAGATCATTTAAACCCTTACGACCGAGTTTGTTAATGCGATTCTCCCTCCGGGCGCATGGGGTCGCTGTAGCAACTCGGTGGCTAAGAGGTTACAACATAAAGTTCCCAAAATTGCCTTGAAAACCGGCATTAATATACCATATTGATGCGGGAATAAGGCAGATAACACCATCGGAGGATGGCGGAGCAGAACAGTTACGCTTTATGCTTTAAAACGAACTCCCTTTTCAAATGTCCGAAACCGGATGTTAGCAAGGCTAATAGCATGTTTGGCTAGCGCGACCTACCGGTTAGCCCTTTGTTCTAAACACCACGGTTTACAAACATTTCCCAATAAACCTTTTCTTCACCCTCAGACCGCTGCCCAACCTGTTGATGCCTCATGTGTGAGTTCTGTCCACTTTGGCCGTTCCAGGAAGAAGCGTTGAAGGACGAAATGGTTGGCTAGCGCTAGCGGGCTAGCGCTCGGTTCTTGGCAGGCTAGCGTTAGCCTTGCAGCAGCATGTGGCTAACGGCGTGGTCTGGATAGCTTGGAGGCCACGTTCTCTGACCGGGATGCAGTCCGAGGAGCAGGGGTTTTCCTCAGCATCCAGCCTTCAGCTCCATGGGTGTTCACTTCCCTGTACAGGCGGAGGAAAAATACACAGAGCTGTTTCGCATGCAGGGATCTTTGCTCCTGCATCTGATTGTGGGTTAAGACAGCAACTTAGCTCTGTAATTGCCCGGACATGTTCGTCCGGATTCAGTCAGGTCCTCTGCTGAAGCAGGCAGTCGGGTCTAGCAGACCCTGGATCAACGTGGCTGGTCCAGGGAATCTTTCAGCTGCTGGCTTGTGTGTCGGTGAGGGCCGACCAGGCCCTCATGGTCTGGCCTCCTTTGTCTGCTCCCAGAGAGCTGTAGTGGAGCTGAACAGGTCTGCAGAAGAATGCTGAAGTGAAGAAGTGGGCACTCTTTGTCTGTGCTGTGTCTTATCTGTTAGGAGGGCTCACAGCTGACCTCCTGCTGGGAGAAAGGGCCGTCTACGCCTTGAGAGTCTCGTGTTACGGCCAGAGTGGAATTCCTTTGTTAAACTCTTCCACTGTTCAGAATCCAATCTGAGATCCATTATTTTGATGATCCTGGCGGTAATATCACAACATGGGTAAAATCCGTTAACTTTAATATTGGTGGCAGGGGCGTAGCAATGGATGGGCCTAGGCACACCCACTTTACTTTTTTTAGGAGTGTCAACTAAAGTTATCACAAATAAATTATAATAAAATAAAATGAAGCAAAATAAAACTGAATTTCCCAAACATGAAAACAGCAAGCTTCATGTTCCGGCTCTCGGTAAACCGTGGGCACAGAGAAAGCCGTTTGCAATAAGCCGATTGCAAGGAGATGCTGGAAACATCACATTTGTTGAGAAAGCGCCAGCATGTGAAGAGAAATCAGTCCAGTCATCTCTTAAAGAAGCTTTGTGTTGAAAACCAACCAACAAGTCGTTTAACTACAGAGTCTGTCAGCAGACGTTCATCTGTGGAGAACAGCTGCCGTCGGAAAGAAACGCTGAAATTTATCAGCTCCTCGTTCAACGACAGCAAATCAGGTGAGTTGAGCTCTGCACACTTTAGAAGATTTTCCTCTTCTGAAGAGTGAGCCGAAAACGAACCTTTATTTACTTTCTGAACCAATCAGGTCGAAGCGCCAAACATGTCGACCAGATCTAAAGCAGAGAATAGCAGGAAAGTTACATTTGGTCTGCTAACAGCAAAGACTCCTGGAAATCAGTCTCCTGCTGAGCTTGTCATAGACCCTGACCAGCAGCAAACCGCTCCAAGCGTTCCCGTCAGACGCTCTTGGAGTGAAGTTTGTGCTTCAAAGCCTGCGGTGACCCCACCGCGGCCTGCCTCGGCCCCTAAACGGAGGCCAGCGTCTCCCCCAAAGCCTGGAGACGCAAGAAAACATCCAATTTTAAAACTTCTTCAAAGTGAGACGGCCGTTGAAGAAAACACCAGAGCTGTTGTCACGCTGTCAGAGGTGGAGTTTCATGCCGCCTTAGGCTCCAGAGACGAGAAGATCTCAGCTCTTCAACAAGAAAACGCTGCATTATCAGAAAACTTGAAGAGTCTCGCCTCCGAGCTTCGTAAGATGGAGGAAGTGCACCAACATGCCGCCGAGAAGAATAGGCAGCTTGAGTCTGAGCTAACGACCGAAAGGAAAAAGGTCCAGCAAGCTGAGATCTCCTTTAGACAATTAGCTCCAGGAGTTAAAGCTGCGCCGGTCCGCCAACATCAGGACGACCGGGAGAAAAAGGCTTTAAGAGATGAAGTGATGAGGTTGACTCAGATTGTAGAAAAGCAGCAAACTGAGCATTAAGACGACGTTGCTGTTCTGTATGATGAGCGGATTAAGACAAACAAAGACCGTCGAGATGCCATCAGAAGGGCCGATCAGCTGAAAGTATCTCTGATCGCAGAAAAGAACAAAACGAAAGAGATTGAGATCTGTTCGGCCAAGCAGATGGAGGAAATCTCTAAATTACAAGCTGCTCTACTCAAAGTGGAGAGCAATTTGGAGGAGCAAAGACAGCAGTGGGAGCAGGAAAAACTCCGTCTTCTGACCAATAAGCAAGAAACATCTGAGGTGGAACAGCTGAAATATCAGCTGCAGGAGCAGACGGTTAAGCACGAGGATCAGGTTGCTGCTCTGTATAACGAGCTGATCAGGAAGAACAAGGAGAGTCAAGATGCCATCAAAAGGGCCGAACAGTTGAAGGAAGACCTGACTGAAGAGACAAACAGAGCAAAAGAGGCCGAGGACTGCTTAGCCCAGCAAAAAGAGGAGACATCTAACCTACAGGCTGCTCTGGTCCTCATGGAGAGAACTTTGGAGGACCAGCGGCGGCAGTGGGAGCAGGAAAAATCCCATCTTCTGACCAAAGAACAAGAAAGAGAAGAGCTGGAGCAGCTGGTCAAGCAGTTAGAGTCACAGAAAGCTGAGGCAGAACAGGAGATCGCTGCTCTGCGTTTGGAGCAGCAGAAAAAGAACCAAAGTCATCAAGATGCTGCAAGAAAAGTCGTTCAACTGGAAATTGCTCTGGTTGCTGAGAAGAGCAGAACAAAGGAGGCTGAGAACTGCTTGGCTGAGCAAGTGAAGGAAAGCTGTGATATAAAGGCTGCTCTGGTCAAAATGGAGCAAGACGTGGAGAACCAAAGAAAGCTCTGGGCCCAGGAAAAGTCCAGTCTTCTGACAGAGCAGCAGAAAGCTGTCAGAAATGTGGAAGCAGCTAGGAAAGACGTTCTGGAGGTTCTGCATGATGAAAGGCAGGAGTGGCAAACAGAGAAGTCCTGCCTTCTAGAGAACAATGCAACAACAAAGGAGCTTCTGAAAGAGGTGGAGGTGAAGAGAAAAGCTTCATCACTGAACCTGATAGAGAAACTGAAAAACCTGCAAAAGGAGATGGACAAATTACAAGAAAGCAAACCCAAGAAGAAATCTTTCAGGAGAAAAATCACCAAGTTCTTTAAAATGTCTAAAAAGGCTCCATCTCAGTCTGAAAACTGATCACTGCTGAACCTCATGAAAGCTCCTCCTACCAAACCATCAAACTGACTAAAATACTTTCTGGACCCCAACCTTAACTTTTAATCCCTTACCTTAACCCCCTTTTGAAAATGTCAACCACTGCAAAATGTCCAGCATTCCTCGGCACAAAAGTATCTTGTAAATGAAAAAGTTCTGGCTCCCTACCAGGGTAACTAGTTTTACCCTGGTGAGTGGAGTGGGGCTGCACAGTGGAGCAGTTGTTAGCACTGTTGACTCGCAGCAAGAGATCTGGCTGCATGGAGTTTTGACGTTCTCCCGGTGCATGCGTGGGTTCTCTCCGGGTGCTCCGACTTCCTCCCACAGTCCAGAAGATGTGCCTTTTAGCTTAATTGGTCTCTGTAAATTGATCACAGGAAGTGACCTTGTGCCTGCGTGGTTGTTTATCCCCTGTCTGTGTCGGCCAGATGGTTGACTGGAAACCTGTCCAGGTTATTCCCCACTCCATCTAAAACTTTCTTTCTTTTTCATTTATTCCAAAAAAAAGTTAAAAATGTAGTTAATTTAAAAAAAAAAAAGTTTAGTTTAATTTAGTTTAGTCTTTAGTTTAGTTTAGTCTTCCTCGTAAAATACATTTATAGTAAAATGATAAATGAATAAAATAATAATAAATAAAAACAGGCATAATAATCCAGCCACAAGAATCCAGAGTCCTTTGTGCTCCTTGTGTTGGTCCCAAGCCCAAATAAATGGAGAGGGTTATGTCAGGAAAAACATTCATCTACCTGATGGATATCATAGCTCTTACAGCTTTTGGAAAGAAGCTGTTTCTGAGTCAATAAAGGTTTTGATTTAATGTTTCTGAAGTGTTTCTGATGGAAGTGGTTCAAACAGTGCATTGCCCAGGTAGCTGGGATATGTGGCAATACCTCTGGCCAGCGCCATAGAGATGGAAAGAGTTGTGACACTCTTTGATGTCACCGCCAGGGCAGTCACGTGGTTCGTGTAGACCGCTATAGTTCCAAAACATACGCTGGCTGTCATGTTCTTCTATGGGACAGACAGCGGCGATTGCGTTATTTAACGGTAAATATATATATAAACATACACCCTACTATTTTTCCATTTTGAGAGGCAGGGTGACAACAAAAAGCTGTATATTACTTAGAGACGTTTTACATTTATGTTCGTATGGCCAGGAGTACAGGCTAGAACGGCTCTAACTTAAGTTTTCTTTTCCATATCATTCATGTGATGACAGATGTCTCATGATTTTCATTTTATGGCGACTGGGCTGTATTATTGATTACCGTGATTTTGCTTATAAATTCCGATTCAGCCATTACAGACCTCTCAACTTTTATCAAAAGTTAAGAGTGAGATTATGCTAATTTGGGGGCGGGGCTTGTTTTGGGGGCGGGGCTAACCGGACCCTGGAAGAGCCGGTGGAGTCAACTCCATCTCATTTTTATCCCACCAGACATTGAAGTAGACATGTATTACTTGTGTTAAAAAGAGAAAGAGACATATTAATACCTTATTGTTCAGTTAATGGATTAAAACATAAAAAATACACAATTGTTCAAATAATACTGAATAAAATTAAGTAGTTTTAAATTATTGACCGAATTATTATACTGTTACACATTCATCTATGGGTTGTTTATCATTGTAAATCTATAACCTGATTGGTGAATCAGGCTGAGTTTCATCAAGCCTTTATGATCCCCTCAGCAGCAACACTGAAGCACACAGAGGTTCCCGCTGCGTCTTTACGCACGATCCAGCTGCTGATGTGTCCCTCCTTTCAGCTCAATGAACTTCTAGACTGTTACAGTTTATAACCATTATCACCTTTCACAGCGACAGGTTTCTCAGTCAGTCGCCGCGCTGACCAGACAAATCTCTATTGCTCTCGTCAGTGCACTCTGGGCGGTGAGGTGGGCGGATTTTACCTCCGTGCGCTACGTGCGAGGGATAAACAGCGGGGAAAATGCATAATTACTGTAAAGGGCTCCTGTAGAGGGAACAGGGGTGAAGCCCCTGATGTTACAAGTTCTTTAAAATGACCCTTAACAGTGCGCACCTGAATTAAAGCGCAAGGCAGCACGCCCACCGAAGCACCACTGAATCTATGTTGTTAAAAACGAAACAGCGTTAAACACAGCTACAGCTCTCCTATTGACTTTAACTGGCACACGTTGCTACTGATGTGAGGACATTAAACGCAGTGATTCACGTTTTGAATGGTGAACGGTGATAAAAGCACCTGCTCCGAGGGAAAGGAGGGGGGAGAGGAGCAAGCGCGGAGGTTAAAAAATGCAGAATTAATAAAAATGAAACTTATAAACAGACTAAGTGGCGTTTTAAACTGCATCTGGTTAGCAGAACTGTTTTATGATCCAGCGTGCAGCCATAACTGGTTCTGAATGAACCGGTCATCTTGACGCAGCTCCCCCCGCCCCCTCCCCTCCTGTGTACGCGGTACAGGACCTTACCGGCTCACTTTCACCACTGTTAAGACTAAAATTATTCATAACTCTGATCACTCTTCCTGCTGCTCTGTTAAAAAGAACTGCAGCAGGAATTACTGATGGCCACAAGCTGTGAAAGAAGCCGAAACAGCTCAGCAGAAGGCGGAGTTTTGTCGTCCGCAACCCAGATGGGCGTTGGGATTTTTATGCGTGAGAAATTCCATGTTTGCGTGTGAAATGTCATGTGTTGCGTGTGAGCGTGTGAAGTTAGGGAAATGCGTGTGTCACACGGTCAATGCGTGAGAGTTGAGAGCTATGGCCATTAGCTTACCTTTGTGGTAGCGTTAGGTCTGCCGTGGTCCATTCAGCATTCGCCTAGCAGCTAGCTCACTTCTGATAAGTGGTCACCCCCAGACCACAACGTGAAACATGATCATGTTAAGACTAATAATATAATTTTAAGATTAAGCCATTCACATATTATCAAAAGCATTATGCTTATATGTTTGGGTCTATAGGTAAGTGCAGAGCTATTAAGATTTTTCTCTACGTCTCTGGGTTAATGCACAGAGTAAGAGTAAGGTTAGCTGCAGAGAGAGTGATAGAGAACAGTGACAGGCAACACTCCCATTGGACTCCGTTGTTGCTTTTTGCTTTTTTGAGAAAGAACAGTCCATTCAGCATTTACACCCACTTTTTCTGATGAGGCAGGAGTTGTTCACACAACAATGATAATTTTAATACTAAGCCATGCACAAAGAATCAAATATATTAAATAATAACAACTCATTAAGCTTGGATGAATGATTCAAATATTGTTTAATAAAAAATACTGAGTGAGACAACAAGATGTGTGTGTGTATGTGTATCTAACTGGAAAAACAAGAACAAAGTGAAGGAACAGGGAGGAATATTATAAATACATTTTTAAAAAAATCCTCCACATCACATCAGGCTTCAGAGTGCATCAGGGCTGAAAGGAAGGACAACATTAATAATAAAGGTACCTGGCATAAGATAGAAATGAACAGTGTGGAACAAAAAAAATGGGAACAAGCATGAATAATATCAACAAACATACGTACAGTATGTGTGAACAAGAACAACAAATGTGTAAACAGGCCTTAAGAACAGGTACCATTTTTTTTGGGGGGGGGGGGGGGCGCTCCACTGAAACCTGTGATGGCCACAACAAAGATACTGCTGGTCCAGCAAAATCTGTAGAGACATTCTCTGGACCCAGGCAGCATAAACCATGTCCAGATCTAGCAGACGGCATGCCACAATATACATGTGTATAGTTCTGTGTCATCAGCGTAAGCATGAATAACACTGCGGTTTTAAATGCTAATTAATCTGTATAATCTGACCCAATCTGTATATAATATGATTGAATTTGACTTTGTAAAGTGCCTTGAGATGACATGTTTCATGAATTGGCGCTATATAAATAAAATTGAATTGAATTGAAATTATAAAGTCGAACCATGATTAAAGTCTGATGTGGAGGGAAAGTGAACGTCTGAGAGAAATCATCCTGCAGTTTGGCTACAATTCACCACTTTACCATCTGAGTCGCCAACTTCCCCTGTCTCCAAAATGAACGTTCACATGGATCAGAGTTACCGTGAGGACAGCACAAAATAAATATAATAAAAATATATACATATATATAAAACACAACCTCGGCGTGGAAAGTAACACACGCACATTTTAGGCCCCGTTTTGTGCTGATGCAAGCTTTATAAATGAGTGGACCTTAAACTGGGAAAAAGATGATATAGGATTTTGAAAATTCTTACAATTACAAACCTGAAAAAATGTAATAGCTTTTTATTTAGCCCCCTTTACTCTAATAAACCTAAATAAAATGTATTGCAACCATTTTTCCTTCAGAAGACCACAAATCACTAATTACACCTCTGCATAATTGAAGTGTAAACAGATGAATTACATCTTTGTGTAAATGCAGCTGTTCTCTGAAGGCCTCCAGTGTTTGTTTGAGAACAATGAAAAACTGCAGCAGGCAGGTCTGGGAGGAAGTTGTGGAGACTTTTAAAGCGGGTTTAGCTTCTAAAACAACGTCCAAAGCCTTGAAGGTATCTCTGGGCACTGTTCAATCTATCATGTGAAAATGGAAAGAGATTTCTCTGGTGTTTTGATGACTTTTTCATCAACTAAGAAAAATGTGATGAAAAAAAGAATAGATAATTTTGTTGTCACAATAACAAGTACAACAAAGTGCCTCCTTGGCCACGTGTTATAACAGAAATATAATAAAAAGTGTTAAAAGTCATGTAGCACTTACAGTATTGCACATAAAGGACATGAAAGCATCTGTTGAACTGAAACATGTAATGTAACATTTAATGGCTTCAGCTGGGAAAGAAGCTGCTTTTCAGTCTGTTGGTCTCTGCTTTAATGCTTCAGGTTCTCTTGCCTGATGGCAGCAGATGGAACAGCTCATGATTTGGGTTTTAATGATCATTTACAATGTCTTTAGCTTTCCTGAGGGAAAGCAATGCAGTTCTTTCAGAGAGGACAGAGGACAGCCATAGATCCCAGGAACTCTTCATGATCCTGTTCTCTGTGCTGCTGTACTGCTGCTCAAGCACACACAGAGGCAACAAACATGATGTTCTCAACAGAGCAGCGACAGAAGGACATTTCTGAGGGATTTTACCTTCATTACAAATTCTCAGAAAACAAAAGTTGTTTGTTGGGGCTTTTTTAGCATCTCTGTTGTGTCCACACCCTGGGTCTGGTCCTCTGAGATGTGGGTTAAAAGCCAGACGTCCTGTCAACAGTCACTTTAGATGTATAACTTCTTTTCCCTGAAGTCCACCATGAGTCCTTTGGTCTTGCTTGTTATCAGGATCAGGTTGTTTGTGCATGAAACAGAGCCACCTCTGCAGGCAGAGTCCTCCATGCCAGTGATGAGCATAGTTCAGTGAATTTCCTCCATACCACATTGGCTCACTGATGCCATTGTGGATCTTGGCGCATCAATGTTGGAACAGGAAGGCGTCATCCTCAAACCTTTCCCACAAAGTCGGAAGCACAAAATTGCACCACGTGTGTTGGTGTGGTGACATATTAGCTGTTCCTTTCCCTGGAACTAAGGGCTCAAGGCCAGCTCCTTTAAATCAACCCCAGACTGCCATCCCCTCTTCAGCAAACCTGACACCATGCAGTCACCCATCTGGCTTTCTCCTGGCAGCTGCCAAACCCACCCCTAGATGGCGCTGCTCAGCCATGGAAGCCCATTTCATGAAGCTCTCTGCATTGTTCCTGTGCTCATCTGAATACAAATAATACCCAAAAATGTTTAGAATGCAAACTTGTACTTCAGCACTGTTTACTTCTATATATTATATACAAATATTTGCAAAAATGTTTGTGTCCACTCTGTTATAGAATGATCAATTATTGGGTGAACCACTATATGTTAATGTTTGCATTTAATGAGCAGAGTTGGGCTTCAATGGGCAAATTAATGGTGTTAAAACATATTTTTAATTTCTGAAAACCTTTTGATATATGAGTACAGATTAGTAAGTAAGTAAAAGTTGCTTTGCTTCACTGCTGTTTCACTCTCTCTCCTAAATCATGCAGAGTAGAAACATGATTCTGGCAGCCAAACAGGAGGCTTGTGCAGAAAGGACTGGATGCCAAGGATTGTTTCTCTTAGAAAAAGAAAATTGAATTGATTTTTCAGTGACGATCTTTCAAACTACTGATCTGAAAGCAAACAAAAGGTCGCTAAAAGCAACCTGTCTGCTCATTCTGTACTTTGTACGCTCTGATGAAGGTCTTTCTGACCGACAGCTCACATTAAAAGTGAAATCTTGCACAGATAAAGTTTGTGGGAATCTTTGTTTGCTTTTGGACTATTTTTGGCTTCCAGCATCTTTACTAAGACATATCCAGGTTGAACAGTAGTCCTGCTACAGCGTAAACTATTGATGTGAACCATTTGGATACGCACGTTACCTATTCAGGTCAAACAGGCCAGACTGCAGTGTTGGGTCTTTTTTGACAGCCTGATTGTTTCAGTTCCTGAAATGGTGTCAAATGTTCTTCATATTTTGTATCAGTATTCATCTGGGATTTTACCTTTGATACTGTTGAAAAAACAACTAAAATTGTGTTTACGTATTGCAGATGATAATGCTGCTTCTATTACATTAAATTATCCATGTTATTCCTGGGTGAGCAAATGAGTTTCCTTTTAAACTGGCCAAAAAAAAAAGAAAATTGTCAACTAAAACTGCAGTGACAACAGCTTAAACGTTCCTTTGCAATAATAAACTTTAAGAATTGATAAAACGGTAAGTAAATATAAATTAGAAGTTGCTAAAATTTACATCTAAACCTTTCCTTTTATCTGCTGAAATTATGAAAAGTGTTTCAGAAGTTAAGGGATGCTTAGTTTAAAAGAGGATGATTTAAAATACATACAGCTAATTAAGGAAATACTGAATAAAAGTCATCTGTTACAGTCATTTACATTTTTCAAGGACACAAGGGAAGCTAAACCCAAGTCTGTTTAAGTCTAACTCTGTAAAGAGCAGTTCAATTAAAATTTTCCCAGTTTTATTTATATAGTGCCAATTCATGATGCATGTCATCTCAAGGCTCTTTCCAAAGTCAAATTCAATCAGATTATACAGATTGGTCAAAAAGTTTCCTGTCTAAGGAAACCCAGCAGATTGCATCAAGTCTTAACAAGCAGCATTCACTGATGAAGAGCGTAGAGCCGTTGATGGCTTTGCAGCAATCCCTCATACCGGTTAATCTGTTCAATTCAGACTGACAAAGTGTAGAAAAGACCAAAATATTGTTTCCAAGCCAAATTCTGTTCTAGAAGTGAATTTCCATTCATGTCAGGAGTCCAGAGCAGAACCGCTGCCTCTGATCAGCGCTGTTAGGAAGTCTGGCAGCGCCATGAGGCTCCATCATCAGTGTGTTTGCTGCTGCTGCATTATCTTCATTTTAGGACAACGTGGCGCTCAGCAGACTCTTGTTCTTATTGCCAGTCTCTCCGTGAACGTGTTAGAAAGCCTCCAGGCAGGATGTGGTGTGGATGAAATGATTAGACGAGGAGAAAGGACGGAAAAGACAGCTTGTCTCGGCGTGTTCCGCTGTGAATCGCTGCAGTTCTGGAGCTCCGGGAACAAAGTGCAGAGATCCTCAGAGATGTCCAGCAGCTGAACATGAAGAGAAACGAGTCCGCCATGAGGCCTCTGGCTGTCAGCCTGCAGCGCGGCTCCAACACGGACTTTTCAGCTGTTTTCTGCTGCCGAGAAAACACAAACATTGGCCGACATGTTGCCGAGAGGAGCCCCGGACAGGGCTGAGTCTCCACGGTTCTCATGGTGCGTTTAAGTGCAGCCTGCTGCTCCGGCTTTCTCCGTTCTCCTCTCGGATTCTCGGATTGTCGTTGCAGCGCCGACAGAGACGCAAGGAAGGAAGACGATGGCAGAAGTGGCCCCAGCTCCAGCTCCCGCCGCGGCTCCGGCCAAAGCGGCCAAGAAGAAGGCCTCCAAGCCCAAGAAGAGCGGCCCCAGCGTGAGCGAGCTGATCGTCCAAGCCGTGGCCGCCTCCAAGGAGCGGAGCGGCGTGTCTGCGGCCGCCCTGAAGAAGGCTCTGGCCGCCGGAGGGTACGATGTGGACAAGAACAAAGCCCGCGTCAAGACCGCCATCAAGAGCCTGCTCACCAAGGGCACCCTGGTCCACACCAAGGGCACCGGAGCCTCCGGCTCCTTCAAGATGAGCAAGAAGGTGGAAGCAGAGAAGGCGACAAAGAAAGCGGCTCCTAAAGCCAAGAAGCCCAAAGCGGCAGCAAAGAAGCCAGCAGCTGCCAAGAAGTCTCCTAAGAAGGTCAAGAAGCCTGCAGCGGTCAAGAAGGCCGCCAAGAGCCCCAAGAAGGTCACCAAGAAGGCTACGAAGAGCCCCAAGAAGGCTACGAAGAGCCCTAAGAAGGCGCTGAAGAGCAAGGCTCCTGCAGCCAAGAAAGCTCCAGCAAAGAAGGCAGCGAAGCCCAAAGTCAAGAAGGCAGCAGCCAAGAAGAAGTGAGCTACATCTCTCACTGACATGAACTCCAAAGGCTCTTTTCAGAGCCACCACTTCCTCTTTAAGAGCTCATTCCATCACTGACACACATGGAGTCTCTCCAGCTACAAGCTAAACACCCACAGGCAGGGCCGCTTCTACCTTTAGACCCCTAGGGGCCCCAGTCAGCAGGAGACAGGGACTCTTACCTGAGCCAATACTTAAACTGGGTTTTATATTATTTTACTTTTTGCTCTTGTCTCATTTCTCATCACAAATTAACTTCTCGGTTGAATCAGATTCTGTCCATGGATTGAAATGACTCTAAATGTTTCTCTCTGTAAATTGTAGGTTATAGTTGTGGATGTTCATTAAGAATTTTCAAAGAGAAATCAAATTATTTATTTAATGAGAGTTTTGTCTCGGGTGATTTGATGCTGTAGCAGCTTTGATTTGTGTCAAATACAGACCTAAGCCACAGATTTGCAGTTTTTCTATTGTCTAAAAAATGTTTGAAAATACTGTATTGAAGTAAAGTTATTTATATCAAACTGCTGCACTCTACATATAAATTTATATTACCTATAATTGTCATAGTTAATCTGGAGGTTTTATAAATTTTCACTCACCAACGTGACATTAGTGCAATTTTTCACAAGGAAACAGCTTTTTTTAATCTGTTCTAGTATTTTTAAGTGTATTTATTGTGAACAGTGTTGTAAATTATATCAAGTATAAGCCAACTAACTGAATAACTTCAGACTGGATAACTGAGATGTGGACTGTAGTGTTGTAATAAAAGTATTTTTGATAATATTAACAACTGCTGTGTCAGATCCCAGGACCTGTGAATATTTCCTTGGAATAATCTTGTAAGACCTGAAAATACTTTTTCCTACAAAAATAAACATGACTTCTTTTCTTTGGGACAGCTCAAAGTTAGAAGGATGCCTTCATGCCCACAGAGTAAAGCTGCACTACAATGTTTTTTTGGTTACAATAAAACTATTAAGTCTTGTTGAAAAACACGTCTTCATAAACCAAAAGTGCTGGATGTTGGAGATCATGCTAGTCTACATTTGCAGGGCCCCAGGGCCCCGAGCTGTGAAGTAAAGTCTTGGTAATGTGGAGAAGGGTCCTGTCATTATTTCTCTAACAGTTTGTTACAAACACACAGGTGCCCATAAGGGTTCAGTTGGTTTGGACAGATTGAAGATTAAAAATACAGTAACCTACATGTGGACTCATCTAAAAATGTTCTTCTTCTTTGAAATTTTTTGGCGGTTGGCAAACAACAGAGAGATGCATTTCCGCCATCTACTGGAATGGAGTGTGGACCAGAATGACTCTCAGGAATTAAATTCTATTATATAAATGTGTTACTTTTAGATATCGAAATACTATACTGTAAATGTTACTATCTGAATAACTTCTGAATAATTGAAATAAATCTAATTTATCTTTTACTTTACTCAAATTTCGAATGAATCGCTGTCTCTCCTCCTCATATTTATTACAGTATAACATCACGTGCTCAACTGTTTCATCTACCCCACAATATTCACATTTGCCATTCCTATGTTTTCCTAAGATAAACAGAGTACCATTTAATCCGGTATGGCCAAACCTCAATCGAGAAATGATTGTTTCTTCTCTTCTTGTTCTTTCTGTTCTTCTCATTTCTCCAATTTTCTTTTGAATTTTATAAAACCAACGTCCTTTATTTCCTTTCTCCCATTCCTTTTGCCATTTATCCTTTATTTTCTGTTTAACATTTTAACTTCAGATTTACTAAAATTAACAAATAAATCCACTGATACATTTTTAGCAGCTTCTTTTGCTGCCTTATCTACTTGTTCATTTCCTTTAATTCCATAATGTGCCGGTATCCATACAAAATTTATAATTAAACCCATCATATTTATTCTATATAGTGTCTGTTGAATTTCTATTAAAATATCTGGCCTGCTTTCTGAGTGATTATATTGCAAACTAATTAAAGATGAACTAGAATCTGAACATATGACTGATCTTAGTCTTCTTCCACCCATTGAACAGCTAATAATATTGCGATCATTTCTCCTGTATAAACTGAAAGTCCATCACTTATTCTTTTCCTAATTTTAACATTAAATTCTGGTACAATAAAGGCTACTCCTATTTGATTTGTTATATTTTTAGAGGCATCTGTTTACATTTTTACATAAGTATAATATTTATTAATATATTCCTGTACTATATATGAGTTTAATATGAATTCCTTATCCTTCCTTCTTTCCAACAAAGTAAAATCTACCCTAGCATCTGTAATTATCCATGGTTGTATAACTGATAATGGAACTGTTTGGCTTATACTAATCTGATCTATTTTGAATTCTGTTATTTTTTCCTGTACAATCCAACCAAAACTTCTAATATCTTTTACTTCTTTTTCCCAACAGGGTTTTATTCTTGTAGAGTTGGATGATCCTTTCTATGACCTTTTAAATTAGCCCAATAATTTAACGTTAATTCCTCTCTTCTAAATGCAAGTGGCATTTCTCCCATTTCTACTAATAATGCTGCTATCTAAAAATGTTCATACATATATATATATATATATATATATATATATATATATATATATATATATATATATATATATATACACACACACACACACCAGGGGTTCCAAACATTTCAGCCTGCGGCCCCCAAAATAACAGGGCCACAGACTGGCGGGTGGAGGAGGGACCCCCTTCTTTTGTTTAAATTATGAAAATAAAGTTGTAAAATTAAGAGAAAGTAATATTTTCATAAAAAGTCCAGCCTTCCCCCTGCATTAAAATGAGGAATGTTAAGAAGCTCTGTTGATCCATCCATTCCCTTAGCTCTTAGTAGTAATGATTTTATGGGATTCTTCATAAATAAAATTGATGCCATTAAAAATAAAATAATTGGCATCCTCCCAAACATGATTACCTCATCCCCAGTAAGTAAGGCAGCATTGGAGGAATCTTTAGAACCTGCACAGTGTTTGAACTGTTTAAAAGCAGTAGAGCTTTCTGAGCTATCTAAAATCTTAGCTTCATCTAAACCTTCTACCTGTATGTTAGACCCAATCCCAACCAAGTTGTTTAAGGAGGTATTCCCTTTGATCAGTGGTCCTATTTTAGACATGATTAATCTATCCTTAGTAAATGGATATGTACCACAGGTTTTTAAAGTAGCTGTTATTAAACCTTTACTTAAGAAACCTTCTCTTGATCAAGATGAGCTAGTAAACTACAGACCTATATCTAATCTTCTTTTCTTATCTAAAATTCTTGAGAAAGTAGTTGCTAATCAACTTTGTGAACATTTACAAAGCAATGACCTACTTGAGGAGTTTCAGTCAGGCTTCAGAGCTCATCATAGCACTGAAACGGCTCTGGTGAAGGTCACTAATGATATTCTCATGGCCTCAGATAATGGACTTGTGTCTGTACTTGTCCTGTTAGATCTTAGTGCTGCATTTGATACAGTTGATCACAATATTCTCCTACAAAGACTTGAACATACTGTAGGGATTAAGGGGAAAGCATTAGGCTGGTTTAAATCTTATCTGTCGGACAGATTCCAGTTTGTTCATGTTAATAATAAATCTTCCTCAAACTCTAGGGTCACCTGTGGAGTACCACAGGGTTCAGTCCTTGGACCAATTCTCTTTACTATATATATGCTTCCGATCGGCAAAATTATCAGACAGCATGGGATTAATTTCCACTGTTATGCTGATGACACTCAGCTATATTTATCCATAAATCCTGATGAATCCAATCAATTACTTCGACTGCAGTCATGTCTTGATGACATCAAAAGCTGGATGACTTTAAATTTCCTGCGTCTAAATTCTGACAAGACCGAAGTTGTAATCTTTGGGCCAGAGTCCTCAAAAAATAAACTTCTTAACCAATCACTTAATCTGGATGACATTAACTTGGCCTCTGGTAATAAAGTAAAAAACCTTGGTGTTATTTTTGACCAAGACATGTCATTTAAATCCCATATTAAACAGGTTTCCAGAGTTTCCTTTTTTCACCTCCGGAATATCGCCAAAATTAGAAACATTCTGTCCAGGAGTGATGCTGAAAAACTAGTCCATGCATTTGTTACTTCAAGGCTGGACTATTGTAATTCTTTACTATCAGGAAGTCCACAAAATGCAATTCAAAGTCTTCAGCTTATCCAAAATGCTGCAGCAAGAGTTCTGATGAAAATCAACAAGAGGGATCATATTTCTCCAATTTTAGCTTCCCTTCATTGGCTTCCTGTTAAATCAAGAATAGAATTTAAAATTCTTCTTCTAACGTATAAAGCCCTTAATAATCAAGCTCCATCATATATCAGAGCTCTGATTACCCCGTATGTTCCTAACAGAGCACTTCGCTCTCAGACTGCAGGTCTGCTGGTGGTTCCTAGAGTCTCTAAAAGTAGAATGGGAGGCAGATCCTTTAGCTATCAGGCTCCTCTCTTGTGGAACCAACTCCCAGTTTTGGTCCGTGAGGCAGACACCCTGTCTACTTTTAAGACTAATCTTAAAACCTTCCTTTTTGACAAAGCTTATAACTAGAGTGGCTCATGTTACTCTGAGCTACCTTTATAGTTTTGCTGCTATAGGCTTAGGCTACTGGAGGACATCAGGGCATACTTTTCTCACTCTACTGAATTCTACTGTTCTCCAGATTTGCATTGCGTTACATTGAAATGACTGTTGTCATTTCAGCTTTTAACTTTTTGTTCTCTCTCTTTTTTCTTCATAGTAGGTACACCTGGTCTGACGTTCTGTTGACTGTGAAATCATCCAGGGAGGACAGATCACCGACTATTACCATCTAATGTAGAACAGATTACTAGATCAATGTGTGCTTCTGTGCTTTTTTGTCTCTCTTGTTGTGTCTCTGCTCTGTCTTCTGTAACCCCAGTCGGTCGAGGCAGATGACCGTTCATACTGAGCCCGGTTCTGCCGGAGGTTTTTTTTTTCCCGTTAATGGGTGTTTTTTCTTCCCACTGTCGCTTCATGCTTGCTCAGTATGAGGGATTGCAGCAAAGCCATGGACAATGCAGACGACTCTCCCTGTGGCTCTACGGTCCCCCAGGAGTGAATGCTGCTTGTCGGGACTTTGATGCAATCAACTGGTTTCCTTATATAGGACATTTTGACCAATCTGTATAATCTGACCCAATCTGTATAATATGATTGAACTTGATTTTGTAAAGTGCCTTGAGATGACATGTTTCATGATTTGGCGCTATATAAATAAAATTGAATTGAATTGAAGTATCTTGTCAAGTTATGCTTTGGTATCGGTTTTACAAATAAAGAAATATGGTGCTAAATCTTTTCAGCACATCAGCATCAAATCATCCCACGACCCCCTCTTAGGGAACCCCTGATGGAATGTTGCTGAAACTTCAAACCTGATAACGATGCTAAGAAAAATGCTCACTACATAACATTTATCATAGAATAGCAACATTTTATGAAGACAGAGTTAATTCTGGTCCAGGGGGAATTAAGTATTGTTTAGGAAGACAAAATTAACTTCAACTTTCTTAATCAATGCTGTAATACAGTGGGAATGTTTTGTGTAAACTATTCCACCTTACTTCCTGTAAAACGTGAAAGTAGTTTTTCCTACAAAAATAAACAGGACTTCTCTCCTTTGGGACAGCTCAAAGTTCTGAGCTCTTTAGAACAATGCCTTCATGCCCACAGAGTAAAGCTGCACTAGAATATAATTTAGTTACAATAAAACTATTAAGCACATCTTCATAAAGCAAAGCAACATTAAACTAAAGTTACTTCTGCTTAAATCTGGTGCAGACTTGTGATCCACCCCTGAATAACTTGATGGGTCTGGTAATGGTTTAACTATATTATTCTTAGACTAGTCCTGCTGGATAATCCAGAATTATTCATACGTATTTTCTAAAAAGGAAACCAGTCAATTCCAGTAGACGAGTATTTTCAGACATGGGGAATCAGAGCTCAGAGAGAGGTGTGTGGCTCTTAAAAGAGCCGTCTGGGTCGTTTCCAGCAGCAGCAGCAGCAGCAGCGGCGGCTCTGGGAGCAGCTACTTGGCCTTGGCGGCCTTCTCGGTCTTCTTGGGCAGCAGCACCGCCTGGATGTTGGGCAGCACGCCGCCCTGAGCGATGGTGACGCCGCCCAGCAGCTTGTTGAGCTCCTCGTCGTTGCGGACGGCCAGCTGCAGGTGCCGGGGGATGATGCGGGTCTTCTTGTTGTCGCGGGCAGCGTTTCCTGCCAGCTCCAGGATCTCAGCGGTCAGGTACTCCAGCACAGCGGCCAGGTAGACGGGCGCTCCGGCACCGACCCGCTCCCCGTAGTTGCCTTTACGCAGCAGCCTGTGGACACGGCCCACCGGGAACTGGAGGCCGGCTCTGGACGAGCGGGTCTTGGCCTTAGCTCTGGCTTTTCCTCCGGTCTTGCCTCGTCCACTCATCTTCTCTGGTGCTTTCTAGCGTTTAGTCTAGAAAATGAGCCACCAGGCGCCAAAGCTGGTTTATATGTCCGCGGAGAGCGGCGCGCTGCTGCCGCCGACCAACCAGAGGAGCTTCCAGCAGAGCGGGACAGAGAGGCGCACTTTTTGAACGCGGCTTCCTCCAATGAGCAGCGCACCTTCAGCCGGGAGCCGACTCCTCTGGGCGGCGCTGAGCTCCAGGAGGAGCCGCTGACCAACCAGGACCCGGAGCTCTGCGGCAGCGTCACCGCGGCTTGACGCCCAGAGCCGCAGTTTAAGAGCGCGGAGCCTCGTGTGGCTGGAACATTTTCTCCTGATCAGAGAAGCAGCGACATGGCCAGAACCAAGCAGACCGCCCGTAAATCCACTGGAGGCAAAGCCCCCAGGAAGCAGCTGGCCACCAAGGCTGCCCGGAAGAGCGCTCCGGCTACCGGCGGCGTGAAGAAGCCTCACCGCTACAGGCCCGGTACCGTGGCTCTCAGAGAGATCCGCCGCTACCAGAAGTCCACGGAGCTGCTGATCCGTAAGCTGCCCTTCCAGCGGCTGGTCCGGGAGATCGCTCAGGACTTCAAGACCGACCTGCGCTTCCAGAGCTCGGCCGTCATGGCTCTGCAGGAGGCCAGCGAGGCTTACCTGGTGGGTCTGTTCGAGGACACCAACCTGTGCGCCATCCACGCCAAGAGGGTCACCATCATGCCCAAAGACATCCAGCTGGCCCGCCGCATTCGCGGAGAGAGGGCTTAGACTGCTGCTGCTCCAGCCCACACACGCACCAATAAGGCTCTTTTAAGAGCCAACAAACCCTCAACTACAGAGCAAAGGCCTCAGTGGTTTAACATAGGCAGTGGTTGCAATAGCTGGGCCTGGGCCAACAGTACAGCTGTGTGTGTGTGAGACCATTTTATCAGGCTGTCACTGTTGCATGAAGCATAAAAAGGTCAATGTTTGTCTGAAGAAGTTAGAAGTTATTTTTTTTTCTTTTGAGTGAAAGCTGAATCCCAGTTTTATTAGTTCCAGCAATTACTGATTTATCCATGCATAAGGACAAGGTTAGAATAAAGTGAACTAGTAGTCTGAGTCACATGAAGGCACATTACATTCACCAAAGCAAGAAAATTGGAGATCATGATATTGTAATTATGAGAAAAGATGTCAAATTACGAGACATATGGAATCTGTATTAATGGTGCTGGTGGTCATATGGCTGCATGCTTATTCCACAAGCAGTAATCCCTGGGTTATAGCCGGGTGCTTCATTGATGAAGTAGAGAACAGGAGCAGAACTTCAATGCATATCAGGTCAGACCTGGGTGCAGAGAACTGTTCAGTGGAACAGATGCAGATCTTTTTTCAGAAGTAACCATGAAGATGGGTTTTCTGAGAGATGCTACATTCCTGACTCAAGTAATCATAACCAAAGGACTGAACAATGGTGGGGATTTCTAAGAAAACATTATGCACAATATTGGATCAATGTCTTTCAAGATTTAAAAAAAACACTACATTTTTCAGCGGGCTCGTAATATACAAATACCTAATAAGCAAGATAAAATTATTTCACAGACACATGTGTGGTAAGATGAACGGTGAGAAATCAATTATTTTACTCCTGACCTCATCCCAAATATATGGATAGGCATATGTTTGAGGTTCAGAACAATGATTGTTAATATGTTAAGAATCTAGAAATAAGACAGAAATCCTGTTTAGAATGATTTCACTAACCCCCCCCCCCCCCCCCCCCAAAAGTCTCCACAACTTCCTCCCAGACCTGCCTGCTGCAGGTTTTCATTGTTCTCTAACAAACACTGGAGGCCTTCAGAGAACAGCTGCATTTACACAAAGATGTAATTCATCTATTTACACTTCAATTATGCAGAGGTGTAATTAGTGATTTGTGGTCTTCTGAAGGAAAAATGGTTGCAATAGATTTTATTTAGGGATATTAGAGTAAAGGGGGCTAAATAAAAAGCTATGAAAAATTTCAGGTTTGTAATTGCAAGAATTTTCAAAATCCTATATCATCTTTTTCCCAGTTTAAGGTCCACTCATTTATAAAGCTTGCATCAGCACAAAACGGGGCCTAAAATGTGCGTGTGTTGCTTTCCACGCCAAGGTTGTGTTTTATATATATTGTTGAAGCCGCTTGCTTCCCCGGGTCCGTTGAGTCATGTGCAGGACTTAAGAGTGCAACAAAAACTTAGCCAAGGAAACAGAATTGAAGTTTCACCTTTGCAAAGGGAGAGAAGTTGCACCAGCCGACACCTGCGAGCAACAACTCTGTCCTCTTCCTTGTGCAGGCTCTTTTTATTAACTTCAAAGGGGAGGGTCTCACAGAGTTACATGAGCGAATGACACACCTTAACAATACTTCTACCCTATATGGGGTTGCTTCTTTGGCTGCCTTGTTCTGGTTCTTCCGGTCATCGCCTGCAAGCCGCTGACCACAACCCCGAACCTTGTGCTACCAACAAAAGTTGTGCAAGACAGAAACCCATCTTGCAAATTCCAAGAATTCCAAATTCTCTTACCAACAGGCCCGGTTTTGAAGCTTTCTGCCAGCTATCTTAAAAGCATATTAAAAAATATAAACACATGTTAAACCTTCATAAAAGTGTAAGAAACGGATCAAAGTTAATACATTCAACAATATGTATATATTTTTTATTATATTTATTTTGTGCTGTCCTCACGGTAACTCTGATCCATGTGTACGCTCATTTTGGAGACAGGGGAAGTTGGCGACTCAGATGGTAAAGTGGTGAATTGTAGCCAAACTGCAGGATGATTTCTCTCAGACGTTCACTTTCCCTCCACATCAGACTTTAATCATGGTTCGACTTTATAATTTCAATTCAATTCAGTTTTATTTATATAGCGCCAATTCATGAAACATGTCATCTCAAGGCACTTTACAAAGTCAAATTCAATCATATTATATACAGATTGGGTAATATTATACAGATTAATTAGCATTTTAAACCGCAGTGTTATTCATGCTTACGCTGATGACACAGAACTATACACATGTATATTGTGGCATGCCGTCTGCTAGATCTGGACATGGTTTATGCTGCATGGGTCCAGAGAATGGCCAGAGGTATTGCCACATATCCCAGCTACCTGGGCAATGCACTGTTTGAACCACTTCCATCAGAAACACTTCAGAAACATTAAATCAAAACCTTTATTGACTCAGAAACAGCTTCTTTCCAAAAGCTGTAAGAGCTATGATATCCATCAGGCAGATGAATGTTTTTCCTGACATAACCCTCTCCATTTATTTGGGCTTGGGACCAACACAAGGAGCACAAAGGACTCTGGATTCTTGCGGCTGGATTATTATGCCTGTTTTTATTTATTATTATTTTATTCATTTATCATTTTACTATAAATGTATTTTACATGGAAGACTAAATGAATTAAACTAAACTAAATTAAACTAAACTTTTTTTTTTTTAAATAAACTAAATTTTTAACTTTTTTTGGAATAAATGAAAAAGACAAAGAAAGTTTTAGATGGAGTGGGGAATAACCTGGACAGGTCTCCAGTCAACCATCTGGCCGACACAGACAGGGGATAAACAACCATGCAGGCACAAGGTCACTTCCTGTGATCAATTTACAGAGACCAATTAAGCTAAAAGGCACATCTTCTGGACTGTGGGAGGAAGTCGGAGCACCCGGAGAGAACCCACGCATGCACGGGGAGAACGTCCAAACTCCATGCAGCCAGATCTCTTGCTGCGAGTCAACAGTGCTAACAACTGCTCCACCGCGCAGCCCCACTACTCACCAGGGTAAAACTAGTTACCCTGGTAGGAAGCCAGAACTTTTTCATTTACAAGATACTTTTGTGCCGAGGAATGCTGGACATTTTGCAGTGGTTGACATTTTCAAAAGTGGGTTAAGGTAAGGGATTAAAAGTTAAGGTTGGGGTCCAGAAAGTATTTTAGTCAGTTTGATGGTTTGGTAGGAGGAGCTTTAATGAGGTTCAGCAGTGATCAGTTTTCAGACTGAGATGGAGCCTTTTTAGACATTTTAAAGAACTTGGTGATTTTTCTCCTGAAAGATTTCTTCTTGGGTTTGCTTTCTTGTAATTTGTCCATCTCCTTTTGCAGGTTTTTCAGTTTCTCTATCAGGTTCAGTGATGAAGCTTTTCTCTTCACCTCCACCTCTTTCAGAAGCTCCTTTGTTGTTGCATTGTTCTCTAGAAGGCAGGACTTCTCTGTTTGCCACTCCTGCCTTTCATCATGCAGAACCTCCAGAACGTCTTTCCTAGCTGCTTCCACATTTCTGACAGCTTTCTGCTGCTCTGTCAGAAGACTGGACTTTTCCTGGGCCCAGAGCTTTCTTTGGTTCTCCACGTCTTGCTCCATTTTGACCAGAGTAGCCTTTATATCACAGCTTTCCTTCACTTGCTCAGCCAAGCAGTTCTCAGCCTCCTTTGTTCTGCTCTTCTCAGCAACCAGAGCAATTTCCAGTTGAACGACTTTTCTTGCAGCATCTTGATGACTTTGGTTCTTTTTCTGCTGCTCCAAACGCAGAGCAGCGATCTCCTGTTCTGCCTCAGCTTTCTGTGACTCTAACTGCTTGACCAGCTGCTCCAGCTCTTCTCTTTCTTGTTCTTTGGTCAGAAGATGGGATTTTTCCTGCTCCCACTGCCGCCGCTGGTCCTCCAAAGTTCTCTCCATGAGGACCAGAGCAGCCTGTAGGTTAGATGTCTCCTCTTTTTGCTGGGCTAAGCAGTCCTCGGCCTCTTTTGCTCTGTTTGTCTCTTCAGTCAGGTCTTCCTTCAACTGTTCGGCCCTTTTGATGGCATCTTGACTCTCCTTGTTCTTCCTGATCAGCTCGTTATACAGAGCAGCAACCTGATCCTCGTGCTTAACCGTCTGCTCCTGCAGCTGATATTTCAGCTGTTCCACCTCAGATGTTTCTTGCTTATTGGTCAGAAGACGGAGTTTTTCCTGCTCCCACTGCTGTCTTTGCTCCTCCAAATTGCTCTCCACTTTGAGCAGAGCAGTTTGTAATTTAGAGATTTCCTCCATCTGCTTGGCCGAACAGATCTCAATCTCTTTCGTTTTGTTCTTTTCTGCGATCAGAGATACTTTCAGCTGATCGGCCCTTCTGATGGCATCTCGACGGTCTTTGTTTGTCTTAATCCGCTCATCATACAGAACAGCAACGTCGTCTTCATGCTCAGTTTGCTGCTTTTCTACAATCTGAGTCAACCTCATCACTTCATCTCTTAAAGCCTTTTTCTCCCGGTCGTCCTGATGTTGGCGGACCGGCGCAGCTTTAGCTCCTGGAGCTAATTGTCTAAAGGAGATCTCAGCTTGCTGGACCTTTTTCCTTTCGGTAGTTAGCTCAGACTCAAGCTGTCTAGCCTTCTCGGCGGCATGTTGGTGCACTTCCTCCATCTTACGAAGCTCGGAGGCGAGACTTCAAGTTTTCTGATAATGCAGTGTTTTCTTGTTGAAGAGCTGAGATCTTCTCGTCTCTGGAGCCTAAGGCGGCATGAAACTCCACCTCTGACAGCGTGACAACAGCTCTGGTGTTTTCTTCAACGGCCGTCTCACTTTGAAGAAGTTTTAAAATTGGATGTTTTCTTGCGTCTCCAGGCTTTGGGGGAGACGCTGGCCTCCGTTTAGGGGCCGAGGCAGGCCGCGGTGGGGTCACCGCAGGCTTTGAAGCACAAACTTCACTGCAAGAGCGTCTGACGGGAACGCTTGGAGCGGTTTGCTGCTGGTCAGGGTCTTTGACAAGCTCAGCAGGAGACTGATTTCCAGGAGTCTTTGCTGTTACCAGACCAAATGTAACTTTCCTGCTATTCTCTGCTTTAGATCTGGTCGACATGTTGGCGCTTCGACCTGATTGGTTCAGAAAGTAAATAAAGGTTTGTTTTCGGCTCACTCTTCAGAAGAGGAAAATCTTCTAAAGTGTGCAGAGCTCAACTCACCTGATTTGCTGTCGTTGAACGAGGAGCTGATAAATTTCAGCGTTTCTTTCCGACGGCAGCTGTTCTCCACAGATGAACGTCTGCTGACAGACTCTGTAGTTAAACGACTTGTTGGTTGGTTTTCAACACAAAGCTTCTTTAAGAGATGACTGGACTGATTTCTCTTCACATGCTGGCGCTTTCTCAACAAATGTGATGTTTCCAGCATCTCCTTGCAATCGGCTTATTGCAAACGGCTTTCTCTGTGCCCACGGTTTACCGAGAGCCGGAACATGAAGCTTGCTGTTTTCATGTTTGGGAAATTCAGTTTTATTTTGCTTCATTTTATTTTATTATAATTTATTTGTGATAACTTTAATTGACACTCCTAAAAAAAAGTAAAGTGGGTGTGCCTAGGCCCATCCATGGCTACGCCCCTGTCAACAATATTAAAGTTAACGGATTTTACCCAACACACATCCTTCACCATGATTGTTTATGTAAATGTTATATTCTGTTTATTTGCACTTTGACTTGAAAATAAAAGTTTAAATCCTAAGAAAAACATCTTTCAGCAGCCCTGATGTCTAAAACCAGAAAATATGAATTCTACTCTGGTGGATTCTGTTATGCATCGATAAATGTAGAAGACCTCAAAGCCTTAAGAGACTATTCATTCCAGTCCATATTCAGTTTTTACTGAGTTGTTTTTCTATCCTCCTAACCCTTCTTGAAATTGAACATATGCAGAGGTGGGTAGTAACTAGTTACATTTACCCAGTTACATGTAATTGAGTAACTTTTTGGACACAAAGTACTTTTAGTGGTAGTTTACTAGTGATGTGTCCCTCCGTATCGAGGCTTCGAAGCGTGTGTGGAGTAATCCAGGATGATTTCTGTAAAGCACGTATCGAGGCTTGTATCAATGACGTATGTGGTGACGTTTGAAGCCTCGCGAGCCGGCCGTACCACATGACTGATTCAGGAAGTGGTTATTGTTATTGAATTATCGTCCAGCCCTACCTTGTTCTAATGTTTTTCTTTTCTAATTCTGGTATACTAAAAGGTGAAGTGTCTGTTGTGTTCCAAAGAACTTGGATACAACAACAACAACACCTGATCTATGCTGAGGCATTATAGAGCCCTCCATGAAAACAAGGACACCAACCAAGGTGGACGGTCCAGGCTCAGGTAAGCCATTTTAGGATGCAATGATAAGACAGCATACCAATATAAAATGACATGGTACGTTTGTTTTAGACAACATTAACTGATACTGTAAATAATTAATTAATCTGATTGATGGATTTTTTGTCATCAGAAGAGAAGAAGGATGTGGATGAGGCCTTGGTCAATATGGTGATTGAGGATTTCCAGCCCTTCACTATTGTAGAGGACAAAGGGTTCAGAAAGCTTGTTAAAGCTTTGAACCCTACCTATGTTCTCCCCACAAGACAGGTGCGTATGTGAGCACGTGTATTTATTTCTTTTTTTCCCCATATTTGCTATTCCAAGAATGTTCTCTTCTTTCCTTTAGGCTTTGAAAGCTATGGTGGAGGACAAATATAAGGAATCCAAGGAGAAAGCCAAAGCCTTGGTGTTGAAGGCTTCAGCAGTTAGCCTAACATCAGATATGTGGGCCTCTATAAACACAGATGCATATCTTGCTGTGACATGCCATTTTATAGATGCAAGCACCTCTTTGCAGTCTGTTGTTTTAGGGGTGCTGTATTTCCCCGAGGCACATACTGCTGAGAATTTGGCACAAGTAAAAGCAGCACTTATGTCACAGTGGGGTATTACAAACAAAGTTACTTGCCTTGCGACTGATGGTGCAGCAAACATGGGGGCTTGTGCCAAGGAGCTTCGTTTGCGTCACACAAATTGTGTGGCGCATACTTTGAATTTACTTGTAAAAAAGGCTCTTGACCAATGCACTGTGCTGTCTGTCATCCGGGCAAAGTCAAGAAAGATGGTGGGCTATTTCAAGAGCAGCACCACTGCAAAGGTGAAGTTCTTTATTTCATTGCAGTTTTGTCCTGCTGCAGTGACACTTGCATTGATCACTTTTTGATTGCTAATTTTCTAGGAGAGGCTGACACAGGTGCAGGAGCAAATGGGACAGCCAGCACTGAAGCTGGTTCAGGAAGTGGACACACGTTGGAACAGCACATACCATATGCTGCAACGTGTTTATAACCTCAGGGAACCTGTAGGAGCAGCTTTGGCAGGTCTTCGCACTGATGTTGCCCCACTGTCATCAGAACAATACCGTATTATTGCAGAATCTCTAAAAGTGCTGTCTCCATCCAATGATGCCACGGTCGAGCTGTCAGAGGAGAAAAGGGTATGTGGATCTAAAGTAATCCCCCTTCTGTCAATGCTACACCACGCACTGGAGGAGGAAATGAGAACTCTCCAAACTCCAGGAAGCCTAATAATGGCTGAGAGTCTGAAGAGACAATTACGGGAGAAGCTGTTCACACTGCAGTCGATGAGCATAATGTCACTGGCGACACTGCTAGATCCCAGATTCAAAAAGATAGGCTTCTTTAGCCCAAATAAAGCAGCAGAGGCCGAGAAGAGACTCACAGCTGAATGTGCTGCCATTATTCGAAACAGCCCGTCCTCCCCCTCGTCCTCCTCACAACCACACACATCAGAAGCTTCTCAGCGTTGTGTCGGTGCACGTTGTGACTCAAGGTAATAGATGCTGCATATAGTCTTATTGTTGTGTAATAATTATTAATTATTGTATTTAGTCTCTTACAGCCTGTCTGTCTGTCTTAGGAAGCAAACTGTGGCATCGTTTGGACAGCACTGTCTTGCAGACTAGGGCTCAAAATGTCACTGCAGATGCAACAGTGGAGGTCCAGACGTACTTGGGTGAACAAAACATCGCCAGAGTGGAGAACCCCCTGGCATATTGGGAAAGACAGAAAAAAGTATATCCCAACTTATACAAACTTGCCATTACTTTTATACTTCAGTAATATCATTAAAAGGTATCACTATTCTTTGTCCATCATGAGTAACTTCAGTGAATATAGAACAGGCTTGTTTTAATCAAAAAGGGACCAAAGACACACCTACAGTTTATTTAAAATGAGACTTCTCGATGTCATTGATGTATGCATGCACGTATGAGTCAACCTTAAAGTTCCGTAATGTGTGTGTGTGTGTGTGTGTGTATTAAAGGTGTGTTATTCTGTTAAATATTAGCTAGCTAATATTTCTTCAGAGCTACAGTGCTACAGTGCATTTACAGTGCTACAGTGCATTTTTAGGTTACAAAAAATCTGCCTATTAAGTTTGAATCAAACAGGGTGGAACGGGGACCTTTGGGGTAACTAATAATGTGAATATATATTTTATGTATTCACGTGTATCTATTTTAACAGTGTAAAACAGAATACATAAACAAATTGTTGAAAAAAAATTCTGAAACTATACACATTTCTTAGGAAATGGTAGTAGCAGTTAGTGTAGCAGAGCTACAGCATCAGCACAGAGCAAAACATGACGCAGACCCAAGTACCTGCAAAGAGAAAAATGGCAGCAGGACAAAGACAGGAAAAAAGAAAAATTGCAGTCCAGCTGAATTCCTCTTTTTGGTGGACCAAACGTTGCTTCTTGGATGTTCAAGTCATTTTCTCAATATGTACATGTTGAACTTTTCTGTATGCCAATGTCCTTAACAGGGACACATTCACCAACTGGGGGGGGGGGGGGGGGACCCACACCTTTTGCCTATATTGAACATTCATTACGATGAAGTAAACTGGTTATACTTAAAGGTAAATGACGCTCGTATTAACAGGAAAAAGGCACGGTGATAGACCTGAAACAAATTAAGTTTGACTCAAAATCGTTTTTTTCTTCTTTTTTTTTAAGAAAGAGCTCTTTAAGGTATGTGGTCGGCCCTGAAAAGGGCCTTTGGTTTGTTGTAGCTGAAGTTGTCAGTCTAGCCTCCGAAGCCGTAGAGAGTGCGGCCCTGCCTCTTGAGAGCGTACACCACATCCATGGCGGTGACGGTCTTCCTCTTAGCGTGCTCGGTGTAGGTGACGGCGTCGCGGATGACGTTCTCCAGGAAGACCTTCAACACACCGCGGGTCTCCTCGTAGATGAGGCCCGAGATGCGCTTGACTCCCCCGCGGCGAGCCAGGCGGCGGATGGCGGGCTTGGTGATTCCCTGGATGTTATCGCGGAGGACTTTACGGTGACGCTTGGCGCCTCCTTTGCCGAGTCCCTTTCCTCCTTTGCCTCTTCCACTCATGGTTGCTAACTTTGTCAGAACAAGTCGACACTGCACCAGCTGCTCAACACCAACAGATTTATCTTAGTCCTGAGGACGTGTTGGAAGACAGATGTGGTCCCGGTCTTCTTCACGATTCCCTGATCGTTGCTCTTTAGCGTCACCAACTGCTTACCTCGTCATGACCAAGTAGTTCATGTAGTTTATTTTCTAAACTTTATCAGGTTTATTTCAGACTCTGCTTTTCACTGGATTCTTATTTTGATGTTTACATGTAATATCAGTCTGGATATAGATGTTAAAGGTGAAATAATCAAATCTGGCACGAAAGCAATGATAAAGTATCAAGAACTAAAACGTGGACTTTCCACCAGTATTGTCAAAAAAGATCAAATATCTCCAGTTTTATTAAATCTTTCCCATTTATAAATATGTTATAAATTTGGGACTTTATTGAAATGTGGTCCTTTTGGATTTTCCACACTTCTGGGATTTCCCTTTCTACTTTGTCCTGAACCCATCCTAATTACTTTTGCGTTGTGTTTATCTACCTTCCAGGACCTTAATCCTTTTTTTATACCTTTCAGGACTTAAACCTGATTTTCCATTACTTCTGCGACGGACTCAAACCAGCAGCTTCGAGGGACTAAAACCTCTCCAATAGGGGGTTTTCAGCTGACGTCACGCTCACGTGACTACTCTGCGCGTCCGCCATATTGGGGTATTTCTATCGCCTACCAGCCGTGATAGTGAATCAGTGTGAAAAAACAAAGCAGCTCTCTGAACAACGCCGTCACCTATGGCTGACACGGATATCCAGGTCCGATTTGGACGGTGTTAAGCTGGAATACGCCAGAGTCTGCGGTGCTCACTTTGTCACAGGTAAATTAACTGTTAAGTATTTAAAACATGTAAACCGTTGCTGTATTGTGGGCTGTAACAGCGCAACACATGATCGCCATGGGAAAAACATAGAAACGGGTTAATTTTCCACCGCTTTCCTGCCTGGAGGCGCAACCACGGAGAACAACTGTTAGAGATAACAAAGAGTCGTCGGCTCGCTTGGATCGCGGCTGTAAGACGACCTAACATAACTTTCCACAGTATCCCGATGTCAATGAGAGTGTGTTCTAAACGTTTGAAACACATAGCAGCTAGTTAAAAGTACATTACATGCGTGAGTGGTTGTTAGCACTAACGGTTAGCAGCTACTAACTTAGCATGTGCCAGAGCCCGTCTGAGCGCAGCTTACCTTTGTACGAGTTACTGTGTTCCCACTGTTTGCTGGCTTTAAGATCTGCCGCTCCTGAACCCATCCATTCGTAAACTGCACATGAGACTCCAAGGACTTGTAGCTTCAGAACTGTTCTGAAGTATAGGCGCTCACACCACAAACAAGGTAGCCGAAGACGTCCGATATGGACAGTGACGTCCGCGCTACTTCCGGGTTACGCCGGTAGGCTTTTGCCGGCGTAAATACGGTAAATACAACTTAATTTTGCACTGGTCATTGTTCTGGATAAATAATTAAAGCCGCGAGCGGCGTCGATCAGCCCTGCAGCCAAGCGCCTTCGCGCACCGCCGGCAGTCAGCCACCGCAGAAGCATGCGCCGCATTTGCGTTGGATTGTTTACATTTTTTACCATCTTATTAAAACTCACCCGTCCACGTATGATGGCGATTTCCTTGATGTACATAACTTCGACATCTCGTACCCAACCAGATGTGAACTGGTTGTGAGCCTCTAGACCCTTGTAAGCTCTCATTTCCTCAAGAGTGTGCAGAGGGTTTTCACCGAACACCAGGTAATGCACTATGTCGCCGTGCTCTACATTTGGCCAATCATCTGGATTACGGCTAAACAAGGCACCGTGGAGGGCATAGGGGTCCATATGGTCGATCACGGAACATTTCCTCAGAAATACGTCCTTATCTGGTCGCTCTAGCGTGCTGGCGTACTTATCCATTCTCGATACGAAAATACGTGTAGGACAACTAGAGATAAGGGAGTGTGACACCCAATATGGCGGACCGGAAGTTGGCCAGTGACGTCAGTGAAAACCCCCTATTAACTTTTCGGGGATTTTTTTTTCACCCGTAACCCTGAACGACGAACTTTAACCGGTTGTTTCAAAACTTACTTGCTGTGGTGTTTTTCTCCCGGTCGGATCCCGTCAATCCCTCGTTGGCGAAAGGAGTTAACCTATGACGTTGGCCCAGCGAGGAAATTACCTCCCGGGACTTTAGACAGGTCCTTGACTCTGACCACCGGTGGGTTTCAGGGCGTTGCTCCTCTCGTCAGCGAGTTGATATGTTGGGATCTGCGTCACGGCACCAGGCTGATAGGGTTATTATAATTAACCCCTTTTATCCTAGAACGAAAACCACACAACACAAGTTTAGACAGTTCTATAGAAGAGGACAGAGGATAAACCCAAACGGAGAACTTTTACTCCCTGACAGTCTGAGATCATCTGCGCCGGTCCATCTCTGTCCTCTTGCCTTTATTGTCACACGTCAAAAAAGGGTCAGGAGGATTCAGGAATTTACAACATGGGGGTTGAAAGCAAAGAAGGGAGCAAGTTTTATTGCGGATGGTGATCAGTCTCCAGCTTCATGCACAGCTGGATAAGGCAAGTCATTCCTTATCTGGGAAGACCATTTGTTCTCCCTGTCTAAGGTTAAATACAACAGAACCTTCCTGAAAGCAAACTCTTAAAACAAACCAAATGCCTGTAACTTGATAGAAATAAAATGATTACATTCATATTTCTCCAACACCACACATGCACCTTCACCTTTTCATTTACCAATCAGTATATGTACACTTTAGTTTGCAATAAAACTTTATTCTTACTTTAAGTAAATGTGTTCTATTTGTAAGCACACACATTTAGTTCACATTTGTACTTATAGTCAATTATCCATATCTTCTTTGTGTTTTTGTTACTAATCTTTATTTCTTACCTTCCATGGTGCCTGGGAGTTTGGCCAGACAAAAGATGGCAGCCAGGGCTGAGATCACCTAAATACAGGGAGGGGAAATTGGACTGTTCCACCTGCTGTTGCTGGAAGGGGGAATTTGTATTTTTTCTTTCTTTTCTTTGCATTTCACTTAGGGTTTGTATTTAGAGGTTAGTGTGTTTTCATTGTTCTTAGATTAGTTTATTGCCAAACTTAACTGTACTGCTTTGTTTGTCATTTGTGATTGATTGTTTGGTTTTAATTACCCCTATTGTGTTATTGGTCTGATCAGCCAGTGTATATATACCCTTGTGTGTCATTTCTTTGGAGGTCAGTTATGTTTGGTTGTGCAGTCAGTTAGTTTGGGCACAGTTTGCTTCCGTTAAAGTTTGTTTTTCTTTTTTTGACCTCTTTTATGACTCTGGAACCTACCATTTTTATAAGTTTGGCTTTTGGGTTAAAAATGAAAACCCCAACTTTTGAATAACTTCCTGTAGTGATGGTGAGATGAAGCCTCATGAGTAGTGATGGTGAGATGAAGCCTCATGAGGCATTGAACCACTTGAGCCAACTGGTTCGAGAAAGGGTTCATTTCTTGATGCTTCATGTGCACACGACACGACCTACTGGCCAGGTGTATAATCACAGCCAGCTGTATCTTAACACGTGTGATGGATTGAATTTTTGTCTATTATGACTCTTGGGAATGACTTCACAAAAGGTGTAGGACGAAATCATTTGTCTACATAAATTTTGTATACACATGTGTATAATAAAACATTGTTTGAATGTATTCTCTGTGTGTAATTATTCTCAAAATAGTAGTGACGTGATATGGCATGTTGTTTTATTAAGAAACAACAATTTCTCCACGGTTTTTGGTTTCAAATGATTTCTCTTTTTTGATACTACTTCTCCAGCCTTTGAAAAGACACGCTCATATGGCACAGATGATGCCGGGGTGCATAAATAAATAAGTGCAAGTATGTACAGATTGGGGTACTGTGACCAATGATTAGCCCAGTACTATACGGTCCCACAGTTTCCCCTCAGCAGCAACACTGAAGCACACAGAGGTTCCCGCTGCGTCTTTACGCACGATCGGGTTGCTGATGTCTCCTCTCTTTTCAGCTCAATGCAATTCTAGAGTAACAGTTTATAACCTATATCACCTTTCACAGCAACAGGTTTCTCATCTCAGTCGACCAGACAAATCTCTATTGCTCTCCTCAGTGCGCTCTGGGCGGTGAGGTGGGAGGATTTTACCCGATGGTGCGCTGCGTGCGAGGGATAAACAGGGGGGAAATGCATAAATAAAAACTGTAAAGGGCTCCTATACAGTGATCATAGGAGCTGACCGGTCTGAGATCAACCTCCTGATGTTACAAGTTCTTTAAAATGACTCTTAAAAGCGCGCACCCAAATTACAAGTAACGTAATTTTGCGCACCTGAAAAAAGCGCAAGGCAGCAGCGCGCCGAAGCGCCACGGTTCTGTTTTGTTTAAAACAAAAGATCATGAAACACAGCCATAACTCTCCTATTGACTTTAACTGCCACACTTTGCTACGGGTGTGAGGACATTAAACGTAGTGATTCACGTTTTGAATGGTGAACGGTGATAAAAGCCCCTGGGTTCGAGGGAAAGGAGGGGGGAGAGGAGCAAGCGCTGAGGCACAGAAATACGGTGCATGTAGTTAAAAAATGCAGAATTAATAAAAACAACTTATAAACAGACGTAGCGTTTTAAACTGCATCTGGTGAGCAGAACTGTTTTATGATCCAGAGTGCAGCCATCACTGGTTCTGAATGAAGGCAATATCTGGCAGCAGCTCTCTTCCCCCACCCCCCTCCCCTCCTGCGTACGCAGTACAGGACCTTACCGGCTCACTTTCACCGCTGGTTAAGACTAAAATTATTCATAACTCTGATCGCTCTTCCTGCTGTTCTGTTAACATGAACTGCAGCAGGAATTACTGATGGCCGCAAGCTGTGAAAGAAGCTGAAACATCTCAGCAGAAGGCGGAGTTTTTATCGTCCGCTGCCCAGATGGGCGTTGGGATTTTTATGCGTGGAAAATGCCATGTTTGCGCGTGACCGTGTAAAGTCAGTGACGGTCAATGCGTGATAGTTGAGAGCACTGATCTATCTATCTATCTCTCTCCTAAACTCTCCAAACACCAAACTAACTGTCTCAAACTAAATAACCACTATCCAAACTCTGCTATCCAAACTATCAAAACTCTATCCACTCTCTCAACTGACTGCAACTCACCTACAACAACCCACATTTTGAATGGAGCCTGTGGGGTTTCTAAAGCTGTCAAACCCCGCGCCAAAATCTGAGCCACTTCCCGAAGCAGTCACGTGGTACAGCCGGGCAGCGAGGCTTCGGACGTCCTCGTTTTCGGCTCCTCCCCTAAATGAAGCAAGCCTCGATACGCGCATTGCGGAAACGCCCCCTCCATTACTGGACACACGCCTCGAAGCCTCGGCACATCACGTAACATCACTAATTTCCTGTGACTCTCATGCGTTTTACCTCTGTCCCTCACAGACGGCTTATTGGAGGGATCAAATTTTATTATATCAATAACTGTTAATAAACAATATCTAAGCTAACAGTCACACACAGGGACTGAGATTTGTCATAGTTTCTTGATTCCTCGACTTAATTCATCATTTCAGGAGAGATGTTTTATCTCTGCACTGAAACAACGTTGTTATATTTATGTCTGTCATGGGGTTGAAGTGGGCATCATCCACCCTACCGCTGCACGTCTTTATGACTTTTGTCTTTAACAGCTTTTAATATCTAGAAGCTAAAGTTTTGCCTAATTTTTGCAAAACAAAGTTAGATTGGATTGAGAATGTCTGTGAATATTCATCTTCAAGTCCTGCCACCAATTTTTATTGAGTTTGACTAAGCCATTCTAACATATATCAATCAATTAGTCAATCATAGTTTATTTCTAAAGCGCTTTACAAGAACCACAGATTGATCAAAGGGCTGTACAGAATGAAAAATGCAAATAAAAATAAATCAGCTGTACATATAGCTGTAATTCAGTTCACATTTAAAAACGGGTCATACCCCTCATGTATCAAAGGTCAAACTGAACAAATAGGTCTTTGGCCTGGCCTTGAACAGTGGCAGGGTTGTGATGGGGAGTAACTCCAGGGGAAGAGTGTTCCAGAGTTTGGGCCCTGCCATTGTAAAGGCACGAAACTGGGAGTTGGTTCTACAGGAGAGGAGACTGATAGCTAAAGGATCTGCCCCCCATTCTACTTTTAGAGACTCTAGGAACCACCAGCAGACCTGCAGTCTGAGAGCGAAGTGCTCTGTTAGGCACGCCGGCTGACAGGGGGCAAACGGGTCAATTGTCCCGGGCCCAGGACGGAGGAGGGGGGCCCAAAACTGACACTCTGACCATTAAAATACAGGCTGAAGTTTTTTTCAGAAAATATTTGTGTGAAAATTATTTAATATTAGAGTAACTAAATCAGGGGTTAAAGTTCTCCGTGGCTGTGACGGATTTCCGTCATTTGGAAAATGAGCGCAAATTGTTCCGTCTAGCATTTTTTTTTCAAGGTTTTAAACAGAAGCTGCTCTCAACCAATGAAACCTGGCAGAGCCGGGACATTAGCCAATCAGAAAGAGAGTAGGGCGGGTCTTTGCAAAGCGAACATCTGCCAGCCTTAGTTTTACCGTTGTTCAATCATTTTAACTTTTGGAAGAACATCTCAAACTGGCCACAGAATGGCATGAATGAAAGTAGCGGTGGTCAAAGGTTTCTTTGAATTTATGAACTAGCAGGTCAGAACGTTCAGAGGATTGAACACCTGACAACAACTTCCCTGGTAAGCGTGGCCGTTTCTCAATATGCGTTCTTGAGCGGTCTCGTGTGCTCGTGACACGTCATCAGCCTCAGCCCGAGCACTGTTCCGATTGCCGAGAACGCCAGAGCGAGAACGCACCACATCCCCGGATGTTGTTCTCGCCCCGCCCTCTTTATCGAGCATGCATCAGAGCAGACTTGTGCGTTCTTCAGACTGACCGCTTTCCCAGAATGCACCGCGGCAAGATAATTTTTAGGCTTTTTAGAAATTAAAAATGTTGTTTTAAAATTTTTTTCAATAAGATTTATTGTGGTGTAGTATATAAATAGTTTTGAATGTTAAAGAAATGCTAAAGAACTGTGCGTCTGTGCGCCCGTGTCTGTCGCTGCTTTTGCAGTTAATGAGTTATTTCCACCTGTGGCCACATCACCTGTCAGCGTTTATTCCCTCACTTCCAGTAACTTGGCTGATAAACGCGGGCGACCAACCAGGGATCTCCCCATGATTCACTGTTATGTTTTTTTAAAACTCAAAGAGTAACGTGCTCTCAGGCTAATGTAGCATGACGCGCTTTTTTTCCGGAAGGGTCGGAATGTCAAACAATGTACCGCATTTGACTGGGTCCAATTTGGAAAAAGTTAAAAAACAAAATAAATTCCACCTGCGCTTGTCTGAAGAAAGAAGGCAAAGCTGCAGTCAGAGCAGCTATCAGTCAATAAGCAGCAGCTTCCACCCGATGAGCCGCTGCGCACCAGGACACTCCTTAAATGATGAGAATTTAGATGCTGGTGACTCTCCAGCAGTCAGTGAGCGAGAGGCAGGGACACAGGGTCCATCCTGGACAGGTTTCCAGTCACAGGGCTAAAAGTTAGCAGTTTTATTACGCTTTAAAATAGTTAAGTGATGCCTTTTTATAAACTCAGGAGTTGTGATAATTATTTGCTGTGCAATAACGGGCAAAGCAGAGACTGATTATTGTAATGTGAGATCTGTGTTAAATTAAAATGTATGACGTGATCATAGTGTTGGTTATGTGAGATGGATCACACCGTTAATTTCAATGATCCCGCCTTATGGCCAACAAAAATGACTGATTCTGATCAAGTGAATGTTTTGCGTTTAATGGCAAAAAGGAACCCTTTCTCAGAGATGGCAAATGAACCGCCAGTAGATTCAGAGGGCAGATAATTCCCAAAGTATCTAACATATTCTACCTCCTGCAATGGAAGGGAAAACATTGTTAGGGACTGGCTAATATACAGCAGGTCAAAAAAGGCCATATTTTGGCTGCAGTGCTTGCTGTTCTCTTAAGAAGAAAAGATCAACTAGTGCACTAAATTCAATAGATGGGTTGAAAATATCCAGTATAAAATACAGAGCTGAAGTATACAGTTAAGTTGACTTTTTGTTTGGTGTGTGTGTGTGTGTGTGTGTGTGTGTGTGTGTGTGTGTGTGTGTGTGTGTGTGTGTGTGTGTGTGTGTGTGTGTGTGTGTGTGTGGTGGCGGCAGGTGTAAGGGGGGGGGGGGTCCCGGGCCCTAGCAAAGCTGTCAGCTGGCCTGCTTTTAGGAACATAGCGGGTGATCAGAGCTCTGATATATGATGGAGATTGATTATTAAGGGCTTTATACGTTAGAAGAAGAATTTTAAATTCTATTCTTGATTTAACAGGAAGCCAATGAAGGGAAGCTAAAATTGGAGAAATATGATCCCTCTTGTTGATTTTCATCAGAACTCTTGCCGCAGCATTTTGGATCAGCTGAAGGCTTTGAACTGCATTTTGTGGACTTCCTGATAGTAAAGAATTACAATAGTCCAGCCTTGAAGTAACAAATGCATGGATTAGTTTTTCAGCATCACCCCTGGACAGAATGTTTCTAATTTTGGCGATATTCCTGAGGTGAAAAAAGGAAACTCTGGAAACCTGTTTAAACTTAAATGACATCTTTTGGTCAAAAATAACACCAAGATTTTTTACTTTATTACCAGAGGCCAAATTAATGCCATCCAGATTAAGGGATTGATTAAGAAGTTTATTTTTTGAGGACTCTGGTCCAAAGATTACAACTTCTGTCTTGTCAGAATTTAAATGCAGAAAATTTAAAGTCATCCAGCTTTTGATGTCATCAAGACATGCCAGTAGTTGAAGTAATTGATTGGATTCATCAGGATTTATGGATAAATATAGCTGGGTGTCATCAGCATAGCAGTGGAAATTAATCCCATGCTGTTGGATAATTTTGCCAATCGGAAGCATATATATAGTAAAGAGAATTGGTCCAAGGACTGAACCCTGTGGTACTAAACAAGTGACCCTAGAGTTTGAAGATAAGAAGATAATCTTTTATTAGCTAGATATGACCTTAACCACTGCAGCACGGGTCCCTGGAGCCCTACCTGTTGAGCCAGGCGGGTCAGCAGGATGTAATGATCCACTGTGTCAAATGCTCCAGTCAGGACCAGCATAACCAGCAGCACCGTTTTTTAGCGTCTAGCGACAGCAAGATGTCATTTTGTACTCTCAGCAGTGCTGACTCTGTGCTATGGCGCGCTCTTAGACCTCACCGAAATGTTTCAAATATTTGATTCTGATCCAGAAATAACTGCAGCTGTGCGAGAACAACTTTTTCATATACATATAGTGGTATATACTGTACCATGTCATTGTAGCTCTAATTGTAGGTTTAAATGACTTTGTGAGACCTCTGACCACAATTAAAGAATGATACACGTGGCCCCTTCAGCACAGGAAGATTGACACTTTTTTTAATCCTTAGGGAAAGGTTTTCACTGGCAATTAAAAATCTACTTAAAATAGAAAATGATAAATACAACACAAAATATTTTTCCTTTGTTAACCACATGTTTTGCTTTCATTTTACTCTAATTAAACTTGTGGGCACACATTTATTAAATGCAGCAAAATACAGCAAGCGCCCCAGCAAGTCAGAAACTGATCGATCCAAAATATTTGGACCTTTTATGGCCTTTTTTAAAGAAAGATAAAAGATACGAAAGACGTTTTTTGTTTTGGTTCTACAATGACCTACAGACCTCTTTTCTATGAAAAAAACTACATTTTGTTGATTTTATCAAAACAATGCATGTGTGGCGTATTGTTGAGCAAATAAGATCGGGGGAAACTCCATTAAGTTCATTGTTATTGTATTTTTAAGTCTAAAAAGTATGCTTCGAGTGCTTTCAAAATCACAGTTTTGGCCCTCGTTGAAAAAGTCGGCTGTTTACAGAGTTTATGGCACAGCTTGGTTGTTGCTCTGACTTATCTAACAATGAGGCTATTTTTGATCCTCTCATAAATTCTAGCTGCATAGTACATACTCTGCAAATCCTTATTTGTAGAGTTTCCTTATTTGCAGAATTACATCTGAACCGAAATGCTGGTTCTTTTTTCCCACTGTTATGTTTTTCACGTATTTACCACTAGGGGGAAGCACAGCCTTTCTTTTCCTTCTCCTGAGACTAAACAACTTTGAAGACCTGCAGCTAAACAATGTCAAGCCGACAAAAACGGACAAATACAGACATTCATCGGGAGTAACCTTAATCATAACAGCGGGATTCTGTCTGTTTACACTCTGTGAATGATGCCAGCTTTTCACAATCTGTGTCAGTCTATTTTGAACTGATTTGTTAGGGCAACATGATAAATGAATGTACAGCACAAATGGGGCTGCCGCAGTCTGTGTCAATTTTAGGGGTTCTTTCAACTGATATAGTACATACATTTACAATATTTAAGATACATTATTTTGTCAAAAAGTAAATTTTTATTTGCTGATGGTAGGTGAAAAGTAAATACGCGAAATCTTCTCGCTTTACACAATACCGTGTTTCAAAACTGGGTGATTAACCAGACGAAGAGTGTGTCCTGCCTCAGAACTCACTCTTTCAGTGTAATAATTTTCTATGAACTGTCCAGATTCTACAGATCTGGCGACTATCAGGTGGCGTTACTGGAAAACGCTGTTAAATCATAGGTAATTCAAGATATAACAACAGTATATTCACAAAGGGCATGGCTTGGATGCTTTCCTAACTGAATTGTCGACTGACTATTTTTTGAAGGATCTTGTCTAATACGAAAATTATTTTTTCGACAATCTGAAATCTTTATGTATGACGAAAAAGTAAAACCAAAACGTGTCTGCACTGGAGCACGCTATAGCCCTGTAGTTTGCGTCGAAAATAATAGGAATAAAAGGAAAACTGCTGCTGTGCAAAATGTTTACACAGAACAGGCTGTTTTACTTCTTTAGGTTTTACTTTCTGTGTGTAATTCAGGATTTCTGTTCAGTAAAACATAAATAATAGGTTTAATTAATTTAGCTTGACAGCAACTTGAGCTTCTGCGCTGTCGCGACTTAAAAAACGACTATTATTTTGAAATCCAACCGGATTAGGCGGATTTCATTCTGTGTCTCTTGACAAAGGTCCGGGCAGTGGGAGGCTGTCAGCCGCAGTCTCCCCACTCTGCTCTCATCGTATCAGCGATGTGACAGCGCAGCTGGAGCTGTGTCCAGGATCTCGTTCGCGTCTCGCTCTCTGGCATCCGCTCAGGATGGATCGGAGGAGAGCTGACTGCGACTTCATTACCGCCTCCAGCCCTGTCACGCTGTACGGAGAATTTACACAGGGCAATAATCGAAAAGTCAGATGTTCCGTCCACCTGACCGAGAAGGACCTCATCGTCCAGAGGCTCTCGTCCGCACCTGTCGGTCGGAACAAAGTGGTACTGAGCCTGAGGGAGTGCGTCGGCTGCCGGGCTTACCGGGAGGATGACAAGGCAGACCCGTCTGCGTACTTTGCAGCCTACTTTTACCCGCTGAGGAAGCGCCGCTGGATTAAATGTACGCCGTCGCGGCAGCGCGTGGAGCAGTGCTTTCGGCTCGCGGCGCTCCAGGAGCCGCACGCGAACCTGGAGGAGGCAGAGAAGTGGGCTCGCGCCGTCAGAGAGCGCTCTGCCCGGCAACAGCACCTCCGAGACGGTGAGTGGTCGTTAGAAACAAGGGGGACTTATAAAGCTGCCTTTAGGGTATAAGTTAATGGACTTTGGAGAAAGAGCACCGGGGACCACATATATTATTAAACATATTTACCTGTGCCAGGTCTACCCTTTAAGAAAGGGGAAAAAAGACTCCTTACCCTTCTCTAAATAACAACTTATCAGTTTGTTGGCAGAACTAAATTGTTATTGAGCTTTCGATCTTACAAATTTTACAAAATAATAATAATTAACCAAAATATGTGCATTTTAGCGACTCGCCTTTCCCATAGATGACTTTATTCATGGAGACAACAAGCAAAGCTCCCTTTAACAGAAACCCAGTAAACACATTAGTTTGACTGCCCAGCCGCATACACATATTTCTTTGAATGAAATGTTTAAATTAAAGAAAGGATGGAACAAGCTTTGGCAGAGTTCCAGTTCATGCCTGTTTTTTGGCATTTCCTATTGTCCTAAATATCCATCCATTGTCCTAGCTCTTTTTTAAATTTTGTGGTTTTCATAGGTTCTATATTTAAAAAATTAAACTCGGTAGAAATATTTGGCATAGATTCATTAAGAACATTATAATGTTATTGTACTGCAGACTCTGGAAACTGAAATGTGGAAGAGGATATTATTTTGATATAAAAATAAGAACTCCTGCTTTGCGTTGCAACATTGTATCTATTTATTTGTATGTTTTCTGTTTCTGACTTCCCTACTGCCCCCTTATGAACGTGTGCCGCTCACTCCCTTCCCCACCCTTTAAAAAGATAAAAGGATCCTGTATTGGAGAGTTGCAGTATAACAGTACCATTACACAGGATTTTGCAGGAACTAAAAACCAGTTTTAACTGGTCAGATCACCTGATATCTGGGGGTGTATGGAAAACTTGCAGATTATGAGGTCGTTAAATCCCAATGAACAGCAAAAATATTGTTTATATCGCACCTGAACTTCCACGGTAGCGACTAAGTAAAGCTCCTGAAGTTATGTTCTGTGTTTCGGCTTCTGGTTTTCTACCCCTATATTATCAATGGCCCTCATATGGCCACCACTTACAGATACTAATCTTTGAGCACCACCCCCTGTTTGAATCACAAGTGATTCCAATTGAACAATGACCTGCAGTGAGATAATTAAGTAGCTCTTTCTCTAAATGATCTATTCATTATATGCAAAGTGTTTTATCTTATTTTGTGCAATGTGCTGTTTGCTCAGGGAGAAGTCATAAAAACCAGTTTAATTGACCCATTTTGCCTCATCATCTCATTGCTCTTTATAAATAAACTGAACTCATCCTCTTTATCTACAAAAGACAACAGGGTTGCTCTTCCTGGTTTATTCTTCTTTCAGGCAACAGAGCTGGCCCTACGTTGTATGAGGCCTTGAGCAAAAATGATCACGGGGTTGTGGGGGGGATAACACAGCCGCTACAGCATTGCTTGTATTTCACCCAAGCATGTCCTTGTAAAGTGAATGGAGGTAACACCATAGGACAGTTTACTTAAACCATTTCCAGAACTAGATAAAGCTGATGAGCGGGGACCAAGTTTAAAGATTTGTTCACAAGCTGTCGACCTACTGGCAGACTGTTTCAGTGAGCACAGCATATGACATGTTGAGGGGAAAAAAAATATTTTGCTGTACCATCAAGGAGGAGATCAACGATCTTTATACAAAAAGCATGCATTTAATTCTTGCACTACTTGAGAACAGTTTCTAGAATGGGACACGTGTCTCAAAAGGGGTGCTACCTCCGTTCTAAGGTAACCCTGCTTTTCTAACACAACTGTTGACCCTCCAGAGCAATTCTTCGGCACTCGTCTGATATACAAAGAACAAGCTGGGCCGTCCGCTATGCCAGATAGCGTGGATGTCCTTTTGTATATCAGTTTGTAGTGGACGCCTGCTGTGCAAAGCTGAGTGAATGCCTTTATCAGCTTACGTCACGTCATAAAGAAGGCTGCATGATCATTTTAATCACCATACCCCAGCTCCGACACTAACAGCACTAATGATTCAATTAGGATCAAATTATGACTCCATTATCGTGTCTTGGGGGCCCCGGGTTTGTGAGGGGCCCAGAACAGTTTAAAGGTCTGCTATTTTAGCCTTCCAGCTCTAAAGTAGTTGGCAGGGGTTTTACTACATCGTACCGATTCCTTAAAGGCTTTTCCAACAGAGGCGACGTGAGGTAAAGCCAGACTTTTGACTTTGGTGGACAGGTCAGGCTTTTTCCTGTCAGATAAACACTTCTGGTTTTCTTTAAGATTTAACCTTCTAGATCCAGAGGTGGGACTCCTCAGTTTTGATGAACGAATTAAATGAATCGGAAAAAATAAATATTATAAGTACTTGGATAAAATTGGCTGATATGAGTCTCTGGCTGATTGATAGGTGCATCTCCACATCTAACCAAGTTTTAATAAAAAAGCACCTCAAAAACTTCATCCCTTTTTCCCCCTTGAAAGTTGTTATATGGATTCTAAACGTAGTTTTTCTTTGTGTTTTATCTGAACACCTGAACATATATATTATGTTCCGGTGGGACACACCTATTATTTGAGTCCTATAGTCTGAACTTTGTCCTGAAAATTGATCCTATTCTTTGTCCTCCAATCTGCCCTACTCCACGGCACAGGCAGCACACAGTGACCCACTTAGCTCTTTCCCATTAGCAGATTTTCTCCCTTTCTTTTTTTACCGAAACTAAACATGCCGTCTGCCATTCAGAGGAGGAAAGAGGAGACCTGTTTGAAATCTTGACCTTATTGTGTACTTTGAAGCATACTGTGATTTGTGTCTGGTGAGGCTGTAACCTGAAGCGTTGGCTGGACCGGTTAACCGCCGTGGGACATTTGTCCACCCTAAGACAAACGTCTCCATTAGCTGCCGCTGCCCTGCCTTTCCCATCAATGCTTTCATTCAAGTGGAAGCAGGTTGTTTTTGTGTGTTTTTTGCTACTTTTGAATAATTTATTTTATAGTTTAGGTTCTATTTTCTGTTAGTGACTCAACAGGGGTTCTGTGTTTTGAACCCAGCGCATGAATTTCACCATGTTTTACAGCGTTTACCTTCAAATACATCCAACGTCCTTATCTGAAAGCTTTAAGCAAAGGAAGCGTGAATTTCTGCTTTCGGCTCTGATGAGAGTAACAGAGTAAGAGATTGGAGTTGGTAAGAATTGTTTCGTTTTCAGCATTTGTCCTCTGAGATGCAAATAAAAGTACCAGTAGTCATGGCTTCCCCAGATTATTGATCATTCTGCAATTTCAAGTTTGATTGGAGCAGACACTCTACTACAGCTGCAGTGCGTCTGCATGTCTTTGTACCAGACACATCTCACTGCTTTAGTCATTGAAGCTCTGTGGATTATTACAAACCTTTTCTTGGTTAAAACAGGTTTTTAGTTCAACTTAAACTCTTATGTCTTGAGATAGCCGATTGTGATCCCAATCTGAGCTCTGTGTTTTCCTTTCTCCAGCAGTTGGGGATGGGGATCAGCGCAGTTCATTTAAAACCCATTCTACTCACACATCTCCACAACAGTTTGGAGTGCCAATATCAATCGATTCATATAAACCACTTGATGTTAATCTCATCTTGCTGTGTTGTCACGGTTTTAGTCGCATTCTGGACTCTGTGTGTTGCGGTGGGCAGAGATCGTTGTCCTCAGATAACCACAGCACTCCTGCAGTAGTAGCAGCTCAGTGTCAGGGGACATAATCTACAATAAACACCTGGGTTTACAGAGCCCACTATGGAGGCACAAGCATAAAAAGAAAAGAAGTAGAAAAAGAGATTCCAGAAAGTTGAGTTCTGGTGAATAAAACAAAACATTTAAAGCCCCAAAGTGGAAATGCGCCCTTGTTGTGTTGTTCACAGGTGATGGTAGGATGGAGGAGCAGACGGACAGACAGGGTGGGGCCTTGTCTGCGGTAATACTTAGGTGTGCCGTGGTGGGGAAAGAGCCAGCAAGCAAAGTACTCGATTTACCAGCCTCTCTCACTCTGACCTTCACCTATGGTCATGAGATCCCAGAAAAAAATCAGCTGAAATTAGCTTCTTTCATGTGCTGGCAGCCTTGAGATAGGGTGGGACGGTCCACCATTCAGGATGAGAGTCGAGTAGAGCTGCTGAGGGGAGTCACGTGGACAGAGTGGAAACATGCAGGAAATGTATGATTCCTGGCCTGATGGAGGGATGGATCACTACCGTTTGTAGGAGACCATGATGTGTAACTGTGCTCCTTGTTTTATCCGTGGTGGATCAATGAACCGATACTGAAACAAAGGAGGATTTTCATCATAACCAGTATTTTCATCATCTCCTTGGGCTGGCCCTGACTCTATTCTCTTTTGTTTGGACTTGAGCAGTTTTGGCACAAAGTGTTTCATTTATCTTTCATGCATCAGAATTAGATCACATCAGAATGGGATAAGGTAGCATTTAATTATTTATTTACTTTGAACCAAAGTTCACAAAAGAGAAAAGAAGAAAAAGAAAACCCAAAGCCCATCAAGTCAAATCATTTTAGCTACACATGTTCAAAAAGGGAGTGAGAAGAAGTTTACACTCTTTTATATTCCCGCCCCTTTATGCCTTTTGTCTATGTACCGTAATCTGTAATAATATACATACTGAACTATACGTTATTGTCACGGTTTGGGGTGAAGGACCAAAGTGGCAGCAGGACAAAACTTACAGAGTCACAGGGAACTCAGGAGCAGGTAGGAAAAAACAGACAACTTGACAATGAAGGAACAAAAATCAGGAACTTAAATACATCTGGGAATAAACTGAAATTGTCTGCAACACAGGTGAGTGGACTCTAATCAGCTGCTGGCTAAGGGAGAATGATCAACTAGGGCAGACAGAAGAACACAAAGAAGCAAACAGGATCTACTAACTAAATATTTAGTGTACAACTACCTAGCCAAAAAAGGATAAGTAACTAAAGATGACATGTTTCTGGAATGCAACAAAATTAAAACACAAACACCCAAGGATCATCAGAGTTATATCAAGAATTTAAATGATCCATCCGTGTCAACACACATCTACCACATCCATTTCATATATAAAACATTACTTTAAGTGATATAGATAACTAGATCATCCTATAATATTCCATATATTTAATTATTTACATATATCCTCCAAATTTCCATATACCTATTTAGATTTTTATATAATTTTTAAAATATTTATGTTTGTACTTTGCTTAAACTTCATATCTAAACGGTCCCACAAAGTCATTCCACAGCTTGATCTCAACATGATTTTCACTGTCCTTATTTATTTTTATTCATAGCTCCCCTAGCATTGAATTGGACCTCATTGAATCAGTTGCCAATTAGTGTGCAACCTCAAAGTGTTGCCAGAGTGTATTAATGCATAGAACACAGAAAAAGGCATGGTTACCAGCTTATTTTTAGTCACAGACCAGTACAAAATACAGCATAATAGCCCTGTGTTAAAAATACAATGGCTGCAAAGGATTTACATTTAAATAACAACACAGAACACAAGTATAATTGTTCTACTTAGAAACACAAACACAGCAATTATTCTAACTGCTGATAATAGTGCAATTAATTTTATCTTGATGAACAGCAGAATGTTGCAGCTATTCTTTGTTTTACTCTTTACAGAATCACATTAGTACATATAATACACTGATATTAGGTGGTTAATTAGTTGGGCTATCAGCTCCAGCATCGAGGCTGCAGGTGGCTGACTAGGCATTGCTGCTGGAGCTTACCAGCCGCAGCTTTGAGACGGTGTTGATAAAAGTGCTCATTTTATTTTCACTCGATTACTCGCCATGTTTTGACCAGAAATATTGCCAGATAGCCAAATTTGTCTGTTTTGTAAGGAAAGAAAAAATTTAAAAGTTGTCTTTCATTCAGCTGAGCAGGAGTTTGCAGCAGCAGCAGGTAGAGAGGGGCAATGCTACACCACTCCTTTTCTTTCTTCAGCCAGAGAGAACTCAGGTTACTCCAGTGCTTCTTCTCTGGCCTTTCGTTAAAAAGACTTTTCACCATAGTAAGGCAAGGCAAGGCAAATTTATTTATATAGCACAAATCAGTACAGAGACAATGCAAAGTGCTTTACATGATTAAAATATAGGAAAATAAAACAGAATAAAAGCAAGTAGGAACATTAAAAACAGTTGGACTAAAAAACTTGAACTAATGATGTTTCAGTAGAACAGTGTAACTAGAACAGTCAAAGGCAATCCTAAACAAATGTGTTTTTAATCTTGATTTAAAAGAACTCAGGCTTTCTGCACTTTTACAGTTTTCTGGAAGTTTGTTCCAGATAAGTGGAGCATAGGAACTAAATGCTGCTTTTCCGTGTTTAGTTCGTGTTCTAGGTATGCAGAGTAGGCTGGAGCCAGAAGACCTGAGTGGTCTGGAGGGTTGATACACTGATAACGAGTCTGTGATGTATTTAGGTGCTAAGCCATTCAGGGATTTATAGACTAACAGAAGAATTAGTCTATTCTCTGAGATACAGGGAGCCAGAGTAAGGACTTTAGAACTGGAATGATGTGCTCTACTTTCTTAGTCTTAGTGAGGACGCGGGCAGCAGCGTTCTGGATCAGCTGCAGCTGTCTGATCCACTTTTTAGGCAGGCCTTCGAAAACACTGTTGCAGTAATCAATTCGACTAAAGATGAATGCATAGGTTAGTTTTTCCAGATCCTTCTGAGACATTAGTCCTTTAATCCTGGAAATGTTCCTCAGGTGATAGAAAGCCGACCTTGTAATTGTCTTTAGATGCTTTTGGAGGTTCAGGTCTGAGTCCATCACTACACCCAGGTTTCGGGCCTGATCAGTGGTTCCTAGCTGAAGCGACTGAAGCTGTGTGCTAACTTTTGATCTCTCCTCTATTGGTCCAAATATTATTACTTCTGTTTTGTTTTTATTTAGTTGAAGAAAATTTTGGCACATCCAGGCATTGATTTCTTCTAGGCATTTACTCAGTGTCTGAACTGGTTCATAGTCACCTGGTGACATGGTGATGTAAAGCTGTGTGTCGTCTGCATAGTTATGCATAGTTATGGTAACAAATGTTCTTTTTCAACAGTGGTTTGATAATTGCTGTTTTTAGGGACTGGGGGAAAACACCTGACAGAAGAGACGTGTTTATTATCTGAGTCAACTCAGACGCTATGACAGGCAAAACTTTCTTAAATAAGGCTGTGGGTAGAACATCAAGGCAGCAGGAGGAGGAAATTAGCTGCTGAATGATCTCCTCTAAGCTTTTGTGGTTTATTTGGCTGAATTGGGACATTTTGTCAGTGTAGGTTCCAGCTGAATACGGCTTTGGTTCTGGTGTTGATATGGAAGTACAAAGTGATCCTCTAATTTTTAGGATTTTCTCAGTAAAGAAGTTAGCAAATTCATTGCAGGCCCTGATGGAGTGGAGTTCGGAGGTCACGGACACAGGAGGATTTGTTAACCTGTCGACTGTGGCAAATAAGACACGAGCATTATTAATGTTTTTCTTGATGATCTCAGAGAAGAAAGATTCTCTTGCATTTTTCAATTGTAAGTTATATCTGTAAAGTCTCTCTTTATAGATGTCATAGTGAACCTGAAGTCTGTTCTTTCTCCACTTGCGTTCAGCTTTTCGACACTCCCTTTTTTCACCTGTAACTGCTGGAGTATTTCTCCAGTGAGATTTTTTCTTCCCGGAAAGAACTTTCACTTTAACTGGAGCAATGCAGTCAATGATGTCTGAGACTTTAGAATGAAAGTTATCTACTAGCTCATCTACTGAGTTGCAGCCCAGGGTTGAAGTATCAGAGTAAGCTTGAATAAAAGTTTCCGTGGCATTGTCCTTAAAGGTACGTTTTCTTACGATTTCCCTTTGGCTAAATGAGTCACTGGAAATTATGCTTTCAAAGGTAACAGAAAAATGATCAGATAGGGCAACATCAGACCTTTAGTGATGATCAAGTCTAAAATATGTCCCTATTTGTGTGTTGGTTGTTTAACATGCTGAGTTAAACCAAAGTTTCTAAGTGTGTCACACAGTTCTTTTGCACTTCTGTCTTCAGGGTTGTCAACGTGAAAGTTGAAGTCTCCCACAATAATTAAACAGTCATAATCAACACATATCACAGACAGGAGGTCACTAAAATCCTTAAAAAAGTTTGATGTGGACTTAGGAGGCCTGTAAACATTCAGAAACATAGTTCGTACCGGGCTCTTTACCTGGAGAGCCAAATGTTCAAAAGAGTCAAATTTTCCTAAAAACACCTTTTTACACTTTAGTGAATCATTGAACAATGTTGCCAATCCTCCACCTTTCCTTTGCTGTCTGCTCTCACAAAGAAAATTGTAGTTTGGAGGAGTCGTCTCCAACATAATATGTACTTCATTAAGTTCATGTAACCATGTTTCTGTTAGAAACATAACATCAAGATTATTGTCAATAATGAAGTCATTAATTAAAAGGGATTTTCCTGACAGAGATCTAATGTTTAATAAACCCAGTTTATATGACTTAGTGGTTGATGATGTCTCTGTGACAGGTTGCATCTGACAGTTTATGACTTTTAGGTATTTGTTCCTGTTTATCCTTTTGTTTTTCTTATTTCTGCCACGTATTATCACAGATATTCCATAATCTCTGGCGAAAGGCCCCGGCTGATGCTGGGAACTGTCATGTCTGATAAACGTGTGGCCAGGGGCCAATCTGTATCACAGTGAAGTAATCTGGAGGTCCTGAGCACCAGAATGTTCTGTGATACGTAGAGGAGGAGGACCTGGGGCTCTGAGGCCTTTGGAAAATGCTGGTTTAGTCACAGCAGAATGGCTATGTGGAGAGGATGTCATCTGTAGGCCGATCTTAAATACTTTGTTCATGTTGTGAGAAAATTCCAGAAAAGGAACTTCTGGGCTTTGTGGAGAAGAAGGGGAGGCGGGTGCAGTCTGGACCGGTGTTCGTGACGATGGAGGTTTTTGGTCCTCTCTTTGTCCTGCTGAGATCTGGGATGGATCCTCCTGTAGTTCTGGCGTAGCCTCTTTCTGTGTCATCTTTATCTTGGCCTGTTCGGGGTGTACTGGGCTTATCATTTGTTTTGGCACTGGTTGAGCTTCGTTTTGGGACAAAGCTAATGTTGCATGGCTCACAGAATAGAAGATGTTTGAAATCAGCCGTTTTGCACCTGACCTATTTAGATGGAAACCATTGTCGCTGACCAGATGTCTCCTCTCCCAAAAGATGTTAAAGTTGTCTATGAAGGTTACAGTTGTTTGTTTGCATGTTTTTTCCAGCCATTTGTTTAGCATCAGAATTCTGGAAAAACTCTCATCTCCACAATTAACGGGTGCGCGAGGGCCACTGAGAAACACTTTGACATTAAGGCCATCAACTAAGTTCAACAGACGAATGTAATCCTCTTTCAATACTTCTGATTTTCTTATCCGGGTGACGTCGCCCAGGGCTTCAGCATGTATTATGAGTTTTTCCAAGGTCGGGCGTTCTTTCAAGATCCTTGGAAGGATGTCTAATAAATCAGACACCAGGCCACAGATATAATAGTTATAAATCAACACCTCTGTGTTTTTCTTGTTACAGAAATGTTTAATCCCACTTACAGATCCATTGCATAATATCAGGGTCCTTGGCCCTGTGGCATGTCTTTTCTCTGGTAAGATTTTTGACATACCTCTGATTGTCATGATTCTCCTGGGTCACATCTTGGAGCGGAGCGAATCTGTTTAGTAACGGAAATCCAACATTTCCAGCAGGTTTACTCCTATCATTTGTTGTGAGACCAGCCCGCTGTTGTTTCACTTGTCTTGGGACAGTTCTCTGTAGTATCGGCCAGTTTCCTTTGTCTTGGTGTGGGGTTCCTTGATCCTTTGGTCTTGCACCCAGAGTGGTCCAGGGATTCTCATTTTCCTCAGGGAACTGTTTGTTCGCTGAGTCGCTGGGCTGGTGGTCACCGTTCGGAATCACAGGCAGGGTTGTTTAATTTCCATGCGTGGCGTTTACATCATAATTCACTTCGAGTCGACAGATTTTCATTTCCATAACAGCTATCTTCTGTAAAAGCTTGTCAAAGTCCATTGTGGTGAAGGTAGGCATCTTTTCAAAATCAAAATCAAAAATAAATAAAAGAAAATAAAGAAAATAACTAAATCCAACTTTCTGTGGTTTTGGCTAAGAGATAAAAAGGAGATTAAAAAGTAAAAGGCAGGAAAATGCAAGCAAGCAGGGAGCAGAGAAAAAAGCGTCCGAGCATAGTAATGGTAAGACCTAAAATGTGAGCAGTTACTAAGTGATTAATAAGTGATCCCCAGTGGTTTTCACTGAAAGGTTAAACTGGGGTGGAAAAACTATAATTTCCAGAATCAATTATGACTTATAAAGGGTTACATAACACTGTTGTTAAACGCAGAGATGCACCAGTCAGCCTTCTCCTGCCTGAGTACAGTTTCATTTTTCTTTCAAATGTGATGTTTTTTGAGTCTAATGGCCGTAAGACCTAAAACAATATGCTGCAGCGTGTTAGATACAGATAGTAGTTATGAATTCCAGTTTATGTCCCTAACCTATATCTGATGTTTATTGAACTCAGAGAGTGCATCAAAGTACGCTGTTAGTTAAAGTGTTTATGGGGTGATAAAAGTGGGAAGGTTGTCCCATTTAGTGACAAGAAAAACTCAGGATGTGAGCTGCCAATAATCACTTAATACCATTATACCAATGAAGGGGAAATTGTCTGATTCTGATCGCTGGCTGATTAATTAAATATTAATTCATTGATATAATGTTTTCTTGAGTTGTTTTCACTCAATTTAAGAGATATACATTATACATTAGAAAGTTGACCATTACAAGATGTAACAACTGGAGGTGCTGTTGTCTCCATTGTTGAATAGGAGCTAAAATGGATGGATTAATCATTTATTCATTAAACAAACAAAAAATGTTATTAGCCGATTTTTCTTTTCAACGTTGTTTTGTCATTGCTGTCAGCTAAGATGATTGTAGATAACAGTGAAAAGATTGCCTAGAAATATTCTATTATTTATTTGCTTATTATGAAATTAAATTAGAAATGGCTTATTTGCATCTTGGGCTGATTTATGGTATTTGTTGAGATCGTATAAATCTGCAAACCCAACAGCGCTGAGCAGAATTACATGGATGTGCCTCGTCTGTGAGGCTACATGCCACGGGGGTTAGGTTTCACTTTCAATGTTGCTGTTGTTACTACCCAACCCCATTCCTACCATAGGAGCCTTTGGTATCTGTGGAATGTGAAACCTTACAGTCAGTTCTACCGCTGGCCTTGTGAATCATCCTCAGTCAGGTTAATCAAGGATCGTTGCATACCAACCATTAGTCTCAATGAGGTCAAGCCTTTTTGGCTGATGCTGGCTCTGACTTCTGCTGTACTCCCAGAATTATTCAGAGGGCATCTCTCTTCTCCAGATCTGTTTTCCTCCGACAGGTAACCGCACGCTGAAGCTGTAATGCAGCCCCACATCCAAGATTAAAAACCACCTGAAAAGAGAGAACAGCCTCTCTTTTCAGAAAGCTTCTTACCCGGGACTAACCAACCGTACCCTTCCGCTCTCTCCTGGACTGCTTGCAGGAAGGTTGCTGGTGTGTTTCGCATGCTCACCACGAGCAGAGCTGCATCTGCTGTTTCTAATCTGGCGCTTTGAGTATCAACAGTAGTTTGCATTATATTGATCCCTGGAAAAAAACGGATGTCAAAACCCTGACCCAGGAAACCACCTGCTCTCCCATTCTTCTTGTTTAGTGTTGGATGATTTTTTTTTTTTGGTACTTCAAGGAAACATTGAATGTTTTACAATAAGTTAATGGGATGCATTAATTTCCATTTATTGCCATTTTTCTCCAAAAAAGGATAAAAAAAAATCATGAAAACCGTGTTGAGTGTTCTTTGTTTGACCTTATTGTAATCAGGAAGTGCAGAATAGGGCTGCATGTCTTTAACAGCTGGTGGTTGTCTGTGTGGTTTGTGGGCTCTGTTCTAAAGAGGTAACACATGAGTAGACGTGATGTACACATGCATCAGCAGGTCACGTTACGTGTCAGGGCGCCGATGTCTTACTCCGCAGAGCTCCGTTCCGCCGTTCTTATTTCTGAGTGAAACCGTAACTGCATTCAATGCAGTTCATTGCGGTGGGTTTTTTTTTTTGTTTGTGTTTTTTAAGAGCATTGATCCACAGGCAAGCCATGAGAAGATGAAAGGCCTCTGGGATTTCTTTACCATAACTCACAGAATAGCAGCAGGCGTGCAAAAGTATTGATCAAAATAGCCCCATATGGCTGTCAAACGGATTGAGCTCCTCCCCACTGCACATTTCAGAATAATACCAGTGAGAATCAGTTCATTCTAGGTTAAAATGGCTCTACCTGATCACATCGTTGCAATTTAAGACATGGCAGAGAAAACATCAGCTTCAGGTTTAATGATAGAGGTGGTGGTTTCAAATCCAAGAGGAAATAAATAAATTGCAAGATTATTCCCATCTATACATCACAGTATCTGTCCCTAACTGTAATCGTATTTTTATTAAATTAAAAGTAAAATGCTGGTTTTTGAAGCTTTTACTGAAGATGGTGGAATCTTGCAGTGTATCATGAACTGGAACAATCAAATTTTTCACATCACGGAAACGTTGTTGGGTTTTTCAATCTCTTGCTTAGTGACTGGTGCGTCTCTAAATAAATGGGGGTGGGGTAGGGTGGGGGTTGATGGAAAGTGTGTATTTTTTCACACACAGCTACGCATATCCCTGCTGGTTCATTATTGTGCTGATCTCTGGTCACAGTTGGGTGCTGAGGAAACAAAATCTACTCCGTGCTAAATTAATAAGGGTTTGATTGTACGTTTAATCTTAAATGACTGTTTGTCCCCCTTCTTCATCGCCTCCTTGGAGAACTGTACGTCACATTAGGTCTGCAATTGTGAATGTGGGAACACAGAAAATATTTTGATCTTGCAGATTTATAAACCAGTCATTAGTTTCTTTTATTCACCATCTGTGAAGAGTCACGAGCTTTTAAGCTTTTGAATGTGTGAATTTCTCTTTTGAACAGATGTCATTTTCAGTGTTTGAGGGGAACTTCACACAGATTAGGCACTAATCTAAAACCCAAATATTAGCGTGCTGAAGTTAAAACTTCAGCACCCTAATATTTACACGCTAATATTTAAAAGTTAAAAGTCTGCAGCCTGCTTCCATGCTAAAGGTCTGTTATGAAAACCGTTCGGAAGATGTGTTTGTTGGACCCTTCTTGGCAGCTGTGTGTGTTCTTCTGGCAATGAGCTTTTACCACTGTTTTGCCTCTTTAATGCAGTCATCTCAAGACAGTAGGTTGTTGGTCATGTTGATTAAAAATTGTATTCTAGCCTAGATCAGGGGTCACCAACCTTTTTGAAACTGAGAGCTACTTCATTGGTGTTGTGTCATACGAAGGTCAACCAGTACTGACCTTTGAACCAGAAGAGTCAGAGTTCACCTTAACTTTCTGAAAAATAAACAAAATTTTCATGCTTTGTTATAGACATTTTAAATCTATATAAAAGCAACTGTGAATAAACAAGAAGAGTAACGGAATAAAACATTTTTTAGATACAGCTCACTGGCGGATCGGGCTTTTTTTTAGAACAGGCTCGTGGGCACACTATTTGGTGCCCGTAGGCACCATGTTGGTGACCCCTGTTCTAGATTGTTTCACACATCGACCCATCAGTTTCTCTTATCCACAGTCCATCTTCTTCCTTGGTGTTTTCCTTTCGTAGTCAAGTCAGTTGAACTGCCAAGATCTCCTTTGTGGTTGTGTATCACAGGATAGTATTAGATAACGGTGTGTTTGTGCGGATGTTAGTGGGAACCTTAGCTCCCCGTCAGGCTGAGCTGTCACTGAACTGTTCCTGTGGCCATGACTGATAACCTGATCTGTGTTGGATCCACAGCAACGTGGCAGGCTCAAGCTCTTAACAACAGCATGCACTTAGTATGTTTCCTTACCAAAACCAAACGATGAAAGAAAGAAAAAAAAATGTCATATTTGTTCAGACACAGGATTGTTATTTTATGTTGTCTGCAGCATTTGAAATAGTCTTGTTATTTTACATACATATTTTTGCTTTTATCGTATTCATCAAAAGGAGGCATCAAAATACTGGGTATTGTATTTTGATCATGCATCAATTTGTACCTTTTTTGACAGCTAGTCATTTAGTCACTTTCTAGATGGTCTTCTATGGAGAAATTAATTTCTGTGACTAAAGTGAATATTATCTACCAACAAGAGGTCAGTCAGAGTCGTTTTATTTTGATCCTAATCTGTCATGTTTCAGAACAGCCAGGGATCAACACCACAATGAACTGTGATAACTGGGCATAATATAAAATCTTAAGAAAACAATATGCAGTTAAATTATACGTGCAATTTGAGCATTTTTTTTCCTTACATAACTCTTTTACAAAACATAACTACAAAGAGAAATAAACTAAAACACTAGTCAGATCCATCATGGTTATGAAATGGTTTGTTCAAGTGTGCAAATTGGACTCCTCAGCTTCCTCAGGAACTCCAAAACCCATAATCAGTATAAACGCCCCTATGTAGCATAGCCACTTTGCCACATGCACAAAACATGCTTGAAAATCGAAATTTACAAATTACATAGGATTCTTTTTTCAATGTACTTCTTTGCACAACTTCGCTCTCAAACTCTTCTCTGAACTTGTTTGACACACTTTCCTTGTTTGCCAGCTATAAGTAAGGTCCAGCCAGAGCATATCATCCTGAAATCAGAAGGATTTCACCTTGTTTCTTTGGTATTATCACTGAACATTAATGCAGTTTAAGTTAGAGGTGCACCAGGTTTCTCTTGCCAAATGATTTCTTTTTTTCCTTGTTGTTTGACCTGCTGACTGTGATTTTGTCCAGTTCCAGTTTTATTTCTAAGGCCTAAATAGTAAATCAACTGAATTTATATTGCACTTTTCTCAAACGGCTTTATACTACACAAATCTAACGCACACATATTCTTACACATATATGCAAATCAGTAGACAACTTGGGGTTAAGTGCCTTGCGCAGGAGCACAGCAACATGTGACAAGGGGAAGCTGGAAATAGAACCCACAACATTCCAATTGCAAGACGATTGCTCTACCTGCTAAAGCTAGGCAAGGCAAGGCAAGGCAAGGCAAATTTATTTATATAGCACAATTCAGTACAGAGACAATGCAAAGTGCTTTACATGATTAAAATATAGGAATAAAAGCAAGTAGGGATAGAATGTAGGAAAAAAAAAAAAAGTAATTTTAAAACAGTTTAACTTGAACATTCAAAGGCAATTTTAAACAAATGTGTTTTTAATCTCGATTTAAAGGAACTCAGGCTTTCAGCACTTTTACAGTTTTCTGGAAGTTTGTTCCAGATAAGTGGAGCATAGGAACTAAATGCTGCTTCTCCGTGTTTGGTTCGTGTTCTAGGTATGCAGAGAAGGCTGGAGCCAGAAGACCTGAGTGGTCTGGAGGGTTGATACACTGATAACAAGTCTGTGATGTATTTAGGTGCTAAGCCATTTAGGGATTTATAGACTAACAGAAGTATTTTAAAGTCTATTCTCTGAGATACAGGGAGCCAGTGTAAGGACTTTAGAACTGGGGTGATGTGCTCTACTTTCTTAGTCTTAGTGAGGACGCGGGCAGCAGCGTTCTGGATCAGCTGCAGCTGTCTGATCCACTTTTTAGGCAGACCTGTGAAAACACCGTTGCAGTAATCAATTCTACTAAAAATGAATGCATGGATTAGTTTTTCCAGATCCTGCTGAGACATTAGTCCTTTAATCCTGGAGAAACGTGGGTTTCTCTAGGTTTATACTTGACAGACTGAACAGGGCGCGAGGCTGCACACATGCCAAATGTGATGCAATTGCTCCATCCTTGCCCCTATGAGCAGACCCCATGGGCTGTCGCGGCACGAGGTCGTGCACCTCAGAGTTTTTATACCTTGGCGCTGACCGCACGCACGTTTCTTTCACAATGTGGCAATTCAAAGAAGCCCTTGCTGAGCATGAAATGACAGAAGTTTTTAAATTGCAAAACTTTGTTAAAGCCTACGTTGTTACTGCTTATTCTGTGACTGAAAACAGCATACACAAAATATTGGCATACTTTCAGGGGTGAGTTTATTGGTCAAGTTTGAGGGTACAAACAAGGATTTTGACTTCGGTTTCCATCACATGCGGTATTACACAAATGAAACAGCAACCCACAGTATGTAAAGCAAACAGCTTTTATTTAGTAAAGCAAAGTGTTTTTTAAACCTTCAATTAAAAAAAGATCCCTATGGGCTTTAAGGACAAGCTGTATTCCCCATCTTGTTGTCTTCAGTTCTTCCTGTATGAAACGGATTAACATACCATCTTCTTCTATGTCTTTAGCCCTACATTTTTGTTTACAATACTGCGGGCGGTCATTTTGAGTGTGTGATGTCAACTGTTTCTACGAATTAAAACCAGGCTACGCAAAGGCTGTGCATGGTTGAAATAAACCGGAACTATAGGTTGCAAACTATCATGGACCAAAACCAGTTTCAAATCAATCAACACATGTCATCTCAAGGTACTGTACAGAGTCAATTCTATCAAATCATACAGACAGACGGGTCAAAAGCTTTTCTATCTTCACTTCTTCTGAAAGAAAACGTAGCCACAGCGGACAGTCGCTTGCATTGTGTTGTTGACTTAGCAGCAATCCCTCATAGCGAGCAAGCGGGTAGTGACAGTGGAGAGGAAAACTCCTCTTTAACAGGAAGAAACCTCCAATAGAATCAGATTCAGACCACACTTCTGGGAAAAATTTAGAGATTTTCAGGAATGTGTTGCTAGTTGTAATTGTTCTGCCATGTCAATTAGTACTGTCGATATTACATGCTGTCTGGAGATGTAGAAAAAGTACTGCAGGTTCCATTGCTTATTGTTTATTGTTTATTGTGTGTGTCCTAAGCCGGAGTATGTCCTAAAAACCACGGTAACAGGCGGTAACAATAAAACTTCTTGAAAGAAATGCAATTCTGTGCACGTTATGGGAATATCTGAGAAGATTCTGACAGTGGAAACAGCTGATCAGTCATGTGAGGTAAATGTTCGCTATGCTACGTCTGCAAATATGTTTCCATCTACAATTTTGCAAATTAACTCTTTTTCGAAAAAAGCCAAAAACCACCCAAGCGAGCTTAAAAACTATTTTTTGCAAAATTAAGGAATTTGGACTTTGCCGTTTCCATCAACCTTTTCTAATACAATATTTCAAAATGTGCATAAAAAACCTTTGATGGAAAATGGCTACAGTATTTGTCCATAGCCTTTTGGTAATTTACTAACTTGCATGTTGATGCTATGGTTAATTTGGAGTTTCAATGCGTTTATAAAGCAAAAAACAAAACAAAAAAAAAAGGGTGGGGGGGGGTTTGGCACCGTGAGTAGAGGAGTGACGATATATTCAACTCATGAAATGAGACAATATATGGTATTGGGTTCATATCATACAAGACATTTTTTGTTTTTCATAAATGGGCAGTTCTCAAATGACATCACGTTTTACCCGAGACAGATCGGTTTCCCGGCTGGTTGGACAGGAAGAGTGCAAATTACATTGGCAACAACCGGAATACTAATCATTTTGGAAGATGACGACGTGCCAGGAGCTTCATTTCAACCTGCTGCAATGAAGAAACCCAGCATAGAACAGCTGAAACGTTAGTTGAAATGTAGAGGGCTCAAAATGAGCAGAAAGAAAGCAGTATTAGTAGAAAGGTAGGAGAGGCTGTCCTCTCCTCTCTCACAACGGATCAAACTCGAGGAAGAAACCCTCTGAATCCACGTAGAATTGCAGCTAACACTAAGAAAATAATACATGTATAATTTATTATAGAGCTCATTGCAGAAAATAGACTTAAAACAGTCAATCATCCCTCTGTAATCAGACACTCAGATCCCGTCTCCTCTTTAACACACACACACACATATACACACACACACACACGCAATACTGAATATATGTTTAGGAAAATATTTTGTCAAATTAAACTTTTTTTTTTACCATACAAGGCACTTTAATTTACTAATTTTTAATACCACTAGCAGCGAACATTTTGTTATATTTTCATTGTTTCCAACAGCAGGGCCGCCATCTTGTTTTACAAGCATGTTTCACAGCTTGTATTTAGTTGCACTTTGAATTCAGGTCAACTCCCAGACGAAATGCTTGACAGAAAAGCAAGTTTTTAAAATAATGTCTTTAATTTCTTATTGTTGAACCAAAACAAGGGGAAAAATTGATTAATCGGATTTGGTATAATAAAATCTGAGATTTTATTTTCAAGCCATATTGCCCAGCCCTAGTTGAAGCTTACAACAGAAAAGTCACAGCTAGACAGAAAGTGGACAGAAACGTCCAAGCTGTAAAGTTAATGCTTCCTCCATATGATTGGCAGTGTTCTTGTGAGTTTTTTAAGATGATAGTGCATGAGCTTTGGGGTGTGTGTGTTTAATGGTGATAAGCGTGAGTTATCTGGTTGTGTCCACACCAAAAATAAATTGCTCGTCCTGACGTCATCTTTTTTGCCGCACCCATGTGAAGAAACCATCCAAAATACTAATAATCCTACTTCCCGATTCTCAGAAAGGAAAAAAAAACACACACACATCCCAATTCTGCCGGGTCCTGGCCTGGTTGTTTGTATTATTGAAGTTGGAAAAGAGCTGGTTCCTGTGGATCTGTCAGCAGAGTTTTTACTAGAAGCACCTTTGTGTACAGCAAGGCAGCATCGAAAGCAGCTGATGTCTCCCTGAGGACTTCTCATCAGATATTCACGATCTTCACAATCTGGATGTCCAGCAGCTGAGAGCTATTTATGTATGTGTGTATGTGTGTATGTATGTCTTTAGCCACAGTTCTACTTGCTTAAATTTATAGTTGGTAATCCTGTTCAGAAACACTTTTGTTTGGCTGGGTGAAATGGTCCTTCCATCCTTACAATAATCAATACATGAGGTATTCAGAAAAAGGAGGTTAAAAAATAGATCTCTTTGAAAGCTGCAGGGCTGTAAAAACTATTACAAATCCCTCCTCTTCGTGCTCTTTGTATCTATTGGCAATGCCATGCCAATCATTCTGGTGCGGTCACGTAACGCCAGTGTGTGTGCACGTTCCTCGTTAGTTTCTGCTTAAATGGTGCATGTGCGTACTTCTAGTGTTTATGTATCCGGTTAGCTTAGCAGTTAGCTTGCCGGTTACCTTCGGTGTTCGCTGTTCATAGTAGTTCCGTTGCTCACACCGTATGCTTTGAATATGGCTGGGAGTTTCATTTGTAAAACATTATGTAGGATCTATACTGAATGTTTATGTATGCCTAAAAGCCAGAAAGAAAACCTGATTTATGAAACCACGCACACACACATTTAAGCAATTCTTATATCTTCATATCGTTCGCAAAAGGACTGATATCGGATTTTTGTGCTTGGATACAAATCTAAAGACTATTTTTGCACACTATAAGCTTCCCAGGAATGTGATTCTTTATAAGTGCAAACAACTAATCTCATTTTATATTTATATAGGCACATTGGAAGCATTGTACAATCCAGAGTCAAATTCCTCATATGTGTACACGTACCTGGCATATAAGGCTGATTCCGGTATTTCAAAGAGCAGATCAGTCAGTTTGCTCTGTAATGTGAGGTAATGGTTACTAATATCAGGGAGCCCACAGTTACTGTTGCACAATCGCTAAAATGTTCTGTTTTACTGTTTCTATGGTTTAGTCAGTTTAATGATACGCCAGAAAAAGAGCGGAGTGACTGCAGATTTCTCTGGTTACTCAGCACCCACCCTGTTAACTGAAGAAACCTCATTGCTTTAGCAGTTGAGAAGTTTCCATGAATAGACTTTCACCTCTGTGCCACATTTTCCCATAGATATGTACCTAACATGAGCTGAATAGCATACTATATAATCTCTAGAGCTACTGTTTTCTAACAAACTGTTACCCAGTATTTCTATTTTCATTGTAAAAGCTGTCTTTGTGTTCTGTTTGGCCTTCTCTTACATCATAGAAGCTGAACCCATAGTGGACAAAGCATTGTAGAAAGCTAATAATATTGAAGTGAAACTTGGTGTTACAAAATAAAGTGCCGACATTTCAACTGTACTGTTCGGTTCCGGGAGTTTTTTCACTCATCGTCCATCCTGTTAGTTGTTGTAATCTTTCCTGCTAAGTGTCAAAAAAATCATCATTACATACATGGTATTAGCTTATAATGATAAAAAATGTTGGCCTTTTGAACGGCTGCCTACCCACCCAGTCTTTTGTGTTTGTTGAGCCCATATAATTCCTTTCTCTCTATAAGAGACACATGTGGCGAGACAGCACAATACATGATATTGGGTTCACAACACAAGACGGGATTTTTTAAAGGTCTTTAATAGCTCTCATTATTTTTTTTAAGTTTTAATAAATAACTTTTTATGAATCCCAAACTATTATGTTTAAGAATCTGTAATGAGTGTAGAGTAGTACAGTCCAATTTTAACTAGTCTACGTTGCAGAATTTATGTTGGTTTAAAGGACACCGCAGCAAACTCTTTTGTAGGCACAGGGTTTTACGTAGTTAAGAGCAAAAAGGAGGATTAATTACAATCCGACAGAATGTTATGGCAAGACAGGACAGTAGGAGACAGCTCAGGCTTCATTTAGAGAAATATATGATTTACGTGTCACATCCATGTTTTGCTAAGCGATAGACAAAAACAAAGAATAACAAATATTATCAGCCCACTAAGCTATCAGCTGATTTAAAATTTCCCTTTGTTAATTCATACCACAGTAGAACATGTTGCATGGTACATAAGTGTGTACCTGGGAAGTGCATCTAAAATTGTGAGCTAAGACCGACAGAACACAATGATTGGGCTGACCAGTTCCATGAAGCTAATATTTAAACAAATATTGTTTGCTAATGTCATCCAGGAGGTTTACTACTTCATCGTTGCAGATACAGGAGCTTTACTGACCTTTTCAATAGCTTGTAGCATTAGCGCGAATAATGTTTGGCATTGTTCCTGTCCGTATGCCTTACAGGGAAAATACCTTTGTTGCATTAGTCTTGCCAGCTAAGGAGGGTTGCATATGGGTTTTCCGGCAGAGTTTGAACTTCCAACAGCAGCTCATTATTTTGGTCCAGTGTCTCTGTTTTTGCTGCGCTGGTGCTGAAGAAGTGGGACTTTTGGGCAAATGTGAATGGATAAGTTTATCGATTTTGACTGTAATAAGTATGTTTGAGTAACTTGTTTTTTGTTTGGATTCATTATTTTAAAATATTGATTATTTTGTCAATCATAGGAGCATCACATCAGGATACATGTTTGGATGCCTTTAACACGCATTGGACATGTCCTGCTAAAGCGCACCAGATTTTTGCCAACTTTTAGCCAGATTAAGTTATGTATTCATTAAATATTGTGCTAAAAGACACAGTAACACCAACTATTTCTTTGGGTAATAGTTATCTTGAGGTGAAGTGTGTCTTAGAACAGTGACTGCTTTTCTATCCAGTGATGTCTGCTGAAAGATTAGGATATCTCATCATAATGTGCAGTGTGTGGTCAAACAAATGAAAAATAGACCATGCGTGAGCAAAAGAAGAAATAACATAAATCAATTTAAACTGTCTACCGCAAAATGAACCGTAGCCTTAAGAAATATTTAAAATCCAATAAAGAGCTGTTCTAAGGATGTCATCTTTCATTCGGGCAATAAAGCAAATTAGCTATCAACTCTTTGGCAATCACCACACAAATGTTGTAATTTATGTCTGCTCTTTTGTAGTTATTGTTAATTCAGTTAATGAAATGAAAACGTGATTTTTTTCAACATGTTAGTAACACCTAAATGTATTTAGTATTTTTCCTCTTTTCCTCCAATGGGTTCTTTGTTGTGTTTAGAAACAATAGTTGTTTGTTTTTTGGAGTTAAAGAAAATGTTTATGCTTAAAAAATTCATAGACCAAAAAACTCCTCTAAAAAAATTAACGTGTGTACATGTGTGTGTTTTCTGAGTAGGCTTGAGTAAAATTAATGCTGATAGTATTCATATTTTCTTCATGAAAATATATTTTTTAAAAACAGTTCATGTGAGATAAAAAGAAACAAGACTGGAAATAACAAAAAAGCAAAAAACATCCAAAGAAAAACTAGAAAGAGCTTCAGACAGCTTTTTATTTAGACCCCTTCAAAGCACAAAGATAAGCAGCTGGAATGTAATTTACTATTTTAACAACCCTTTTCTATTATAAATGGGAAAGCCAATACATTATGTTAGCATTCTAGTTTTATTATAGCACATATTGCTATTCCCGTTCATGGTAAAGTTGCTATGGCGGGACGACACGGGAGGCAGAATTGGCAGTACACTATGTACCTCCGTCTGTGCAGCTCTGTGCATGCAGTTATGGCAGGAGTAGAATAGAGTCGCAAAAAAATGCTGACAAATCTAGAGGTGATGTTAGCTGGTATGGTCCAGCTTCTGCACCATGAAAAGATTCAGAAAAGAGTGTCTAAATAGGGTATGCTTTGTATACATTTTGAGAATTGTGAACCACCACTTAACTTTTTCTCCTTTTCATTTTACAGCATCTTAACACTTAAGGTACACACTATAAACATAAACCATTAACTTCAATCTTTTTTTTAATCTAACCTTGCTTTATGTCACATAGCACATGCATTTGTTCATAAGAAAACTTTGGCTCCTACAGAAACAACTGACAGAGTTACAATCCATTTCATTTTTAAACCCTTGTCCCGTAAATTCTCTTTTTTCTTTAATAAAGATCTACAGATGCCAAACCACCGCCTCCTCCTTCCACACCCTTTGTGGTTCCGCCTCAGCAAAAATCTGCTTGTGTGCTTGAGCTGCTTTAACTTCTTTCTTTAAACAGAACATCAGGAGTTTGTGCAGCGCTACACTTTAAAAGCTACACTAAACCCACAGAGATGAAAGGAACTGGCAGAAAAAAAATATCTCACCAGGTCGCTATAAAGAGCATGTCGAAAACTCTTGTTTTAATCTTTCCTTAAGTCTGAACAATCTAATATTTATCAAATAGGATAAAAGAAACAAGAGTAAATACAATGAAAATAAAGAAAATGTGCAAGATCTAAAAAGAATTGTTACATTTTATTTAACTTGTTCTTTAAACTGACATGGGCGTATTAAGTATAATTACAGTTTTTATTGATTGCTTTAACGCAGCAGTCAACTCAAAATCCACATTTTTCAAAACAGTTAACGCAGAGGCTTAAACAGTGGCAACTATGGTCAAAATTACACATTTTGTTTGCAAAAGGCTCCAACTCTGCCAAAACATTTAAAATATGGACCAAAAGATCCAAATTTTATTGATTATTTATTCTTCTTTTTTTTCAGATTGTGACTAACAAATGAAATATTCCAACAGAAAATACTAGGGCTGTCTGTCTCTTCTAGTCTCTTCTCTCTTGACGAATAGGCCACATGGCCTCATCTTCATCACCCTCAATATTTTTCCTTGCGATGCACCAAGGGAAAAATCTTCTTGCATGTCTGATCCATCCTTGACATGCCTCTGCATCTATATCTTGGGCAGCAGCTGTCATTGTATTGAGCAAGGGCATCTGCTCATAGGTGCAGTGATCATATACCTTCCATCTCCATGCACTGAAGAATTCCTCCATAGGAATGCATACAGATATATCTGAATACACTGTATAGCAACATTACCTGTTCTCCAGTCGAAAAACTCTTACAATGGATGCAACCGTGTTTCTGTTAAGAACAGGTTGGACTCTTTGTCCTGCCCCTCTAAGTGAAAGGCCATGATTTACCACATGATCAATCACAGTTGCCCGAATTTCATCTGTAAGTTGAGCCCTTCCAGCTACACCGCCACCTCGCACACGGATTCCTCTTCCTTGGACTCCTATTCCCCTGAGCCATCTACATCTTACTCTGACTCTCATCTGCCTTAGACCATCCATGCTTGCAAAGAACAACACACAACATGGCACCTTTTAAGGCCTGCAGACTGATTGCAAATTGAAAAGGTGTGTAAAGAAGTGTCAAACAGGTGCTTCAGTGATTTCATAACGATCAAGAAGTTTCTAAGAGCTGGGAACGTATGGTTTCTGTTTGGCTACCACAGCTAAAGCAATGGAGTTTGGACTGCATGAATGACATCTGCATTAACTGTTTTGCAAAAGGGTGGGGGAAATGTGTCAAACCAACGAGAAAGGGTTAACTCATTTGCAAGAGGTGTCTTTTGCTCTGCTGAGATGGTGATGGTGAAAACTGAGAGGTTGCCAGTTTCTTCAAACAGGTCAAAGCAATCAATAAAAACTTTAAGATTAAGGTATAATAACTTTAAGTAAAAATACTACACTTTCATAGCATTATGATGGTTATACACAAATTTCAACGGTGAATAACATCAAGTTGCTTTCACTTAAAACATTCATCCACCCATCTATTCTCTCTACCCGCATATCCTTGCTCAGTGGCTATCTCCAGGATGTCATTGGGCGAGAGGCAGTGTGCACCCTGGACAGGAAAATATGGCATACACATATTCCATATTCAGAAGTACACCCTTCTTGTGCTAAATGTTATACCTGGTATGCCTTTACTTTGTGAATCCATTTGTTAAGTAGTTGTTTTTAAATGTGCTATAGAAACAAACTTGATTTAACTTGACGTTGTTCAGTGCACCAGTGTTATTGTGCGTAAAAACCATGCCTGAAATCTGAATTCTAGCGGTATTTGTGCATTCACAAATACACTAGAATCCATGTTGTCCCGCTCCCATCTCAATCGTTCGGCGAATCACGTTGCAGTACTGTGGTTTAAGGCGGGACATACCAGCAGTAAGGAAAGCAAGAGCTGCCGAGCCCACAGCGAACCAGCGTAGCTGCTGCTATCACATCTGTTTTGTCAGAATCCACAATTTCATCTTTGAATGAAGAACAGCAAGAAGTGCCTTGGCCAGCGTAACTTGTGGCTACTCATTGCGTCTGCTGCCTATTTTCATTTGATACCATGATTGGCTAAAACCAACCTTTGGTAGGCAGGCACTAGGTGTTGCTTCATCCAGTCAGCTTGGAAAGTTCTGCTGAATGTCTCTCTTTTCCCCAAACAGATTCCATGGGAGCAGGTCCAGATTGATAATGTGAAGTACGGAGAGTGCTGCACATTGTCGAGCTGGCTTGTCTGGTTAAAGCCTTAACACGATGCTTCCACCATCATGCTTCTCAGTTGGCTCAGTGTTCTTCGCTTAATAACTCACCATGACTCCTCCAGAGACTCTTTGTTACTGAGGTCAAACAGCTCAATATTTGTCTCGACCATAGATCCTTTCTTCAGGAGGCGTTTAGCTTGTTTTCAGTAATGTCTGAAAGTGTCAACTTTGGAGAAGGACATCTTTCTTGAAAAGGATGCTGTAAATCCATGATGATGGTAACCTACGCCACTCCTATGCGGACCGTGACGTTTTCTACTGTTTCTTCTAACACATTTTCTACGAGACAATAAAGACATGATGGTTCATGGGTTTTTTCAGTAACAGTCTAATCAATTCTCTTCTATCTGAGGGTGACAGCGTGTGTCATACGGTAGGAGTTGGTTGTTCCAACAAAACTATTTCATTACTTCAACCTGAGACCTGCTAAAAATGTAATGTCCATAGCAAAAAAACAAACCATTTAAAATTAGATCCACTGTGTAGAATAATATTTGTATACTAATAATATAATAGATGTTAAGTTGAGGTGGCTCGGGCATCTGGTTAGGATGCCTCCTGGACGCCTCCCTGGTGAGGTGTTCCAGGCACGTCCCACCGGGAGGAGGCCCAGGGGAAGGCCCAGGACACGCTGGAGGGACTATGTCTCTCGGCTGGCCTGGGAACGCCTTTGGATTCCCCCGGAGGAGCTGGCCCAAGTTGCCGGGGAGAGGAACGTCTGGGCCTCTCTACTGAAGCTGCTACCCCCGCGACCCGACCTCGGATAAGCGGAAGAAAACGGACGGACGGACGGATAATAATATGGTCAAATGTTTGTGCCAGGACCTTGCTCAGTGCTATAGAGAAGTGGGTAGTTCTTCAGCTTGTTACGGGACATTTATCAAAATATTAGTGGGGGTGTATGTATCTTTTTGTTAATAATAAGTTCTAACCTATGCACCAATTTCTTTTTTATTAAAATCATTAAACCAGTTTTTCAAATGGAATGACCACTCTGAGGAAATAATCTTTTATTTGTCTTTAAAAACCTAAAGGGAATATAATAGTTATTCTTACAATTACTATTTGTGTGCTTCTCACTGTACATGCTTGAGTGCACATTGTTTAATCAACAATTTATTGAAAGCAAAAGGATTGTGTTTCACTTTCGTAATTATTTGGGTTCCTTCGGGTATAAATACTCATTAAATATATTGTGCGCAGCAAAAAACCCGACACGGATTTGGCGTGTAAATCTAAACTATATAATATAAGAGTAAGAGAGTTTGGTTAAATACGTGATAATCCACTAATCCCTTAAATGTGGAAACTGGATTCCCTCCTACGTGGTGTCTGCTTGAGCTTAGCTTCCCGTTCACAGCTGGGCATCAGGCAGAAAATTCCCCTACATTATATATGGAGTTTGACTATTTAACACTCTGGCTCCTTGGCATAAGCGATGTTTCAGCATTAGAGCCGGCCGTTAATGAAGTCCAGTGATCCTGCTGATGCAGTAGTTTGAGCTTCTGTTTTCATGTGACTCAACCGTGCCCCTTTAGCTTGCTTCCCTTGAATCTGTAGAAGTAAGGAGGGGACTCAGGGATGAAGAGCAGACCAGGAAGTCTTCTTCACAGTGCTTGTTTTGACACTTTCTGAGGCCCGTTGGCTACATACTTGCAGTTGTTAATGTGTTATACTGTGCATCTTTAACAAGCAGCCTCAGTGTATTGCGCCCTATAAAACATTTTTTATTGGTGGTAATATTGGAGTTTATTTGACTAACAGTGTTGAGTCATGCCATGTCTCCAGTGGTTTATTGCAGTTCATTTCTTTGGTGGAATCTGTCACAGCTGTCAAATCCCTGCCTCGAATCCTCACTTTCTGACGGTACTGAAGTTAAGATCCGATCATCCTAAACAAAATGCATCCCAGTTTCCCTTCTCTCTCTTTACATCTCCTACGAAACTAAAACTTGACAGAGTGTGACAGCTCAATCTAAATTGCAAAATAGTTCAGGCAAGACTGGAGCAGTGTGAGCTCAACTCAGCATGCTGACATCTTGGCAATTTTTGAACAGCTGGAATCAAGTTTTGAACATCATTTGGTAGTCACAGATGCCCGTACGGTGGTTTGCTTCTCTGCTGGTACGGAGAGAGACATCAGTGAGAGTGACACGTGTTCATCATATGTTCATACTGGAATGGATGCAACTCTTAAAAAAAAACAGATAGGGATGCACTTAACAGAACGCTGGGGCCGATTTCCTTCTCAGTTTTCTTTAAAGCTTTGAGCTGCTAGCTGATCCCAATTTCTCTTTGACAGCTGTAAAATAAGAACGAATACAGGAACATTATTCAAAATATTTTTTCTATCACTGATGCAGTGAGTGAATATAAATTATTTATATTATGTATTATAAAGATGAGAGCTTAGTCACTGCAAAACCTCTTTTGTGTAATTTCACAAAAAAATATTTAAAGTTGAAATTTGAAACATTGTTATTATGTTATGCTGGTTAATAATGAGATTAGCAATACTACAGCAGTCTGTGTGGGATCTGTATAAAGAGTAGACCCTTTCTTTAACTCTGAGAAGTCAAACAGGCTTTAAGCATGTTCCAGAACAGACAGATGTTGAACGTTGAAGGGTAAAACAGGACAGCTTTGCAATATGTTCAGCCTTCCTGTTATCTGCTGAAAGCCTTGCTCTCTATCACTTTCTCAGTGCCTGAAAGAACAACAGACATGTCTCACCATGTCTTATATAGTCCTGTTTAAATAGCTTCTTTTAGCTCTGTTCTTTCTCTAACTTCATTTGCAATTGTCTTGAAAATAGCACTAAGTAACAACTTGTACACCAAAGAGTGACCTGAAACACAGTTAGTTACCTGCCAATTTTACGGGGGATGTCTACTGACAACGTAAAAAAAGAAATAGTTTCAAAATGACAATTCATTTGCTTAACCAATTTCTGTTTTAGCCTTCTGTAAAGAAAATGTTTACCAGAGAACCATTTGTCACTATTTTTGTCCCCCCAAAAAAAGAGTCATATTTAAACATTGACCATTATGATGGATTATATATAAAATCAAACAAAAGAAAACAAAACAAAAAAGCAGCATTTTCTATCAACAGAGACTTGCATACATGAATGGAGCTAAACTTCCTACAGTATGTTCTCATTGTACGCACCCAGAAAGCTATTATGGGGTCCCCTCTCATTTAGGCTGTTATTTCCTGTTGAAATACCTCAGTGGTAATTTTTCCATTAAGATCTGGGACAGTTCCCATGCCGTCAGTTGGAAGGGAGCAGATGAGACGCCTGTAATCACGGATCAAGTAAACATAGTTGAGGTGCAGAGCGGTGCTTTGCTGCTGTTATTTTGTTTGTCTTCTGTGCCTCTGCTACACCTTGTAAGGATGGTGATTCACTGCTCCTGAATCTGTCCGCCTTATCTCTGCATCCAAGAAAAGCCGTGAGTTTTATTCTGAAACAATTTCTTAAAAAAAAGAGAAAGAAACTGGCTAAATTTCCATGCGTGTGTTTTTGCTGTGGTTTTTCCACATACATATTCAACCACCAAATTAGCGTGCAGAGCGATATACATCAGTTAACATTAACGTCCACACCCAGCCCAAACAAAACACACAACACACACAGTATCTGCTGTCATGACAGCCTGCCCACCAAAATATAACTTTCCCTTGGTTTAGAAGTCTGTACTGGGTAGTGTTTTAAGTAGGCTTCCTGTCCAATCCTTAATTAGATATATGTTGGGCTTTGGCCCGCGGCCATGATGCCAGTGCAGCACAGATGTTGAAAGAGGAAAACCCCGAGCTCAGAGACGAGCTGATGGTGGAATGTTCTGAGAGGGAAAAGGCTGGCACACAGGAAGTGACACGACAGTTTAGGCGAGCAGGGCTGTTGTGTACATGATCACACACACACACACACACACACACACACACACACACACACACACACACACACACACACACACACACCAAGGTCAGGGTGTTCTCTCCCAGCTGCCATGCCAGCTGATTCATGAGGGCATCTCTGTGTGTTTCCCTCAGGAGTCCAGTCAGGAGTTTTTAGATCTGCTGTATGTCTAAATGATACAAGGAAATGTGATGCCTATTTTCCTCGTATTTATTTGCTCCTGCTGAGAGACGAACTGTATTGATTTGCTTTGACTCAACATATAGTGCTTTCAAATTAAGAGTTAACAATACTAGTTACTGCTTTGCCACTGATGCCTACACTGGTTTAGATCAAAGTATACTCAAAAAGTTCTCAAAAAGTAGACATTTTTTAAATATGTTTCTGCCAATAATCACCGTCCTGAGTGTCAGAATCTTACTCATTAATTTATTGTTTTCTTCTGAAAATGATTGGAGATGGGCCTTTTTGGTTTAAACCTTTGCTACCTGTAGAGCCATTTTTGCTCAAAGTCAGCTGAAAAAAACATTTCAGCTGACTGAAAGGCCATACTTTCCAAACTAATTCCAAGAAAATAGATCTAAAAGCCTCACGTTTTCTTCTGATGCAGAAATTCAATGCAATTACTCAATCAAAAAACTGAAAAACCACTAAAACCTCCATTTGTTGTTAGATTAGATTCAACTTTATTGTCATTACAGGTTGTTTTGTATAGCATATGAACAATATTTACAGATAAAAACCTTTGGACAGGTGAGGCCATATAGGTAAGAGATCAAAATATGCATGTGATTTAGTGAGGTACAATGAACATATACAAAAGGATTCATGTGTTAAATTGAGTAGACTATAAAAAGAAACTGTAACCAGGGTTTTCGCCATCTTATTTCAGCGTAACGGCCGTTTTCAAAATTACTCTGAAATTAGTACGACACGGATGCTGGCGAGGACCCTGTGTGACATACTTTACAATAAAAGAAAATAGGCAGATTATAGATTGGGTCATACAAATACGGGTAAGAGTAAGCATTAAACAGTGGTTACCTAATCTTAAACTAGTGCAATATTCGGTACACTGTACTGTTTAAAGTTATATCTATACATGATTATATCTGGGGGTTTTTTAAAACCTTTTTAAACATCAGTTCTTCATCATTTTTAGCCAAAGTTATTACGAGCCATTGTGGAAAGTCCAAAGAGCCACTTGTGGCTCCGGAGCGGCAGGTTGCAGACCCCTGGTTTAAACCGTAACTAGTAAGTTTACTACAAAGAAGTACTAATTGGGCTGTCACTCCGATTGGAAAACACAGGTCCCATTTTGCACCATCATCACTGGCCCAGTTGCGAGTACTGCTGCCTTGTAGAAAGAAGGTGGACATGTTCTCTCCGTGTGCTCCAGCCTTCTTCCATTGTCCAAACACATGCATTTTATGTAGAGCTGCCCAAAGAGTTAAACCTATATTCATTCATACCCCTGTCAGATTGGCGTTTAAAGTATTACACCGTCAGTGTGTGAATGTGTGTGTGAATGGGTGAATGACTAAACTGTAGTGTGAAGCGCTTTGGAGGTCGTCAAGACTAGTTAAAGCGCTATACAAGTACAAGCCTTTTACCATTTACCATTACTTTAATTTGACCGACGTGTTTCTTCTGGCTGGAAGTAGTATTCACATTTTAGAGTGATTCAGCCGCAGTCTTTACTTGAATCAGGTAGAGAGAGAATCTGTGCAGGTAGGTAAATATTAAGGTGCTTGTAAGGGGGCCCTCCTACCTCAAAGACTTGGAGCTCATTACCAACAATACATTGTCAGAATACCAGCTGAAACATGCAGAATGCTGCTAAGCAATAACAAGAAGGTTTTTTTAGCTGTAATACCAACAAATGTGTCCATTTATTATTTAGAAGAATATAAACAATTACTGTATAAATATAAATAAACACATACTGGTTTCATTCATTTTACATTATCTTTTCATTCTTTGAAAGAGACCGCTGTCATTTTCCATCAGAAACAAATTTCTCGGTTTAGTGGAAATCAGGAACAATTTTGGACTTCATCACAAAATCAGTGTATACAATATGAGGTTGCAAAAGACTGCTTTGACGTACTACCTGGTTGACGATTTCTGTTGCCATGTATTAAAACTCTGCTCCCGACCTTTTTGGACGATCTCTCACTGTCCTTTTTACCCACAACTGATTCAGATCCTGGTGACCAAGATCAGAACTATAAGGGGGGGGGGGGTTGAAGATAGAAGAGAAAGACTGCAGAAGAAGATGTGGGTTAATAGTGTTTGGAAAAAACCTTCAGTGTGATGCATTACATTAACGATGTTTTCAAATATTTGACTAGATTATCAGCAACATTTGGATTCATACTGCAGTTATGAATGGGTGGAAAATATTACTTACTAAATAGTTTATAGATATGTTATTAATTAATCTGTAAACTCTATAACTCATTCATAAGTGTTTATTGTACAAGGTAGTAACTTAGTCTGAAATGTTGAATATAAGCAACGCTAAGATATTATATATTATAAATACGGTGCATTAATGAAACCCCATTCCTCCTCCCCTTAAAGCAACAAATAACCTTTGTAAGGAGCATGGATGGTATGTTAAAGTCTGCACCTGTTTTACCTGAATCCATTACATACTTTACTTATATACTATAAGATAACTGCCATCTTTTAGACATAGAAAACCAAAAGCCAGGCAGGTTGTTGAGTCAACCTCAGGACAACCAAAGCTTCAGTGACTGTCTCTTTAGCGCGGGAGCATTTCTTTCCTCTAACCTGTTTCTCTACATTCCTGAGCTACAACTCTGTAGCACCGTGGATTCATGCAAACTGGTTTTAAACCAGAGCTGCTGCACCTGAATTGTTTTTCATTTACCAGCTGTCAGCCACGTTATGATGGCTATTCAGTAAACGGCAGAACAAAGGCTCATCCCTGTCCACAAGGAATACCACTACAGATTCTTGTTTCTCTCACCGACCTGAAAACAGAGGTGTGTGTGTGTGTGTGTACATTCATTCTACTTATCTATAAATGCAATGCAACATAGCTCCTTATTCTCTGAATAGGTGGACCCGGGAGGGGAAATTTCATAAAATGTTGCTTTTTGCTTTCTTAGAGCAAATCATATTTGCTGCATCATCAAATGATTTTACATTTACTTTTTGCTTTTGAACTAGTGTCTTGGAAACATTTGCAACTCCTTACTTAGATTGTTTCAATTGTGTTATGTTTTTAATTGGTATTTTATGTTACAGACTAATGCAGAATAACTGTCAAGTGGAAGTAAAATGATAGCTAGTTTTAAAACTTACATATAAAATTAAGAAAAGGTTGGTAGAATTTGTACTCAACTCAAATGACTTTGGATTGAATCTAGTGCAACCAGATCCCTTTAGAAGTTACCTAATTTCTAAATAGCCTAGCTGTTCTATGAAGGCCGCAGAGATTTGTTACGAACATTAGTGAACAACCAGCATCATGAAGACCAAAGAACACAGCAGGCAGGTCAGTCAGGAAGTTATGGAGAAGTTTAAAGCGGGGAGGATCTGAAACAATATTCCAAGCTTGGAGCATCTCACAGAGCTCTGGTCAGTCCATCTGAAAACACAGATCTCAAGCCTGTTAAGAAATGGCAGCCGTTCTAAAACTACATGTCACACAAGTAAAGTGTTAGGAGAATAAACAGGAGAATCAAGCCCTGCAGAAGCTGCAGAGATCCACAGCTCAGGTAGCAGAATCTGTTGATAGACAACCGTTAGTTGTGCCCTCTGCAAATCTGGCCTGTATGGAAGAATGGCTGGAAGAAAAAGCCATGTTTGGCGGGAACCCAGCTCCACACATAGCCATGGACACGGCCTCATTCCTGCGAAGCACGGTGGTGGTCATTAAATGATTTATCCTGTCTCATATCTTGTGTCATGTCTCATTACTCGGATAAAGAGTTTTTTTTTTTTAATTTCTGAAAAATTGCAACAATTGCAAACAGTTACAAAAAATAATAATAATAATCTTCCATTCCAATGTCAACAATGATTTGGTTAACATTCAGTCCTTGAATTGAATGTTCTGGCATTCACTACCCATCCATCTTCTATATCCAATTAGCCGTTCCAGCGTCTTTCTTTAAATGGCCTTCAGACCGTCACAGGAAAATGCAGACGCACAACGATGTTACATGCACATCATCATACCTGAGGGAAATTCAGAGAAACCATTTACCCTAATAGGTATGTTTGTGGACTTTGGGAGGAAGCTGGAGTACCTGGAGAGGAGCAATAGCTGGCCAGTTGGTGGGGAGCAGGCATCACTTCCTTCAGAGATGAATTTCATTTGAAAGTGGAATGATAGAATCCCCTGCAGTGTGTGACCAGGCACTTCCATGACTCTTGGCTTTTTTATTTTCCCCCAGTAGTAGGGTGCTGCTAAGTGATTTGTTACATTTTTTTCTCCCTTTCTCTCCTATCCAGGGGTGTTGCTGAGCTCATTGCCCCGTCCATGCCGGCTGATGCTGTTTGTGAACCCACAGAGCGGGAAAGGACAAGCACTCACTCTGTATGACAACCACATCCGGCGAATGTTCAATGAGGCCGGAGTTATCCACACACTCATTATCACTGGTGAGTTGAGTTGTTGGCTCAAGTACACACGCCACAGCAACAGTGTAATTCAAAACGAAACAACCCAGCTTCCACATTTAAAGCCGTGACAAACAACCTCATGTTCTTCTGGTTTTTCATCAGAAACATCCCTAGCTTCGGGGAACGTTGAACGCAGGAGAAAATAGTTCTCAGTCAGTCCGTCTAATCGTAGCCAAATTCGGTTCTCTTAGAGTCCTACGGGTTAGTGTCAGCAGAGATATGCTTCAACCCAGTTCAACGATGAGCAGAACAAAGCGGCAATACATTAAATAGAGTTCTGCCTCTTTTTCAGAAAATGATGGGGTTTTTTTCTGCTTTTATTTTGCAACTGCTGTAAAGGGTGGGCTGACAGAATGAGGTCACAATGTCCCCCCGTCACACACATGCACACCCCAGTCCCCCATAAAAATACTAAAACGCAGCCACAACATGTTTATTCCACAGTTTTTGCTAATTAATATGTGACATGACAACAACACACTGGTTCCTGAGTTCTTAAAAAATTGTGTTGAGCTGAGTTTGGGATATCCAGCTATCTGTATGCATCTTTGTAGATTTAGATACACCTAATACACACTATAAGGCTAATAGCCTTTTTGAAGTGTTGTTGCCCATCCTGAAGCGCTGCCAGTTCATTTTCCACAGCCAGCCAACCAAGTACTTCTACTGGCTTTTCACGGGCCAGGTTGGATTCGTCGTTTTTCTTTTGCTGGGCCATTTTTAAAATAGGATAAAAACATATGATTTAAGAAGCTAACATTAGCTTCTATAATGTTAGAACCCAAGCTTGAGAAAGCTTGGGTTCTAATGTGAAAATGTGAGTTTTCATCTCTCCAGATTTCAGAAGTGTTAAAGAATATATGGTCACATTTCCAAATGGACAATGAAATACAAAACTTACCAGAAATCCCAGTGACTACCCGTGTCACTTTTGTTTGACTGTTTCTCTGGATCTGTGTTGCAGTCGTCTCGATTTAATCCTCCCCTTGTTTTCATGTATTTGCCATCATTATGCAGATCAACTGCCTCTAACCCATATGCAGGCAAAGCTGTTATGTAATAAATAAGTGTACACACAGTTAGATACACTGATGTACAAAAACACATTTATCAGAAACACACAAACATTAACACTGAATCCCTTTTATCTGTAATATGTTTTTATGTGATCTTTCATAGCCCAATGAAATTGTGTACTTAGTGATTTCTATATTATGCATTGATAAAACAAGCGTAGTGTTCCGATCAATCACCATCTCTAATTACTCATTTGCAGACAGACTCTAGATGCTTTAATACTTTTATTTCTGTGTTTGGTGTTGTATTAATGTAACGTCTATAAAGTCTGTCTTTCAGTACAGAAGAGGGTAATTTGTGGAATGAATAACAGTTCAAGAGACTCACTGAAAGAATAACAATAATCACAGTGGTTTTAAATTTATACAAAGAAAAAAAGACAAATTGATTTCTTTTCTTTTTTTGGACCTGGTAAACCTGCAGAACACGTAGACTCCTCCTGAAGTAAATGTCTATGAATCAGCATGACCAGCAGGAGGGACAATTTGATCCTGCAGTAATTGTCAATCTTCTAAAATAAATCCTTTTTGCTTAATCTCTCCCAAATGACTCTGACTAATGGCTCACTGGCAGAGAATTAACTTCCCTGCCTGCCCCTGGCTGACTTCCAGAACAAATCTCTCTTCAACTGAATTAGATGTAACGTCTATCTCAGTCAACGCATCCTTTTATACTTACACTTTGAAATATCCATTTTTGCAAAATCACTTTTTTCAGATATAAACATACTATTTGCAGAACAGCACTTATAGGGTATTAATCTGATGATGAGTTGAACAAGTTCATCTTCAGAATCAACTGCCTCTAAAGCTAATAAGACACTACAACTCCAAACTATCAATACTTAAAAGGTTTTTAAGGCTTAGAATAGCTTCACTCCTTGCCTAATGCTGTTCCCTTGTTCAGACATAGGCATTGAGCGATGTGAGATTCCCACGGTGTGAAAGCCTTGAGTAAAAATGGCCAACATTTACAGATTGCTTTCATTTTAATCAGCAAGTCAACACTTATTCCTACAGTTGCTGATCAATGTGACATTGATTGGTCCTAATACTGATAATTTTGGTACAATATGTCTGTTTTTTTTTTTTCAAAACATATTTATTTTTGATACAAACCAAATGAAGAAAAACTCATGCAAAATGTATTTAAAAAGAATTTCAATCAAAGGTTGAAATGTTTTATTAGAAAGCGTAACATACTGACAGTCTTCAGAGAAAACAAATCCACAACAATGGCATTGATGCAGTTGTCAGAAGAAATCATACAGTATTGACAAAGGGAAAATTGCAATAGGTGTATTTTTTGATCACAAGAAAGCATTTCATACCGTCAACCATGACATCTTACTAAAAAAGCTGTAGAGCAGGGGTTTTCAAATTCGTTGAAGGTGAGCCTCCCCTTGGAATAGGTAAGGATAACCAAGCCCCCCCCCCCCCCACACACACACACACACCCGTCCCCCCAACCACAAACCTACCCCCCACAAGTCCCTGCAGTAAATGCATCTTTCTTTTGTGTTCCTAGAATGCTGTTTCAAAAACAACTGATAGCCCAACACATGTTTTTTATTGTATTTCTTTTAACAACGTACATTCATAAAAAAAGGCCTATTAATAAAATATCCATCCAAATATTTCCATCTTACAGGCTACTTTTACTGAAACATCACAGACAGCTCAATTTTAAAAGTAGGCCCTCTGTCATTAGAGCAAATTCATAAATTATTGTTTTCAACAGCAGACAAACTGAACTAAACAGACGCCAATGTCAAGCAGAACTCACGTCAACAGGAGATGTCAACTGAAATAATAATAATAAAAAAGATAACCTGAATTTAACAGACGTCAACATATTCCGATTTATGTTTTTAGGCTAATTATACACAATTTAAACCTATTGCTATTTTAACAACCAAGCATTTTATTAGATGTTATTTCTTATCTGATGTATTTCTGATGTTTGGCACTTTGTTTTACCTTTTGTTAAAGTTCTCTTTAAATAATGATGACAATGATAATGATTATGATCAGAATAAACTTTTCCATCAATTCCCAGAAGCTGGAAAGAAAAGAGACTATTTTAGACTTAATATTTTAGGCTAAAATATTAAACTTTTTAATTTTTTTTCTTCAATCCCACTGTTATGTTTAGTAATTTCTGCCAAAGGCTGCAGCATTTTGATTTAATCCATCTGAATGCAGTATTTGCAAGCCATACGCTGATTGGATGAAAAAAAAACTGTCTGTGATTGGCTGGTGGAGCGGACAGTTTTTGAAGTCGCGAACCCACAGCTGGTGTTGAGCGGGTCCAGCGGGCGAGCAGAGATGGAACTGAGCGCGAGGACAGAGCGTGGGTTGAGAAGAGTTTTTCAGAGTTGAGCGCGCGCCAAACCGGTTTTGATTGGGCGCGTGTTGTCTCACTGCGCGCTTGGATTGGTTTCTGCGCGCTCAAACAAAAGGCACACATATCTTCTTCTCCAGCACATTCTTCGCGCCTCCCCTGTGACTCTTATTGAAAACCACTGCTGTAGAGGTATGGAATTAGGGGGGTGGCATTAAAGTTGCTTAAACTGGCTACATTGGACAAAAGAAACAGTTTGCACAAATCGGTAATCACAAATCAGCAGATATAACTTGTGGGGTTGTATGGTGGAGAACTAGTCGATTTTGACATTATAACCTCTAAAGATTTACAGACCTTGACATCAGTGAAAGGCCCAGGCCAATGGATGACTCTAGGCCATTTTTAGGGGTGCTTCACTCCTAGATTTAATGTTAGCATCACTTAAACAAACTATCATGATCATTTTAGGAGAAAGACAGATTTACCATATATTTATACATAAAGACTAGCTGATGAACAATACTGTGTGAATGAATAAGTAGAACATTGATCTTTGCATTAGTTTCTAAGGCTACGTCCACACTGCAGGCCTTAATGCTCAATTCCGACTTTTTTGTGAAATCTGATTTTCTTGCGTGGTTGTTCACATTTCGAAATTTATGCGACTTGTATGTGATCTCCTGTGTGAGCTGAATTCGTACAACTTAAGTGTCCCGCATGCGCAGTTGAGGACACGATGACGTCACACGTAGCAAGCGTGCTCAGTGTTTGCAGAAGTAAACATGGACTATAATGCTGGCGCGCATTTTGCGATCTTTAATTTCTTTTCTAACCGGAGCTTTCTCTCCATTGACTGCTCTCCTCATTGTTGTCCGCCATGGGTGTAATTTTTCTTTCCGCTTCTGCATAGCAGGATGCAGAATAGTGACGTTTGTCGAGTATCAGTGACGTAAAGGTCGGATGAATGCGACCTGGCCGTACAGACACAGGTCGTATTTGAAAAGATCAGATACGTATCGGAATTAGGACCACATATCCAAGTGGCCTGGGTCGCATTTTGAAAAAATCCCATCTGTGTTGTTCTGACTGTCATGAAAAGATCAGATCCAGGTCGCATAGGGGCAAAAAAATCGGAATATGGTCACTTCAGGCCGCAGTGTGAACGTAGCCTAATTGTTGTTTTCCGGTGGTGCTGGGCCCAAAATGCAGAAAACCAGACGGGGGGGGAGAAATAGGTAGAGGTGGCGTCTCCGGACGCAGGGGCAGGTTGTGGAGGAAGGCAAGCTCACGGGGGTAGCAGCTGGAGATGTAGGAGGTGGAAGGTGTGGCTGGGTAGGAAGCCTGGTGTGGAGCTGGAACCTGGAGATAGAGAGCAGAAGAAAGGTAACCGTGGAAAATCTCTACTGGTAGTAATGGTGGGGTTCTCAAGAAGAATACTGGCCGATCTACCAACAAAGCGAAGACCATCTGGCAGTGAGCACACACAGGAGGCCAGGCTCTAAATGCTGCTCCAGATGAAGATGGGTCTCAGGTGTGTGCAGCCAGCTCCTCCTCAAGCCACACCTATCGAAGAGAGAGCACACCCAAACCACACCCACACAGTCTCACACGCAAATCCTAATTTGCAGCTTTGATTTTCAAATAGGCTTTTATTTAGAAGTCAATCATCTGGTGTTATTTCCTTTTGGGGAGTTGTGAGTGGATTTGTCCGCTGTCACCCTTGTGTTATGATGAATACAGCAGGCTATTCATTAGTTAAACAAGGTTTATAAGACATAGTTAAATGAAACAACTCCCTGCCTGGATAAATGAAGTGACTCTGAAAATAAAAGGAAGGTTTTTAGCAAACTTTGAACACTCGTGATCTGCTCCTGAGGATTGGAGCTTCGGCTGATATTTTCAGATGAAACACAGATAAACGCAATAACGTCACAAAAAAAGAAAAATGGATAAAACATTCACATCTAAGGCATTAAAATTAACACTGCAAAAGCAACAGATCATCCACATTGTTTTTGTCCATGTTTCGTGTACTAATTTTTTAAAGTTCAGTTCACATTACAACTGTTTCATTTCTTCATTGTCCAATTCATAGCAGACTAAACATACAGTGATACGCACATTAATAAAAACATTTGGTCTGAGGCATGCAAATTTTAATTATTATTTATTATTATTATTACCTTGTATTATTATTATTATTATTATTATTTATTATTACATAAAGATACAGTTTTGCTTTTGTTATTGTTTCACCGTGTCCCGTCTACGGTGAAGCACCCTCGGTGGACCCAGTTCGTTTTACCCAGTCAGGCGACCACCACTTACTTATTACCTTGAATGTAGGACGCATAAAACAGACAAGTATGCTTTTAGTTATATTTTATCTACGTAAAGACAGAGAAACAGTTACAGTCACACCAGCGCTGATGGGCTCCTGATCGGCAGGCAGCCCCGATTTCTCATCACACATACATTATAAAGGAGTTTAGGTTAACACCCATAAAAGGCCGTACATATTCAAACTGCGTCATCAGTAGATAAACGGTGTCAACTCCGGGACGCTATCAGACAGATGAGTCCCTTCCTCGTTGTCCGTTGTTATCCAAGTGTGGCAGACAGTCCCGGGATAAACAGTTCGTTCCACTTGACCTCGTTGATATCCTAACAGACCCCCTGATGATGTGTCTTAATGGCACATCACCAAAGATGATCAACCAGTGGAACGACAGCTCTCAGGCTGTCCCTCTCCCAGAACAGTCGGTCATTCCGTCCAGTCCAAGCAATCCAAGCACGTCAGCTTCCGGCTTCCAGAGTCCATCCATCCGTGATCTCCATGGCAGTCGATAGTGCGGCTCAGTCTCTGGGGTTACACAATCTCTGCTGGTGTGCCCGAAAGGCATTTTGTAAAAACAGTCCAGTTGTCCGTTAGCCCCCCCTGTTGGTGTGCCCCAAAGGCACATCACAACGAAAACAGTTCCAAGAAATGGGCCGGACAAACATCGATGGAAACATCTTAGCATCAATTAGGGCTGCAACTAACGACTATTTTGATAGTCGACTAGTCAGCGACTATTGAAACGATTAGTCGACTAATCGGATAATTATTACTTTTTTCTTAAATTCAGCATGAAGTTGATTTAATTATGTGGCACATGATAATGAACACAAAAAAGATGGTTACAACGAAAAAAACTTATTTTATTGCACATACTGTGGATTTGTACAAAAATTTAATAAAAATGTCCTAACTTTAATTATGCACAGTGCTCAGTCAACAGAGACGTAAAATTTATAAATAAATAAACCTCTGTCCATTTTTTAGGGACAAGCAAATGAATGATTAATAAATTAAAATCAAATAAAAAAAATTTCCCCTGTAAACCAAGAACAGGCTCATTAGCAGCAGCAGAACATTAAATAAAACAAAGATGTGCATTTTGTGAAGTACAGCGGGGGGGGGGGGGGGGGGGAGCGAGCGGGGGGGAGGGGACGACAAGTTTTGCGCGGGGGGGGGGGGAATCCATGTGTTTTTTTCCCTGCCATTCACGCACGCGCGAAAGCAACAACAAATGTGTTAACGTCACATTAACATGCAAGCATGAGTTCGTTTTTTTTGGCCGCCTCGCCAAGATAGCGCTGCGGGAAACCCTGAGATGTATGTCATTAAAACTGCATTGGCTTGAATGTTACTTGCATCTTACCGAGGCGAGTCAGACTCCGTTTCGTTCAACTCCCCGACGTGCTTTCTCTGTAAATGTTCGTGCATCACCGAGGTACTGCCATGATACGCAAGGTCTGCTTTGCAAACCTTGCAAGTAATCTTTTTATTCGCCGTATCCAGGCTAAAATGCTCCCAAACTTTAGAAGTCTTGGTACGCGTACCAGATATTGACGCCGCCATATTTGTATGTTACCGCTCAGAGACAGAGACACTACTGCGCATGAGCGACTCTCGGCAGAGATCATAATCAAGTGAGATGCCTCACTCTGTTTGAAAAACGCGTCTGGCGACAATAGTCGACAATGGAATTCATTGTCGACAATTTCTATCATCGATTTTTGTCGACAACGTCGACTAATCGTTGCAGCCCTAGCATCAATCAGCATGAATACTTCATAATTCAGCATTTTTTAGTCAAGACCACAGTCCAAGCATTTTATCTACAATTTAGGGTCCAACTATTTGAGCTAGGCCTGTTTTAGGTTCCTATGCGCACATTATTTTAAAATTACATTAGACTAGATAAGCCAAACCTGTTCAGTAACCAAGGTCAAATTCGTCTACTCTACCTCCACCCCAAGAAACCTCCTACTTGGTCCTCCACTCCCCATTCCCATGGACAAACATCCATCACTTTCAAACCTTACAAATCCAAGAGTACCAGTAGGGGGCATCAGAGGGCGGGCTGAGTCTTCAGCAGAAAAAACCATCTCTAAGAAATGGCAAAAAACTGATGGAGACCAGTCTAGGGGAATCCCGCTCTGGGCCAATCTGAGCGAGAAGACACCCTGTATTGAATCTAAACATTAGCCTTACCGAGTAATTTATGGATCTGTGATAGCCATCAGATCCTGGTTCTCTATATAACAAAGCAAAAAGATTGCAAGAACTGTAGGTCCAGGTGCGTGTGTCTGTAACAGAGAGTTTCCATTCTTAATCATAAAACCATACTCATCAACATAATGCAACATCCCCGTATAAACATCATAACACAGATAATCAAACATGGAAGTCAGTGGAAAAGAGAAAAAATCAGTTTCTTGATATAAAAAGAGTCTGTACGTCAATAACGCAAGTAAAAACGTCAGGCCAGTCTGAGCACGTGGCAGGCATGAATCTATTTGCGCATAAGTAGTCAGCTCAGAGTTCTCAGGCCACTGCTCCTTCGTTTCAAAAAGAAAAAGAGAGAGAGAGAAAATAAAAAAAAATAAAAAATCACAGTTCTCTTGGCATGTTCCTCCCAAACTTCTTAAGTCCTTTTCTTGTTCTTCAGCATGGACAAAAACGATTTAGTTGGATGGTAATGAGTGTTCTGTCCTTTTCCAGGCAATAAGCATTTCATCCCAGTAAAATGCTCTGTGAAGATGGTTGGCAGACACCAGGCCTTGTTTACTGTTGAAGAACAGAAACAAGGTGTAATTAGTGTTCTTATCAAGACTCCCAATCCCTCTGTCATTTACCTTCTTCAAACACTTTCACATCCAGATATTTCCGTTCCCAATTATTGTGCTCTTATCTTAACCTCCTTTACTGTAATCATTAGATCTTGCATTACTCTTATATTAACGGAAAAATCTGAAAGTTCAACTCTATCTGCAGCAGCACTCCTCTATGATTCTTTAACAAAATGTTCCCATGTGTGTCTCACCTTACAGTGTCCAACAGTTGAAAAATCTCTGCAACAAAAATTTGTCATCATATATGTCATGGCTACTGTGTCAAGGTTCATCTCAACTTATCTAGCACACAAGGAATTGTATTAAAACCTTTCAGAAACTTCTTGCTGAACCAGCTCTACAATACTTCACATTTTTCTAAAAAGACCAACAGAAAAACCCTTAAGTTTGTAAAAGAAAGCTCCACTATGTATATTTGCAGAATAATGTTGTGATATTAATCAGAAGCAGCCTTATGTACTTCTTGTCTTATTTTGAAAAGCTCAGCTGAGAAAAAGGAAGACTGTGCATGCCCCAGCGCACACAAAGTCGTAATTGGCTGCCATTCAGGAAGTGGGTGTAGCCCAGGGCGGAGACAGGAAATAGTTCTGTGAATCACTTTCAGCTTGACGTGGATCAAACCAATCATCCAAAGCGAAGAGCAATTCTAACCCCATTAACTTTCCTTATTTCTTTTTTTTTTTTTTTTTTTTTTCTGCTTGTTTCAACAGATTGCTTTTGTAAGCAACCCTGGTTGCATTTTATGTCCCCCTGTTTAAATTTTGTTTGAAACAAACCTTTAAACTGTAGTATGCTGTGAGCAGTAACTCATTGTTGCTTATTAAACACATCGCCCCCTGACCATGTAAGAAGCTCCATACTGCTCTAGGTAGTGTTTTGTATGAGTCTTTAAACCTTTTTCAGTCATTCAACATTTGTTTAATAGATAATACATCCAAGTATAATTTTATCCCAAAGTAAATCAACCCTTTAACAAGTATCTTGTTCTTGTTTTCATGTGTTTAGTTTACCCTTGAAAAACTTTAAGCAGACATTACTCCAAGTGTTTTTCTTACATTTTCAGTTATCCATTATTATTATCTACTATTAACTCTTTTTTACTGCGTTCTTACAAATTTAGGATCTGTATCCGTTAAATTATAATCACCCAGTGATCTATATAAATCCTTATTTTAAGTTTGCACCGTGTCCTTTCCCAGCAGATTAAAAATCCCCATTCTAGAATTAGCTTTTTTGTTTCACCAATCACTGTCTGTTGTGATTATTGAAGAAATTGTGCAGTTCCTTTAAACCCTCTTAAATATTGACCACCAGTTGGTAAATGATCAGCATTAAGTTTTGCCCCTCTTTTAATTCTTTGTTTAGCCTTATTATCTGCACTTTAATCTGTGGATCATAGGAATTCTTTGTTTGAACACGTCTCTGTGTCCGTATTTGTTTAGGTCTCTGTAATTTTGTTCTATGCGTTTTAAGTGTGAACCTGGTCAGGATAGAGAAAGTCATCTCCGATGCTCCTTTTGGCAACCCCAGCAAACCCAAAAACAAAACGTTCACAGTCAGTGTTAGGTTACAGGTAATCCCTGTGGGAACACGACGTCGTCTCCTCGGTCCAACCTGGTTCCAAGCGCCTGGGCCATCGAAACACTCCACCACCTGCGACAAATCTTTGACATTTTCAAACCACAGCAGCTATTCCTGGGTGTCCAAACCCCCTGTCTGTGAAAAGTCTCTCGTCGTAAGCCCAGGCTTTCAGTTTATCTCCTCTTAAGTGTCCCGCTTTCGAGCCCATTAACCCCAAGTTGCATATTGTTGAATCCCCATTTTCAAATGTTCTTTTGTTAAGAGTCCAGGAGTGTGTTCTAGGTGCGTTTCCTGAACGCCAACCTCTCCATGTCATGTTCGTGAAACCTTGTAGTTGAATTCCATCACCTGTGAAGCAAAGCAGTCGTGCATAGTCCTGTTCAAGATGTTTTATAGCACAACAGGAGTTCCACCGTTGGGTGCCAGTGCAGCTCTGATGTTCCTCAGAGCCGACCTTCATGCATTGATATCATTGTCAAGCTGTTATACTCTTATCATCATCTTGTGACCAGGAGTCGCTTCTGCTGTCCTGACCAGATACCAAACGTCTAACTAATCTAATTGACCTAATTTCTTTTCTGTATGTACGCAAGAGGATAATCGTTAGATTATCCTGGTCTAAAAGACCTCAAGGTTAATAGTTGGCTAAACTCTGTTTATGTGTTTTTTCCCTTCTGGATGTTTTAACATATAGTTAAAAGACAACTATTGTGCTATTTTGTGTTCAAACAGAGAGATTTTAAGTCTCCTCAAACCTTTTAGGTAACTGCGTACAACTCCAAACTATTTTCACTGGTGCTTTAATCCCTAATTTACCCATGTTATTTAGTAGAATAAGGCATTATTCTAATCTTGTAGTTTTATCCATTTAAATCCTTAACCTTTGTGGTGCTTTATTGATGTCTGCCGGAGTGGCAGATTTTACAGGCATCCTAATTATTTGGTTCTTATTTGCGCCTCTGCTTACTTTAAGATACCCAGTAAATGTTGTGCTCACAATTTCTCCTTCGCTTGAACAAGGTTAAAAGGTTTAGTTTATTCTGCTTATATGGAAAAATTTGCTTGCTCACTTGTTCATTCATTGAGGAGTTCATGCTATTAACTGTTGCTGTAATGCCTACTTCAACTTTCTTTTTTCTTTTTTTTTTTTTTCGCCCACTAGTTGTTTCATGATCCTATTTTATCTCTTATTGATGTACTTTTTCCCATATCGTCTGAATCGCATACATTGTTCTTATCCACTTTCCTTTTACGTTTAAACGGCCCCTCTATGTATCCCACTCCTTGCTTTAATCACCAATATTCATAAGTTGTCAAACCTGTTTAGGTTTAGCATAATTTCTTAAGCTGCTCTATGCTTTCATCACGTAACTTAACATTTTGGTGCAAAATTAATTTCTTTTAGCTGTGTCCCCTATTTCTTCTCGTGCACCTTGTGTTTTACGAAGCTTGTTGTATCTTAAAGGTGCCTCTTTGAATCTTATTCAAACCCCTTGTGGAGTTAATAAAATTCCAAAACATATCTATATATGTTTTGGATGATCTAAATAAAAACTTTGTTAGAAAAGTAAAAGAAAATCCTTCTTATCTTAGCGAACTCGACCAGCTTTGTTTCCAGACCAGTACCACTTGTCCGAATGCGTTTGACCCTCTTATCGCTCGCTAATAACAGCTCTGACTTAAAACAATTAACATCCTAGGGGTTTAATAATAATCTTGATTGCTTTTAATCTGAAAGTTTTCTCCTAAGCGCATCCGCCAATGTGTTTGTTTCTAATGTGTGTTTTGTTTTTTAATTGTGTACAGGAAAATCTGAAGTGAAGTGCAGAAGGGGTGTCTGCCAACTCATCTTTGTTTCGTGTTGCGGTCCATTGAAGGTTATCCGATGCCTCTGTCTTTGGCCCCGCAATTAGTTCTCCATTTTCAGTCCCCATGTCTCAGTTCAGCGGCACAACATCCTTCCAGGACGAGCATTGTCCATGAATCTTCTTTCTCCAATCGTTGTGTCTGAAACCACAAGGAATTCTGCCAGCATTTTGCCAATATGGATTTTGTCCAAAATCAAATTGTCTAATACAAGAATTGTCTATCTTCATCCGTAGTGTAGTGTACATCAGTTGAAAAGAAAAAATTAAAACAAAACTTACAGTAAAACTTTCTCAAAACAAAATTAACCACATCGTTCCCTCTGAAACTAACTATTCTAAAAAAGTTCTTCACCTTTACCCCAGATCTTGATCCCTTACAAAATGTATCCAAGCAAAATATTTTTACAGATAGTTCAACCTCTTTGTATAAGTTCGATAATCAAAAATATATTTCTCTTAACCTTGTAGCATCACATTCCCCATTAAACCTCTATGCAGCTTCTGCAAAAATTACTGATTTTTTGTCCAAAATTTGACTAAAAACTGGATTAGGCAGGAGTCAAGTACATCACCTTTTTCTCTCCGTCCCCTGGACCACTGTGGCACCGCTTGGTACTCACTTGTCTCTGAGAATGCCTAAGAAAAGAGACTAAAATCTCTCTGTTAGCACATTCCAATTATATGTATTTGACCAGGTTTCTTTGCAAGAAAAAAGGCAGAAAACAGGATAGAGATGTTAATGTGAGTCAGTGGAGAGGGGAAAAGTGGGAAGGGGTACAAGAAAAATTTCCAAAGCCACCTTTCTCCTCCAGAAGGTCTCCATATTACCTGATTTCTAAGTTTGTTAAAGCTTAGCATAATTTAGTCACCTTTGTCAATCCCTGCATGTCCATTTTAGATCATAACTTCTTACCATACGACCTAAAAGAGCTCACTTTCCAGAGTCTGCTGTTGGAACAAAGGTGGCTTTAGCGGCCTCATCTGCCATCATCTGAAAGAAGTAACTCAGAGAAAAACAATTCCGTTAGTGTATTAGGTGACAAAAGAAAACCTGGTCTTTTTTGTGTCTTGGTTCTTAACGTGATGTGTCTAAGTTCTTGGTTGGTCCAGGGGATGTAGGAATCTCTTGTTCCTTTTCTTTCAGCGTTTTGTATTAAAACTTCTCCTTTTCTTAAATTATCTGCCGAACAACCTTGAATGTTGTCACTTTTTTGCCACTGGTGATGCAAAAATTAAAGCAAAAGAATCATTTAACAAAGAAATAATCAAAATACACAAAACAATAAAAACCCGAAAGTAAAAAAGTCTCCCAAGGAGTGCAATCTGTGTGTTCCAATATCTTATAGCATTCTTTTGATTTCTTTCTAGCTCTGTTGATCATGCAAACTTAGTTATTGATGCTTTTCAATCTTAATTGGTCAAGGGTGAAACTTTAAAGCAACCATTTTCTCTTTCAGGCTTTTGAGCTTCTAGTGTTTTTCTATACATGATAAGAGTTTTGCCCATAATTCAGCACACTGAGAAAGCTACCCAGAATTTAACCCTTCAGAAGCTGGCTTTATTTTATTTTTTCCCTCTGACATAGTTTTCGTGCCCCCAGGCCAGAACACACAGACCCAGCCTTGCCATAACATTCAGATGTTTACATCATGGTCAGATTTGTTTATCATATCTTTTGTCCTGTTTCAGGTTAAACTGTCCCTCTGAGGCTTGCCTCAGCTCAGCATAACTAATAACATCAGATGCTTTTGTAACTGATGACATGCTTAATGTGGCCTTGTGATATCTTGACACTTTTCAAAATTTCTCATTAGTTGCATTCAAATCCCAAGTAAAAAGAAATAAAATAAATTAATAGAGAAGCCTTAGAAAAGCAACCATATTTAGTCCCATACAGTTTGTTTAACGCACAGTTTTTCTCATCTATTTAAATCAAAAATCATGTATATCTTAATGCTCTTAAATTCTTCTCTTTAGGCAGCTGTAAAATCCTTAGTTAAAAATCTCCCTTTAAACATATCCCATCCGGTTCATCTTCAGCTTTTAGTTAACATAGTTCATGATTAAAAACGTCATTTGAATTACGGAGCTGCAGTTCTCCCAAACCAAATGAACATTCTGAAACCATGAACATTACTTCACACAGACAAACGTTTAGTTACATACGATACACAAATACATACATACAGTAACATAGAACTGACGACATTCAGACAAACAAACACACACAGGCCTTTACTTCGGACAGGGAGGAAGGGCTGTTCAGATCCTAGCGACGGTTATGGCAGCCTCTTTCAAAATGCCCTGGCGAACCACACGCCCAGCAAAAGGGCACATCATAATCTTTGGTTGGTCCCTTTCTATGATCTCTGTACTGCGGTGTACCTCTACTGGGAATTTGTCCCCATGGAGGTCCCTGATACATCTGAAATGGGACATCTGGAGGGAGATGCCCCACAAACTGGTTTGCACCAAACACAGGTGTCGGGGCAATAACCATCTGGGCTTTTGCAACATTCTTCTTCTTCCTCCTTTTACTTTGTTTGTCTCTCAGCTTTTTTAGCTGTTCAGCTAAGAGTTGTTGTTCTAACTTCTGTGAATCACTGCTTATCTGTTTCATATTCTTTTCACCCCTATCCAGCTGATGCACCAAAGCAGCCATCCACTGATCGAAAGGCATATCATAACTCGCAACCATTCTGTCCATGTTCTCCTTAACATCCTCTGTTTGGCCCTTTAACATTGCCTGTTTAAAGAGTTGCTGCAGCGTGACTGATAACGGGCAAGAGCCCGTCTGGTCTTCCCATACTTTCAACACTCTGTCCACATATGCTGAAGTCGTCTCCCCTGCACAACGTGTAGTGTCATTTAAAAGGCCAGAATCCGTACTTACTGGATAAAACGTCCTCAGTGTGCTCCAAAGTTGCCGTGCCACCGGGGCCAGAGGGGCAGCTGCTCCTAGTTCGTCAGTTCCAGCAGAAACTTCAACCGCATGTACCTCATGTGGTTCCAGGTATGCTGATAAGCCAGTCCTCACATCACCAATAGCCAATACATACACGCTTAAAATCTCCACGAATGCTTTGATCCAAAGGTGCGCCCCTTCTCTTGGGTCAGGGAGTATGTGCCTCAGATGAACGTTGTCAGCACATGAAAGAGGGCTGTAAACAGCTGCATTCACCTGTCCTGTAGCACTGCGAGTCTGAAACAATGGCAGTTGCACACTTTGTTTCGTTGCAGGTAAAGAAAGATCAGTTTCGCTAGAATGCAGATTACATCTAGGTCTTATGTTACAACTTATCTGTCCCCCACATAACTCCATACCAGGCACCTGCACCGAAGGGTCTGAGTATAGTTGGTCTCAGTCTCAGTCTCAGTATAGTTGGTCAAATTAACCTTAGTTTCCCAGCCTGGCTTGTCCGCAGTTGCTAAAAAAAATATTTCTAGTTGATTATCAAACCTATGGTTACAATAAATAGAAATAACAAGCTTTTCCTGGCCAATACCCTTTTTTGTTTGTTTGTTTGTTTGTTTCTTGGCCTGAATAACGACTTCCTCTTTTTTTCCCCTCAAGAGCTGCAACGCATAAAAGAGAAAAATAAATATGTGGGTACGGTACAGAGCTACCTAAACTTTATCATTTTGTTTAAACAAGAAAAGTGCTTTCAAGAAATGCTGTTGGTTTACTGACAAAAAGTGGTTGAAGTTTTAATTTTCTTTCATCAAAATACCAAAATAAGATTTTCCTATATTTTAAATGGCAATCAGAGCCAAAGGAAAATTCAAATGATATTGATTGGGTCTGATTGGCAGATTAATTGTCAGATCTCTACATTAACTGAGATTGTCTGTTGGTGTAGCCCTCCCTAACAGCCACAGGTACTGATTTGGCTCTTGGAGAAAATAAGTAGATTGAGTGCAAATCCTTGTCAAAATCGATAACTGACTGATTCACATTTGCCCAAATAACTGCATGTGATACATCACATTAGAAAAACTTAATGGAAGCAGCAAAATTTGAAATAACAAAAAGGTTTTACGCTTGCTTGAGGTGGTCTTTGGTTTTTGCAAAAAAATAATTAATGCACAACAAAACAGGAGATGGAAACCCATTTGCCGAATAATTTCTGACGTTGCAAACATTTACCTCATGAATGATCAGCTGTCCCGCTGTTGCCATGTTCCCAGATATTCCCATAATGCACATTGAAAGGCATTTGTTTCTCAACGTCTCTGAACTGCAAATGACACCGCCAGTACAAATTGAGATAATAATTACAACTTGCCCCCAAAGCAAACCCATTCCTGAAAACCTCTTTCCTTTTTTTTTAGACATGTGGTCCATTCTAGTTTGCAGCCTCTACTTCCTGTTTATTACAGCCATGCGTGACTTAAACTTCTGCCCAAGTTATGCTTTGCGTAGCGTGGCCTGATTCGCTCCAAACCTGTAAATTAGCATAGTTAGCTTGCCCCAAACCAGTGGATTGAAATACGCCCAATTTGCATTTTGTTATTTGCAACACAATTTGCATGATAATTGGCTGGAAACATGGTTAGTGTTATCTAAAGTAACTGAAAATGTAGTAATACAGGACCAACAATAAAAAGGGCAGCACACGTCAGCAGCATGGTGCACATGTCAAAACACTGGTCGGACCTGGTCAGCGCCAGACACTTCAAGGCACACCACCCAGTGATTCTTTTCTGACTTGCTTCGACCAGTCTGCATCAATGCTTTTTGGTGCAACACAGGAAACCAGTATCATGTCTTGTCTTGGCACAAGTGTGCATCCGACATGTCTTAAAGGGGCAAATTGAGGCCATTAATTGATGAGAGGTACAGCATGGTCTTTATATGGTGAACATGTTTTTTTATAATATAATGGATGAATCCGTCATGAGTACATTTAGATTTTGTTCAAAACAATGTTTTTTCCTCCACTGAATAAATGTTCTCACAGATTTTCTTACTTCTTTGGTGTCAGATTACGCTGCTTCAATATTGTTTTTACCTATCCTTTACAGGAGGACCAACAAATGTATCTGTGTCTTTATTTCTAACTGAAATGCAACAGGGTCTTCCCATTATTTTAGACAATCTCAACACTATGTTTGAATATTTTTACATTTTGAAAGACAAATAACAAGGCAAACCTCTCAAAGTTTTTTTGACATATTGTTTACCCAGAACAACCCAGTGTATCAACAGATTACGACAAAGCTTCACGTTGTGATCCTGTCATGTTGGTCAGCTGGACATGGGATGAATTGCTGAACTAAGATACACCCACCTTGCACATTTCCTGGTGAAATGTGCATTGTAATTGCCTTCTGCAGTGGCACAGATGCAGCATGAGTGGTTGTTCTGCACACAGCTGGGAGTCTCTTGGATCCTTGGTTGTGTGGCTGCTGTGGGTGCTGCTCTGGGGTAGCAGAGAGGACGATGATTGCACCACTGGGGGTGCTCCTGAATACAGAGGACGTGTGTGTTTTTCTGTGTGTTTGTTAGAATATCCGCATACATAAAGCTGGCCTGGTGATGCGACTCCTGGGCAGCGAGGCTTCCTAAGATATGTGTCGGACAGAATTAATTGAAGCATGTAGTGCTCACTGGTCCAGATTCAAGTGTTTGATACAGATTTAAAATATTTATAGGAGGCGACATGTCCCCTGAAAGCCCCTCACTATGCTGCTCTTTTGTCTGCTGTTCTGCCTCCTGTAGTCTCAGCTCTGTTGTTTTTGATGAACCACGGACTCTTATAACGAATCATCCAGGATTGTTTAAAGTTCATGTCTTCTATGTTGGAGGTCTCGGCCACGGTTCACAGGGCAATGCTAAAACAATTATTGTATAAGCGTGAAAAACAGGGTAACGAGAGGACTTCAACTGACCTAGATATCACAAAAGTATGCAAGGAATCCATTTAAAAATGTAGAAACCCCCTGTTAAAAAAGAGCCAAGAGCAGGGAGCAGGGCCGTAACGTTGCTGAGAAGTGTGACAGCTTTTGTAGACAACTTTACAACAGTGTCAGCTGAAAAAAGGAGAAACACTGTAGCTAAACTTAGAAATCCTGTGAAAAAGCTCAGGGGCTAAAATGTTGGCTCAGCAATCGTTAGAGTGACTTGATACTAATTTTGCACACTATTAGTTTCATTATTTCAGGTTGTCATGACTGAGTAGTTGAAGTTGTGTAAAAGTAAAGACTGGAGATTAGTAATTCTGTGGCCAATTTCCAGTCTTTGTTTTGTATGGTTGTCCTCCACTGATACTGATTTTTTACCATTTCTATTTCAAACAGCTGTCATTAGCAGCACTGAAAATATTTTAATGTTTATATTAATAAAATGACAAAAATGCTTATCTCCAAAACAGCACAAAGTTAAAGAGCCCACCATTTCTGCATATCTGAAAATCTATTAATACAGTAAAAGGCCTGAGGTATCTACAAATGAAAAGCATATCGAATTAAAGCTGATCTGCTTTATTAGAAATATTATAGCTCAGTAAGGTTTGTTTTTTTGCACACCTCAAAATGTATAAACTTTTTTTCCAACTAGATCCTTTTAGAATGAATAACAGCTGTGGTTTACTTAATGCTCATCAGTTCAGAAACACTGCAAGATCTGTTAGATGTTAAATTATTAATCCATGTTATGTCTATAAAGGTGCCATTTTGTGGTGAATGATCATTAATTCATTAGGACATCATTTAAGAGGTGTGTTTATGTTAGAAAGAAAGATTTCATTAGGATCCAATTTTGAACTGAAAAGGATAGCATTATGTCATAACTTTAGCATCTTTTTTTAAATTAGCATGGTTAGCATCAATAAAAATAACTCTGAGTGTATTTCATGTACAAAATACACATGAGCCAATCGGAGGCAACTGGACTTCCGCTCAGTTTTCTTTCCCTCGTCCTGACCACAGTTAAAAAATGTCAAATTGTAACATATTGCCAAAAGCATGGTTGATGGTGGGGGCATTTGTGAGTATTATAAGTGTTTCACATATCTTATTCAAATGATCTTTTTTTTTTTATTCAGTAACCCAACAGCTTTCTATTTTGTTCCTGTTTTCCTATTTTATAAATATGTCTAACTTCAATAATGCATGAGAAAACCACAATTTTTTTTGTTTATTCACTCAGTATTTGATATAGATGGCACAATAAACTGTTAATATATAATGCTGTGCCTCTTTTTTAAATTCAACGTACTGTTAAAAATGACACATTCATGTTATGGAAAGACCCTCTTGATACAAAATAACTCTCAGGTTTTTAAGAAAACGGCTAATTAGATTAATAAGATCAATCAATTTTAGATTAACCCATTAATCGTTAGCTTGTATCCCGACTGGGTTTACTTAGTGGTAAAAAAAAAATCTGATTTTTAGCTTACATCCACAGAAAGTCAGATAGAAGATGGAAATGTTTAGCAGGCACAAGTGATTCGAACACATTCTACACAAAATGTTCTTTATTCATTCCCAAAGTCAAAAAATCTAATAAAATGCTTGCTGATATTTAATATCATCATGAAGAAAAGGCAGAGCTCCAAAACTAACTTAATACACAAACTGATATCCTAGATCTCTTTCCTGACGGCAACATTTTTCCAACCTTTACTTTAAACATGCATCCATTTTTTCCTCAGTTCAGTTCTTTCTTATATTGACCAAACAAAGTTTTCCTATTTTTTTATTACGTGTTTTATTGATGTAACCTGTTGTTTTGCTAAAAGCCAAAAATATCTCAATTAGAGAGTGATTTTGTTCCGGTTCATACGTTCACTTTAACTTGAATGTGTGTACATTGTGACTGTTCTGAGGGAGAAAAGCAACACCTAAAATGCATTGATTTCTAATTAAGGGTTATATTATTTTGTGTCTCATACACCGTGGTGACATGTTGCTTTCTGTGACATTAAAGCATGAACTCTAACAGGTTTGACTGACAGCATTTCACCTATCAGTGAAAACTGAATCCACTCTGCTGTAGTTTGCTGTGAAGCAACTGCAACTCGACGACGCGTTTCTCTTTCAAAACATCTCTAACCGTAACTTTAAACGAAAAAGCTAACCCAATGTATTTTAAGCCACGCAGCCTGCGCAGAGAACAGTGTTTGTGAGGGAGGATTTCATTCAGCCGTAATTACAGCTTACAGTCATAATCACAACCTCTGAGTTGAGCCATATCTTGAATGTCACTCAGTTTAGATACTTGTTCCAGTGGCTCACCACAGAGTGCCAGTGTTTAACGTCCTGTTAGAAGATCATGTTTAGGCTGAGCTTAGGTCATTATCAGAGCAGGAAGTGTCTGTCAGCTCTGTGGAGCCCTCGGCTCAACCTTTTGGAGTCTCGGTGGATCTGCAATGGGGCGTGTGTCTGTTCCTGCACCACAAACAGAAGTGTCAGGTCAGGGAAGTTAAAAGAGAACTGCTTTGTTGATTACATTGTACTTACTGCATGTCAGCATTCAGTTTCTAAGGTTTGGGCTTTATTGTTTGGTAGAGAAGCACCACTTGTAGAAATCTGTTTTTTATGTGCTTTGAGTGGTCATTCATCATTATCAGTAGAGGTAACATCACAATTTTAAGAGAGGAGTCAGTATAAATCAAGACAGTCATTTTAGTCATTAGTAGCTGGAACATTAGATTTGATTAGATTAATTATTCAAAGGAAAGTTGTCTTGAATACAAACATTGACTGCTGCACAAATAAAAAAAACCATAAACATCACATAACATTCCCACATAAATCTATTGTTGCCTCTCATATATTACACAATGTCTAAGTACTAAAATTATAAGATCAAGATAAATCAATAAACAGAAATATCAGTAAATAAAGTTTAAAATTCAATTGATTGGAATGGTACAAATGAGTTCTTGTGTTGGTTCGATCTGCATGCATTAACCCTGAGGCACCCACCTGAGGGAAGAATCTGATACTTTGAATGAAGGAGGTGAGTGGGGTCTCCTCATGTATTCTCTGAAGGATGTAGATTCTTACATTAACTTCGAGATTTCCATAAAGCTGTAAACCTGGCCAAATACCAAATGTTCCCTAACAGGGAGGCTGTCCTCTGCCTGTTATCTGCCTGTTACATTAGTTTGCTTGTTCACCAATTGAACAAAACATCCCAAAGGTGGGTACAAATTGACATCTTCCCTCAAATAGTTTAGGGTTTTGTGGATGGGAAATGACCAAAGTTACTAAAGTATGAATAATCATGGAAAACCTTTGTCACGTTTCTGTTCTGGTTTATGTTTGTTATTTGGTTAAGTAGCTCTTTCCTGCCTCTGGGTTTATTTCTGTTTTGGATTCTAGTTTAGCCTCTTTATTGTGTTAGTTATCTGGTCCCTGTATTAAATCTGGTTTTAGTTCTGTGCTTTGTTTGTTCTGTTTTATCTTAGGTCTAAGGTTTATTTTCTAGTGTCCTGTCTGCTCCCTTAATCACTTCCACCTGGGTTTGGTTAATTAGTCCCTCCCTGCTCACCTGTCTGGCCACCTATTTAAACCTCCATCAGTTTTCTGTTTGTTGCCGGGACTTCGCACATGTTTCACGTCCCCATGCTTTTTGTCTCAGTCCTCGTTTATTCCGGTAAGAGTTCTCCAGCATCCTGTATTCTACCTGTCTGTCCAATTACCAAGTCTGACCTGTTTGCCTTATTTTTTGAGTCTACCCAGTTCCTGTTGGTTTTTTGGTTTTGTGCTGGAAGTCTGCTTTTTTTACTCTGCCTGGACTGTTTATGTTCTGCTTGCCATATCCACCACCATCATCATCATCTCCAATAAATCCTGTTTAAGCTTACCTGAAGTGTCTGGCTGAAAACCGGGTTCACATCCTCCTTAAATCATTACAACCTTAACAAGTACCATATTTTTCAGACTGTAAGTTGCACTTTTGTTCATAGTTTGGCCGATCCTGCGACTTATAGTTAGGTGCGACTTATATATCAATTTTAAATGGTAAATCATTCTGAACAACATGAACCAAGGAGTAAACATTACCGCCTATAGCCACAAGAGGGCTCTCTATGCTTGTGGAAACTATATGCTGTTCCTGTACCACTTAAAAATCAATTAAAACATTAACTTATAAACATCAAAGACTGAACACATGTACATATGTTGTTTCGCTTTTTCAGTGTGCATTCAGTATGTGTGGTGCCGCAGACATGTGCTCAAGCTAATAACAGCTAGCACTAGCTCATAAGTCTGTTGTCCGGCCGTTTTATAACTTTGCTGATGCACGTGAGCTTTATGTTGCAGAGACATCTGTGTCTTACTGTTATCTTAGCATGTAGCACCGTTAAACTTACGGTCTAATATCAGCGGAATTAGGCCGAAATGCTCTGACCAGAACTTTCCGGGTTGGAGTTGGTGGCTTGTTGTGCTAATTTACCCCATTCATCCTCCCAGGTATGTTTCATATTATTCAGCCGATTGTGGATGCAGCTGTGTAATTTAATAAATTGCCTTACCAGATTAAATGTCAGTTTTTAGTTTCAGATTGTGTGAAATAAATTTCTAAATAATTGCGACTTATAGTCCGAAAAATGCGGTACCTGCCAAAGTCTCTCTATTCTGTGGCAAAATCCTGTTAAAAACAGCGGACATGTCGTAAAAGAAAATAAATTTTCCTACAAATCGATGAAATAATGGGAACCAATAAATGGAAGTGTCTTGTGGATGCTACAGTAGAGAAAATATGTAAATAAAAGCCACACCTATTTGGTGTGTAAGTTAAACTTACGGTCTAATATCAGCGGAATTAGGTCGAAATGCTCTGACCAGAACTTTCCGGGTTGGAGTTGGTGGCTTGTTGTGCTAATTTACCCCATTCATCCTCCCAGGTATGTTTCATATTATTCAGCCGATTGTGGATGCAGCTGTGTAATTTAATACATTGCCTTACCAGATTAAATGTCAGTTTTTAGTTTCAGATTGTGTGAAATAAATTTCTAAATAATTGCGACTTATAGTCCGAAAAATGCGGTACCTGCCAAAGTCTCTATTCTGTGGCAAAATCCTGTTAAAAACAGCGGACATGTCGTAAAAGAAAATAAATTTTCCTACAAATCGATGAAATAATGGGAACCAATAAATGGAAGTGTCTTGTGGATGCTACAGTAGAGAAAATATGTAAATAAAAGCCACACCTATTTATATTAAGTTGTTAAGACAACCTGTGAAAGTTTGTATGACTTCTCCGTGTCTGCCTTTCACTGCACTGTTAAAAATGCCATTCTATATACTGTGTCCTAAAACCCCTAAAGTTGTTCCATCCAGAAGTTTTGGTGCTACTGCTCACGTTGCCAACGATTCTCTTCCTCATCGGTGTCCATGCCAGTCATGTTACCCCCTTTTCTTTACCTGGGAAAGGTACTAACATAAATGTTCTAACACACAGATGTAGTTTTTAGCCTACTTGTGTACAAGTTATACTCACTGACATGAATAATTATTTCAAATTTCTATACAGAAAGAGATGCACACAATTATTGCCAATTTATATGCATACACAGACATACCAATTATTTTGAATGTACAGAGCCACAGTCAGATCTTTATGTAGATGTACATTTTGACAGACATACGTAGAAAAATGCTGGCATACAAATGTGGAAACACAAACATTTTACTTCATAGGCACACACACATAAATAATTGTTTTTAACTTAGAGACACCCACAGACATACAAACAAAGGCAAACATCCAATATAGTATAAAACAGATATAGGTCTACCCTAACCTAAAAGGCAGCACTGGCTGGAGGAGCTTCTCGGGCCTCCAGTGCAGAAGGACAAGATTGGTCGTATGCATCGGCGTCCGTGTCGTTTTCGGCTCCCAGATTTGAGGGGAAGGATCTTTTCTCAGAACACAGACCAGTGCACAGCAATCCAGGTACAGGGGGCAGAGCTCCATTACTGCTATGCGAGCTAGCTCTTTAGACCTCTTAAGCTAGCGGGAACTGACCGGTATTAACCTTTACTGTTGTATGGTTGGATGTGAGCAAAGTAAAATAAAACACCACCTTTGCAGATGTCCTCCAACACCAGGGTTAGGGCTACGATGTGCATCCTCTCCGCTACCTCAATGACCACCTTTTTTGTGTATCACAGGCAACCAGCATAATTAATAATAATGCATCAAACGAGCATAATTTGATTGACTAAAAAACTTGATCTAGTGCTGCAGAATATAAAGTAAGAAAAGACTCGCAAACTTAATTTCACAGGATAAAAATTCAGTGTTATAAATTCAATGTAAAAAAAGTCTGTTTCTAATGAGACTGTATTTCTTCCATACAACCTAATTAAAATGTTGTACACCTCAGGGAGTTAAAGCTGCAAGATCACTGGCTGTGTAGTTTCGCTGAAGGCTTCAGTGGTAATAGTTTCAGGGTAAAAATGGTTTCCGACGCAGGAAGGGGCCTGTGAAATCTAAAACGTTTTCAGTAAAGTTGAGCTGGAGTGTGTTTCTGTTTTTTTCTGATAAAGAAAAATCCACAAAGGCTTCAGAAATGGGATGACTTGCCTGATACTGTTCCTCCTAAATTGACAGACAGCTTAATCCAAGTCTCGCTGTAGACTTCCTGGTTTCTACAGAGGTTTAAGGTCTAAATATACTGTATCAAAGACTATTTAAAAATATAATTCTAAAAAGTACAGAATTATTTTTGTTCACTTTGCTAGAAAATAGAGTTATCATCTTTCAACGGAATAGGTGGGTCAGAGTTTTCCAAACACAATGTGTTTAATGGTATCTGATATTCATTTGTTGTACTAGTTGTACTGAGAGATATTTTTGTTTCAGGTAGAAAAACCTAGAACACTGTGTCAATTTAAAACGCAGGAAATATTATCAAAAGGCTCTCAGACTGTGTGGGTTGTTATGTCAGACAGAGCAACATTGTTAGGTATTATATGTGGCTGTTTGTGTGTGCACAGGTACAAGTTGGTGGTTGTGTGGCCCTCGCTGCTGCTGAGTAAGCCTTGTTCAGCCTGTTTCCTTCCTTATCTCTACACAGAAATAGCATTTTTGAAAGGTGGTACTGGTTAGACATCACAACACAGCAGTTACTAGGCTGTGCTGCAGTCAGGATAAATGAGACGGGGAAAAGATGGTTGAGGTTCATTGAGTGGATCAGATTAGTAAAAAGGTGAGTTTTCTAGTTACCCTAAAAACACTGAGACCATGCTCTATATCAGCATCATTAATGCAATGTTACTTGTTAGCTCACGAGAACAAGAATGCAACATCTTTTAAAGGATCAGCTTGTTAAAAAGTGTTCTCCAAGATGTTAAATATTTATATATATCTGCGTGTGTGTGTGTGTGTAGATATTTATTTTCGTTTTCATGTATTTCTATTGCTCATAAGCCTACGTACTTAAATGAAATGTGGCAGTTTGTTTTAGATCACTCAGTTAATCCTCCTGCTAATTGATAGAGTACTCGATTACTAAAAGAATCGTACCCTGCAGCCCTACACCCAGTTAGAGAAGCCCAGCATACTTTGCAGTGTTCCTCAGTACTTTATCAGAAGGAACCTTTTCTGCCCTTTTTTCTGTCCCCTACATTGGTCTGATAACATTTTAAAAATATAAATAACAGGTCCTATGTCATAAGAGGGCCAAAAAATTCAGTATAAATGAAAAGTTACAATGAATGTTTTCTTTTACGAGCCAAGCAGTCATTCTAAACACATCACACTGATGAGTTATTTCTGTCTGCTAATATCCTACAACAGCACAGTGTAACTCCTCTAGAGGCCTTTTGCTAATTAAGCCCCTTTAATCTTTTTCAGAGTTCAGTTTATGCTCAGATGTGTACATGGGATGTGACTACCCCAATAAGAACGTATCAATGCCTTTTCTTCCGCAGATTTTAGTGAGGAGAGATAACAAGAAGAGTGAGGAAACTAGATCCCTCTCTGGAGGATTCTGTCTGAGAGTCAGGGCAGAAGATACACAAATTACATCCGGAAATAATGACTTATTTTTAGGTAACTGCAGCTCCCTGGATGGTGTTAGCTAAAAAAGAGTTTTTGAGTTTAGCATATTTTTTGAGATGCAAATACCTTTTTGTTTGGTTTTCTGCATAGAAATTAGGTTCCTGCTTTTGGATTTGCTTTCAATTGCTATCTTTCCAGGTTTTTTCTACTAAGCATGACTTGCTTTTAAGGTTTCAAATTGTTTATCAAAGACCAGACAGGGACCCAAGTTTTATCCTGCTCTAAGGTGCAGAGAATAAGGCAGAACCTCTCTTTCCACAAATGTTGCTGCATGCTGCTCGTCAGCTGGACGAAAGAAGGATTTTTCTGTACAACTGTCTTGACATATTTGCTGTCAGAGCAGTCAACGTTCACACATTTAAGGCAACACTGTGTTGAAACTACAGTTGACAACTTGTGAGCGATATTGTCATTTTTAAATCTATATAAATAGAAATGCAAATGTGATTACAAAAGTAGAGCAACAGACTAAAATGACATTTCAGATGCAGCTCACTGGAGAGTTGTGCTAGTTTTAGAAGGGGTCCTTGGGGGCTACCTGGTGCCCGTGGGCATCATGTTGGTGACCCCTGCTCTATAGAGTACAACGCCACTACAAAAAAGGCTTTCTGCAGTGTAGCCACTCAAAATGTGCTACAAAATTCGCTAACTGTAAGATTCAGTACTACATGTCTTAGCAGCAGTAGGAATAATTTGAGTTTTTTTGTTTTAAATTCAGGTTTGTGTAAAAATCCTGTTACATTGCAGTATTTTAATTCAATTTTATGAAATTTGACACAATAGATTTAGACCATAAACATGGCATGGAAAATTTACTGACATTGATTTTGCATTACAGCTCATTGTTTTCTTTCTTTTTTTGTACTTTCTGAATTACTTACCCGTACTGAATTATTTACCCAAGGAACCAGAATGAATTTGTTATAAAACTCCTGAAAGTGTAGAAACCCAAATTTATGTGGCGTAACTGGGCTTCATAGTATGAAAGAGAGGAGTCGGGACTGAAACTGTCACGGCCCATTCTACACCTCATTGGATGCTGTTTGCCATTTAGCTTCAGACACAGAGAATGAGGGACATCACCTAAAACATCAATCAGAGATTAGTACCCAGAGAGAAAAGTAAACCATAAAAGTGATTGTAAAAACAAGACCAAACTGATTTATATTAACCCAGACCACACCGGGTATCTCATCTCTTCCCTATAGGAGTGCATTTGCTGGCGATTTACCCATCTATGTATGTTAGGGCTGGGCAAGTTAAGGCGTTAATTTCGCGTTAATTCATTAGACTATTAACGGCGATATTTACTTTGTTGCGCATTAACGCATGTTGCTCACATGCTTTTATTTTGTGAAGGTCTGTTGCTGCGGTGTAGGGGTTTGAATCAGAACAGTTTTGTGGCGATAATGCGGCAATAACCTCGCTGTCAGCCAAGCCTCGGATTCAAAGAAGAAGAAAGGTGCTGGCCGGAAAAAAACAAAGCCGACATGCGGAAGGCGGTGTTTCCCACGGGAATTTGCTTAGGCGAGGCGGTGAGTTGGCGAACGGAACAAGTTTTTTGCGGAGCGGGGTCTGCATCGACGCCGTCGGTGAAGTCGCTTCTCGTTTCCAAGTATCCATGTGTTTTTGCCTGTTTTTCCCTGCCATTCACTATATGCACGCGAGAAAGCAACAACAAAAAACCGCGTGTTAACGTCAAATAAACATGCAAGCATATCGAGTTAGCAAGCATTTCAGTTTAAAGTTCTTCCAGCATCGAATATGACAGAAACAAGTTAGTTGTAACCACTGCCAAGTTAAACTTTGGTATTGAACATAAAATGGTAATGCTGCTCCCTGCGGTTACCTCAGAAATTACCTGTTTTTGGTAGATTTTTTCCCCATAAAGAGAATTTCCTGTCAGTGGCAATAAGCTTTAATTTATTATTATTGCTATTTTTTGTTTTACATGTTTAAGTTGAGCTTTACACTAAATATGTGTTACTGATAAGTGCTACAAATGTTACAACACTTTTGTTCATATGGCAGCAGAACAATAAAATAAAAGTGCTCTTTACACTACTTTTGAATTAATTCTTGGAGTTTGTAAATACAATGCGATTAATCATGATTAATCAGGCAAATTATGCGATTAATCGCGATTAAATATTTTAATCGTTGCCCAGCCATAATGTATGTAAAAAAAAAAATAATTATTGCATGCAAAGAATGTTTAATGTCTTTTTTTGAATACAAGCAACATTTTTCCTGAAATTATAAAAGATTTTACTTGTTCAACACTTATTTAATTTGAAGTCTTAGCAGCTGATTCAGATTTAGATTTTTGTTTTTATTATACTTCCATCACTATTGTACATCTGCCTTGCATTTTAGTGGCATAGAAAGATATACCTATATAAACTCCAGCTTTGCCTCCTGATAAATCTGGAGCTGTATCATGCACATTGTGATCCCTAGCAGAATCAGATTTGGGACTGGTCAAAAAATAAGCTTCACTAACTAGAGACAACAAATATGCTGGTACTGCTTTGCTAACGATGCTACAGAGTCGATGCAGGTTGTATCCAAATGTGACAGCAGTAACCTACCAATAATTTTACTTAATCTAATGCAACATTATGCAGATGTTCTGTCTGCACTGATGACATTTCACTGGCCTCAGGAGACTAAAGGGCCAACTGACGAAAATGCAGATGCCTCATAAATGGACTGATCTTATATTGTGCTTTTCTAGCCATTACCAAGCACTCAACGTTGTTTTAAAGTGACTTGGATCCCCCCGACTACACTCACGAATGCTTACAATTCTATACCAATATGCAGACTGACTAATTGCCTGGAACAAACAACTTTCAGACAGCTGGCTGCCTGGATAGATGGACTGTTTCCTGCAGGACCTGAGCAGTCCTTGAAAACGCTTACATTTTATTCCAGACTGTGTAGGAATCCTGTAAATATGGTCTTCTTTGTTATATATTCATCTGTTTTGAGAGCTTGAAAAAACTATCAAAGTTGTAATTTGAAAGGCATCTGGTCTTGTCACCAGTGTTCTGCCCTCTCAAATTACTCAGCCTTAGATCAATTGGACAGAGTGCATCTGGATACTTGATCAGCTTCACTTTAATCTGCATATTGTTTGAAGCTTCATTTAAGACAGTAGATCAACTTTCCTTCCTTCTGTGATTCTTTAATTTAGGAACTGAAGGGAAAAGGAAAGGAGATTACAGTTTACCACCCCACACATTTACTCTGGCTTCTCCCTCCCCATCTGATCTCAAGTCTTTTGTGTCACAGTGATATCTCACATTTCAGTACACCCATTAGCACTCACACAGAGGGTTTACCCTGGCTGAAATATAAGGAGCTTGACCTGTAAGAAGACAAACCCTGACCTGTTATGTGAGCAGGATGAAATTCTGAAAGTGGCCATCTATAACACAAGAAATACATGTCTGCACCGCATCACATCTTTTCTTCTGTCTGTGTGTTTTACAGAGAGGCAGAATCATGCCCGAGAGCGTGTGAGAGACGCTGAGCTGTCACAGTGGGACGCTTTAGTCATCATGTCAGGAGACGGACTTCTACACGAGGTACAGAAAGACAAAACCTATTAAAATGACAATAATTATAATTATTATGACAGTAAAGCGGAGTACACTCTGATTACATTTGGAAATCGGCTCCTCGCTGCAAATGAGAGCCTCGGTTTAGGGGAATGTTATGTATTTGAACAACATGGATGAGATCGTTCCAGGAGGCCGGCTTGGGACGGCTCAGGGATGTTAACTACCCGACCTTTCAATCAGCTCCCCATGAAAAGCTCCGGCTGTAGAGACCGCAGCAGTTACAAGTTGCAACGACACCGCCGACGCACACCGTTTTTTCCAAGTTTCCCTGTTTCCCAGTAATACTGGGGCCAATTAAAAAACTATTTCTCTGGGCAATCTGAACCGGATAATAATCCACTCATCATCATTTGCCAGCTGGTCAGTAGGATCTCTGCATTCATCCATCAGTGATGTCCTCCAGCTGTGCCAACACGCTGCCACTGTTCAACAATACACACAACTTTACGTAGCTATTTATGGACATGTGTGATCGTCTCCTTCTCGTCACATCCGTTTTGTTGAAAATGAGTCTGCTGAGCTGACCCCATTTTATTTTTCTATGAAAATTAAAAAGCTTGTTAGATAATTCCCATGCAATACATGGGCCTCGGCACACAGACCGATGACTATTTACATCCACATGTGACAAAAACCGAGGAATATTCAGTTTACATCTGATTGAGGTTATGAGGTTACGTTATTGCATTAGGCCAAATGTGATTCTATTTATTTGTAGGGACTTATATGAAAGGTCAAACTTGGGAGAAAACATCAGGTTCAATGCTTCTTGGGTTACATAAAACTGAATGGAGTTATATTTTGGTGGATTTGGGTGAGTTTTAGTGCTTTGTAGTTTTTAATTGTCGATTAAATACGTTTGTGTTGCTGCTGCACATTTTCACGACAGGTCAAAAAATTGCACGGATTACCGCACACTTTCACGCATGTTTGTTTTTTGTACATGCCAAATTGGGTGTTAAACATTGCTCCGCATGAGGAGCGATTTGTGAGACTAAAGGGGCAACAATGAGACAAGCCAAAAAACAGGACTGGTCGGTGTCACTAATGGTAGCATGAGGCGATACCAGGACCCTACAGAGGCTGTACAGGCAGTCCAACTCCACCAGGATAGATCATCAATACGAGCCATTTTCTGAAGGTTTGCTGTGTCCCCAGCCCAGTCTCAAGAGCATGGAGACTCCAGGAGACAGACAGTTAATCAAGGACAGCTGAACAGGACTGTTGGAAGTCCTTAACCCATCAGCAGGCCCAGTATCTGCTCCTTTGTGCAAGGAGGAACAGGATGAGATCTGCCAGGGCCCTACAAAGTGACCTCCAACAGGCCACTGACATGAATGCCTCTGACCAAATCATTACAAACAGGCTTCACGAGGGCCCAAAATACTCTAGTAGGCCTTGTGCTCACTGCAAGAGTCCATTGTTAGTCCTTTGTGACATTTTAGGGTTTTTGGAGATTGTGGTTAGATGACCAGACCTGAACATACTGGCTGTTATCTCTCCCCATACAGTGAAATGGCTGATTTTAAACTGAAGATTTCAGAAATTTTCAATTCAGCTTGGAGAATATTCCAAGCAGAAGGAGCAGAGTAACAACAAGCATGCTTTCCCAACTCTGTCCGAATGCGAAGAACTTTCAGGTGGAGAAAATCACCTGCAAGAAAGGATCAAAGAAAAGATACTGTCTCATCGACCAATGTCATGCAATAAGTGTATACTCGCATTCTTTTCATTCACGTCCAATGTGATGACTGTGTAATTTTAATCATTATAGGTAGGAATAAATGTGAGGGTGTCCTTTATTCCTTACCATTTTAGCATATTTTAAAGAACATTTCAAAAGGCAGCTTTTTCTGTTCTATTATATTTCTATAATATTTTTAAATATGTTTTAAATAGACTAAATGGGATTTAATTGGGGATTGTTGTCATACTCTCTGGCATACTTCTCTACAACTCACGTGGACTAAGTGATCGCTTTAATTCAATTCAATTTTATTTATATAGCGCCAATTCATGAAACATGTCATCTCAAGGCACTTTACAAAGTCAAATTCAATCATATTATACAGATTGGGTCAGATTATACAGATTGGTCAAAAATTTCCTATATAAGGGAACCAGTTGATTGCATCAAAGTCCCAACAAGCAGCATTCACTCCTGGAGAAGCGTAGAGCTACAGGGAGAGTTGTCTGCTTTACTCAGACTTCAACAGAACTTGATGGTGATGCAATTCATTTCTTTGGAATCAGGTGTGCTAGAGCAGAGAAACATCTAAAATATGCTGCTGCACTGCTTAATTTTACATTGTTTCCTTTTCTTCTTACGCCAATGGGGTGGGACTTGGAAGTCCCACAGTATTATAACATCTGAACAAAAACACCCAAAATATTATGATATTCAAAACAAGTAGCAAAAAGTAGTTTTTCAAAACATTTTAGGTATTTAAACCTTTTTACACAGCTGACTGACAGCTTCCAGCAGCTGTTCAAGGAGGGGAGTGGTGGCCTAGTGGTTAAAGCCGAGCGCTAACCCACAGACTGCCACTCTGGGTCCCCAGAATGGGATGGGTTAATTGCTGAGGACACATTTCATTGGAATGTAAAAGTTGAAGTGACAAATAAAGATGATTAATTTTTCTGTCATGCAGCTCAGCTGGACAGATCCCTGAACATTCTTCAATGTCAAGTCATAAAAGACTCTCAAGTCATGGCATTGGTATGGTGAAACGTGCTGTGGTTTGAAGACATGCCTTTTTAAACTGTGGTATACCTACCAGTACATGCCTACTGACTGTACCTTGTGGGCTGCAGTGCTACAAATCTCATGATCCAATCAAAGAAGATAAAAGCTTCAGAGTCTGAAACATCAAGAAAATGGTGCATATAACATTGATCAGCTAGGATTATCTAAAATGATAACAGCTCAAACATGACAGCATTAGAGATGCTCTGAAAAATGCACTTCTAGGGTGCACTGACAACAATACTCTTCTAAGTAGAAGTAGTTACTCCAGGAAGAAGGATCAAAGTCAGCAGGTTGCAGTATCATGTGTCTATAGGTAACAAGCATGGATAGTGCTGTTTGAGTAATGCTAGCTGCGCTTAACCTGACTCATGCCAGACCTATGTTGCTCCGCCTAGCTCCACTCACATACATCTGGGACATCGCCCATAGAAAGTGATTTCTCCAACCAATTTTATGGTCTGGCCAATCAGGACACAGGGCTGGAATTTCATAGATGTGACGTAGTGGAGACGCGACCATGACGTGAGACTGTTTTGATAGAAATCGAGGAAGCAAGCGTTAACATTGATGCTGTTATTTCTTCCGTGTTGTCCAAGCTACCTAATATTGTTTCATTAAAAGAACATCAGAGAACGGCTCTGAAGGCTTTTGTTGGTGGAAATCATGTTTTCGCCCTTCTCCCGACCGGATTTGGCAAGTTTTTTTTTCCGGGGCGGTTAGCGCGAACCATATTAGGAGGCCTTTAGTCCTCAACGCGGTCGGCCCGGGATCGACTCCGACCCGCGGCGCTTTGCCGCCTGTCTTTCCCCCTCTTCCTGTCAGCTCACTGTCAATAAAACGCGTGCCACTAGAGCCGCAAACACATAAAACACATTTTTTTTTCCTGCGTCGCTCTCATCAGCGTCATGGGTTAGCTTCGGTGTGAGTGGTTGAAATAGCACGTCGATAAATATGACAGACAAGTGGCTTATCCAATCATATGCAAGGATTTTTGATAAGGCCCAGCCTTCAATAAAGGCAATTCCTATGGCGGTGTCCCAGATGTATGTGAGTGAAGCTAGGCGGAGCGACATGCGTCTGGCTTGAGTCAGGTTAAGCTGCGCTAATCGTCATATAAGACATCTGCTTTACAGTGATTATACAGAACAATGTCACTTTTGTTCATAAGGAAATTACTGACCACTTATGACAGGAAGGCTAGAAAAATAACTTTTGTAGCTATTTTTATACCTTCTGATATTATAGGTCTTAAAAAAATCAGAACCTCCTGCAAACTTTATCGGTAGGTCAAGGCTTCACAAACACCTGAGATGTAAAACTGGCTTCGATATTCAGATCTGTGCATCTCTAGTCAGCATTAATCTTTCTCAAGTTACTGAAAGCATATTCACTAACATGAAGCAACCCATTAGCGAAAACTGAGGAAGTCCAATATAAAGTCAGCCTGAGATTGTTGCACAGACATGCTTTGTAATGTTTATTTTGAAAGAAATTTGGTCGAGACTCAAGATATGATTTTTTTTCTTTGTTTAAACTCCTATGAATCAGACAGAGTGAAAAGCGGTTCCACAGGAAAATAACCCTAATATAACACATGCCTAGCAGCATGCTAGCCACAGCTAATCATACAACATTAATGTGGAACACCGGTCACGCTAAGACCAGTAATACATTTAATGTATTAAATGAAATTATAAACAAACTTTATTTTATTAACCTGTTGTAATTCATCATGAAGGCCAGGGTGTCGGTCCTTGAGATGTTTGGCCTAGTTTGTTGAGCTGCTCGACTTCGTTGCCACCACTTTAAAGCACTGTTTGCATACAGGCTTGTCAAGATCTTTGGGTTTCCCTTCTTTGTCTGCCTTGTATGCAGAATACTTACTATTGATATTATGGTAAATTAGTATTGAATCCAGATACAGTGTTTGAGTATTGATACGTTTCAGAGTATCAATATGTTTGACAAACCTAGCTGTGGAGCTGTATTTGACTTATATCAGGTATATAATTTCAAATAGAAATTGTCTCAATGTCACTCTGGGCTTATTAATAAATTAAAGAGTTAGGTTATTGGTTTATTTAAAAAAAACTAGTTTTCTAGAAGGTTCTAGACAAGCTATTGGTACAAACTTCATACTGTAGCTTTTGTTGTTGTCACATGAACTAAGCCCCTCCCCTCTAACACTTTACGCTGAGATGTTAACTCAAACAAGCTCTTCATCCAATGGGTCCGAGAATCCATGCGTACGCTCATTTTGGAAACGGCGGAAATTAGCAGCGTAGATGGTGAAGTGGTAAATTGCAGCCAAACAGCATCATGATTCCTCTTAGACATTCAATTTCACTCCATATCAGACTTAATCATAGTTCAACTTTATCAGAACCATCCAAAACGGCAGTGTTATGCAGGTGATAAGTTTTTGGTGATTGACAGCTTTGTTCCTCCTGGACACATTGTCACCCTGAGGCATGCTTTTGGGCATGGAGCCGCTTATTCTGTTGTTTTGGTTTTGGAGTCCTCTCCCTAATCAGATATTGAGCTGTCTGTTTATATTACAACTTGTTCTCCCTGCAGAGTGGATTTTACACATCATGGTTAGACTTATAAAACTCATTACTAACATTTTCAGTCATTATAGACATGCAAGATTATTGCAGATGCATGAAAATCATTTCATATTCTTAATCATCTAATTCTTTAACACATATGGCTGGTTTATATCTGCAAAAGAAGAAAATGAATAAAGACTTTTATTTTACTTCTTCAGATGAATTTGGTTCTGAACCTTAGATTATGTTAATGTAGCTATCATTACTCTTTAATCTTTTATTAATTTCTGTGTGAACACATCGATCCAATCTCACCTGCCAGGTCATTCAACACTTTACTGAAGCTATTCATATTTATCAGCATGGAAGTGAGGTAGACACAATACAGGAAAGTATGCAGTGGTGAAATCAGTGTAACGGTATTCTAAAATGTAAAAAAAAAAAAAGAAAACGTATTAATGTATGTTCCTAACGTATCAATTAATTGACATTTCATAGCCATCCTGTGAGGAGTGAGAGAGGTCTGTGCTTCAGAAAATTACCTAATCCAAGCTGTGTCTTCTGTATATCAGGTGATAAATGGTCTGCTGGAAAGACCCGACTGGGAGGAGGCCATCCGCACACCGCTGGGTATCCTTCCTAGTGGATCAGGCAATGCCTTGGCTGCATCTGTACATTACTACTCTGGGTAAGTCACATGCAGAAACAGAAATGAAACCAGATGTCCATGTACTACTAAGCATTTTTTCCCTTCTTGTATTATTATCTGAGCTTTTGCTGCATCCTTTTTGCACATTTTAAAGTTTTTTTTTTATAATCCATACAGAGCAGAGTTATTTTGCAACTTTAGGAAAAAAGACAGTTTAAAATGTTGAAACTTTTATTAATTTATCGTTCATATCATTTAGCTACTTGTATCATATGTGTTGGTGCGCTGTAAAAAAAAAAACAGCAAAGAGTTCAAGAGAAACTAATCAAACCACACAGTTAGCACAGTAGTGTGGCCCACATACTTTACGCTGGTATACACAGTTAGATCATCCTATCAATGACTGAAACCACACTGTGTTGAGTAAATTGAAATTTGGCTAAAATTTTCATCCAAAGCTCCATCAATTTGAGTCACCTTAGGTAATCATGGAGACTAGCTGGCTGTTTTTTCCATTTGTACAAATAAAGACACAAGCTGTGAGTGTGGGGCTTTTGGTCATTTAGTTTAGTTGAGGCAGTTTTAGGTTGTGCTCAGTATTTTTTCAACGCCGTCTAATAACAGGTATCCCTGCTGAAGTGGAAGCATCGTGGCCAGCTACACCTAGATAGATGACTAGCAGCCCTTTGTGGTGTCACTGCAGGTAAAGCTGTGTTTGAACAGCTGAGGCTCCGACGCGTATGCTCCGGTCCGGCTGTCAGACTACGATGCATTTCTCTAATGTCTATCAATTATTAATAGTTTGTCCATCTGTGGACGTTAATTCATCCAGAACAAAGAGAGACGTTCAAGGACAGAAAATGCAGATTATAAAAATTATTTAAACTCTCAATAATAAGAATACAATTTTTTATTTAAAAGTTCCTTTCAGAGCACCCGGGGACACTGCACAAATCTAACAAAAACCTGATAACAACCCACACTAAAAAGTCTCGATGAACAGGCAATTAGTGAGTAGGCTTTCTTGCACAGATGTGTTTTGTGTGAAGTGAGAGAAAGTGTCACTATTGGGGATTTCCGGAGGGAGAGAGTTCAAGAGTTTGGGAGCAGAGCGGGAGTAAGCTCTGCTGCCCGTGGTGCTGAGGCAGGAAGGAGGAACAGTGAAGTGAAAGGAAGAGGAGGATCTAAGGGTACGAGAAGGAGCAGTGATGTGAAGGTCAGAGAGGGTTGGGTGGAGCGAGGTTGTGGATGTGTAAGTACACATTCAAGGACACAATCAAGTTCTGCTCGCACTGTAGACGCACTCCAGTCAACCTAACATAACTTTTCATCATACCTTTCCTGTGGCTTATTCCGTTTATTAAGGTGCTACAGAAAGTGCTGACTATAGAATAATGTCGGGCTGCCCCTCCCCCACCTGTTGTTGCAAACTTCCAGTCAGCTGACATTGCCTATGAACTGCAGTAGGTGTTTATTGATTTAACAATAAATCTTGCAGGTAACACTCCTATAATTGTCCTAATCAGTACGTAATAATAGCAGCTGTAGGTATAGTTGGATCCTCTTTGTTGTAATCAAAGCAACATGATTATGTTAAATGTTTTTGTGCTAAATCTTTGCGTCAATACTGTAATGCTGTTGGGATTTCCATGCACACTGGTCTGCTCTCATGTGTCAGCTCAGTGCAGGTAGTGGGTGCACTGCTTTAATGGATCTGCATCCTGGCCTGGAGGCTTTTTTAGCTCAGCTTGGCAACACAGTTTGGTTTGTCGTCACTTGTTAAAGTTATATCTGATTTCTCTCAGAACAAAAGCTAGCACTCCGTTTCTTTTTAGGCCACTTTTCTGTTGAAGCTGAGGTAAACTTTGTGTTATTCTCTCATGGTTATCCGTTGTATTCTCTTTGAATCTCTGTGTTTGTGTTTGTCGAGCAACTTCTATTTAAGTGTGTGATTTGTTTTCTTCTTTCTGCCCTGGGATTCCAGAGAACAGTAAAACCGAGCCGAATAAAGTAAGCAGAAAGTAAACTGAGATAAAAAAGATGCTCTTTCTGGGGATTCTTTTTCACCCAAAGAGCCAGATTCATTTATCACCTGGACGGATCTGCCAGTCAGCTTCACATCAAACAATGCTCTTCTGTCCAGAACACCAGCTACAATAGGAGGAAGGGACCAGACTCTGCATTGTTCACTCTCCTCATCAGAAAGCACTCCAGAAAATGTGTCTGTTGTCCAGTTCTGGCCTGAGCCAGATTGCATTTGGTATTATTACCAGCTGAACACTGGCTCCACTGGAGCTTTGAGAATTAAGTGAAGGGCAGCTAAAATGTGTCTGGTGGTATGCAATGAACTATGCACAATCTCCCTGGCTCAGCCCTTTCTGTGTACAAACAGAACAAGCAGCACGGCAGAGGATCCTCCTCAAGCTGTAGGAGTTTAGTCTGCTCGTGGTTTCCAAAGAGACTGAAGGAACATTTTTGAACTGTCTGGAACTGAAGTCTGGACTAGATAGATCCTGTAAATAAATGATCCATTTTACCGATTGCATCACATAACAATCAAGAGGCTGGCACATTTTTAAAACATGTTTGCTATGCAGAATTTCTGTTTTGACTCCAGGTTGATTTTACTGGCAGCAGCTTGTTAGCAGGAAGTTTGGACAGGGACACATTTCCAGTCTGTTGCATCATCTCTGCTCTTTGGAAACGTTGGTGAAATGTGGGGAACGAGTACCTTTAAAGATACACTAGAGTAATCCTGTTTGATGGGGAACATTTCAGAAGCTGGAACCTTTTTCTGTTTCATCATGTGATGAAGGTCAATAGTGCAGACATTCTGCATTGTCTCTTTAACACAGACACAATGACTCGTCACAATCAGAGCGACATGACTGCAATATTTTCTTGGTGCCACTGACTGTACAGCTACTGAACAGTTTAGAAATTATTCACCTTAACTCATTTTATGCCAAGTCAAAGCAGACCTCGTGTTTCCTTTTGCTCAGATGGAATGTTAAAACATAAATGGTGATTTTGTGACCAATTTTGGTAAAGCTTTTACCTGCTGACCTAAATTTAACCTGACTCTGAACTACAAATGAAAGTAAAGTACTAAATTCAGTTAAAAGGAACTACTAAATAATTCCTTATTTTGTATTTCAAAATCAATTTCAATAACTTCCTTTTTTTTCCGGACACATGAAAAAGTTGAAGTCACCATATCACAAGATATTCTATTTTGATCAGGTCCATTTGAAATTAATGACAGTGTGCCTTAATATTAAAGAGAGAAAAAACCTTTGATTTACTGTTATGTATTAGACTGTTAAATTATTTATGGATTTATTTTAACTATATAGAAGCCTTGAACAGCTTTTTTTTATCATGAACAAGAGGCCATGTCACAAGATATGTGGAAGAGGGAGCAGTCTGTGTCACACAGCTCTGCTGTTAAATAGTTTCCCTGGTATTTAAATAAAAACGCTAAATAATTTCAGAGTTGGAACTTGAAACCGCCTTTATGCAAGGCAAGGCAAGTTTATTTGTATAGCTCATTTCAGTAACAACAAAATTCAAAGTACTGTACATGAACAGATTAAAGAAAAGAAAACATCCAGAAGAAAGTACATTGCATTGGAATAGTAGCAATATGTCACGATAAATTGGACTGCAAACTTAATCTAATGAAGTTTCAGTTTACTGCAACAGTTTGAATTGAACATTAACATTTAAAGGCAGCTCTAAACCAATGGTTTTTTTTTAACCTTGATTTAAAGGAACTCAGGGTTTCACCACTTTTACAGTTTTCTGGAAGTTTGTTCCAGATCAGTGGAGCATAGGAACTAAATGCTGCTTCTCCATGTTTGGTTCTGGTTCTGGGAGTGCAGAATAGACTTGTGCCAGAAGACCTCAGTGGTCTGGAGGGTTTATACGCTGATAACAAGTCTGTGATGTATTTAGGTGCTAAGCCATTCAGGGATTTATAGACTAACAGAAGTATTTTAAAGTCTATTCTCTGAGATACAGGGAGCCAGTGTAAGGACTTTAGAACTGGGGTGATGTGCTCTACTTTCTTAGTCTTAGTGAGGCAGCAGCGTTCTGGATCAGCTGCAGCTGTCTGATCAACTTTTTAGGCAGACCTGTATAAACACCATTACAGTAATTGATTCGATTACTAAGGCATAGAATAGTTTTTTTCAAGATCCTGCTGAGACATTTGTCTTTTAATCCTGGAAATGTTCTTCAAGTGATAGAATGCAGACTTTATAATTGTCTTTAGATGCCTTTAGAGGTTCAGGTCTGTGTCCATCACTACACCCAGTTTTGGGCCTGATCAGCTTACTAGCAGAAGCTTTGTGCTAACTCTTGATCGCTCCTCCATTAGTACAAAGGTTATTACTTAAGTTTTGTTTTTATTCAGCTCAAGGAAATTTTGGCACACCCATGCATTGCTTTCTTCTAAACATTTATTAAGTGCTTGAACTGGTTCATAGTCACCTGGTGACATGGTGATATAGAGCTGTGTGTCGTCTGCATAGTTATGGTAGCTGATGTTGTTGTTTTTTATGATCTGAGCTTGAGGGACCATGTAGATACTGAATAGGAGGGGACCCAAGATGGACCCTTGGGGAACCCCACATGGGATTTTTGTTGCCTCAGATGTAAAGTTACCTACTGACACAAAAAAGTTCCTGCACAGGAATTTCTTATTTTTCCAACACTTCCATGTAAAACACTGGCTGGCTTACTGCCTACCCTATGGCAATCCTTGAGGGATAATTAACTGGCATGTTATGGATAAGAAAACATATTTCTACACAGCAATGATGAAACCAATTTTTATTTATACTTTTCAATTAAAGACAGAGTACAATAAATATAATAATATCGATATTATTGATGTTACAATAAGTAACGCAAAAAGTCAGAGGTGAAAAGGAACCTCTGGAAACACTCAGCATTGTGTTCCAGGCTTCCAGGAGTGTTGCTACATCTGCTTATTATCAGCGATTTTGGGCTTGATCATTTGTTTAGAGGCAATGGTTTCTTGTTTCTCTTGCATCGTTGCAGCACATCCTGTGCAGCGCTGCACACATTTGTCATGTGTGTGCTTGCAGCAGCTTTTGACTAAAGATGTGTGACACAGACTTAGGGACAGCCATTGGTTAGCGGAATGAGTTTGTGAAGCTAGCTTTTTGGTGAAGCTAGCTTTTTGGTAAGCAATGTCCGCCACTGTCCTGAAATCCAGCAGTTTAGCTCCAGGGGGTTCTGAGAACTACTTTTTTTTACTTTTTTTACTCCAAAGTAAGAGTCTCAAGGATGCACACAGGGAGGTGCAGAAACCTTTACAGGTCACCCAAAATAACAGATTTTTTTCAGCAGATGATGACATCACCTGGATCGTGATTCAAAACAGAATTCAGTTTGATGAAATCTGTTGTGGAGTTTGATTATCAAGAGAGCTGGATTTTTATCTGATTAAAGGCTAAATTAGCACATCTTCGAATCGGGCAGCTTGTTCAGATAGCTGATGTCCAGTTTTGTTCAGTAATCCACTCATCCGTTGTTTCATTGCTGTTATAACACTTACCCTATTATCTGAGTCAGAAGAATGTCTGATCATTTTGGCATTCAAGTGCAAGACTTGCTTTGCTTTATTAGTTGCAGGATTCACCAAGTTTTAGATAAAATCTACAGAATGTATATTCATGTCATGAAGTAAAATGATTAACATGGCTGTTGTAATAAGCTTTATCTTCTCCTCTCCTTCAGAGTCTCTCAGGTCACCAGCGAGGAGCTCCTTGTCAGTTGCGGTTTCCTGCTCTGTAAAGGACTGGTGTCTCACATGGACCTGGTCTCCCTCCATCTGTCGTCCGGCGATCGCCTCTTCTCCTTCCTCTCCCTGGCCTGGGGCTTTGTGGCGGACGTTGACGTAGAGAGCGAGAAGTACCGTCACGCTGGAGCCGCCCGGTTCACCGTTGGCACGCTAGTGAGGTTGGCGTCTCTCCGCATCTACAAGGGTAAGCTGGCTTACCTTCCCGCCAGCAGGGGGCGCAGTAAGGACAATGTTTTGCAGAAAGGCGCGGCAGCATGCTGCAGAAATCCAGCCTCTTGCTTGAAACCGTCTTCTTCTCCGAAACAACCATCGGAAGATTCCTGCCCCAACACCTGCCACTCCAACAACTCCCTGAAACTGAGGAGGACGGAGGGTAAATCTGCCCAAAGTGCCACCAAGGACCTTCCCGGCCCTCCTGACACCCTGCTGCCACCTCTGGATCAGCCACTGCCGTCTGACTGGGTGCTGGTGCCGGAGGAAGACTTTGTCCTCATGCTGGCCATGTATCAGTCCCACCTGGCCGAGGACCTTCTGGCAGCTCCTGACGCCCACTTGGACGATGGAGTCATTCATCTTTTCTACGTCACAGCTGGGATATCTCGCAATGCACTGCTTAGACTGTTTTTAGCTATGGAGAAGGGCACGCATCTGCATACAAACTGCCAACATCTGGTGCACGTTAAGGTGCAGGCACTCAGACTGGAGCCAGGTACAGGCAAAGGGATCATAACGGTGGACGGAGAAGTGGTGGAATACGGAGCGATACAGGCCGAGGTGCACGGAGGCCTGGGGAGGCTGATCAGTGGATGAGATGAGCGGACGGCGGCGGCAGCTTTCATCCCTGCTGTATGAAGTTAAAGCTGCTTAACGAGCACGTTGATGTCAGACATGTTCAGGTGCAGGAGATCTTCAGATCATGCTTCATCTGAAGATGCTGTGATGTTGGATGTAACAGCAAGAGAGTCAGATTGTGTAACCAAACATCCTAGTGATACATTTATCTTTTATACCATCACATATTAGGGTTAGAAGTCTAAAAAACAGCATTGTCTTTGCACATTAGATTCACTCTTTAGATTCAAAGCAGCAGTTTGGTCTGCCTTAAAGTGAACTGATGGAACAGATGTTGCATAAATGCTCTCGCTGGATGTAAATCAGCTCTGAATGGCTCTATGCTACCCACAGAGACCATTTGAAACCGATAAAAGTTCCAGAAGTTGCAGCATTTTCAGGAGGAAACAGGAGCTCAGACATCCATGCTGACAGCAGCGAGACTTGTACTGATACCAATAAGCTCAACGATTATACTACCGATCGTTAGCATTTATATCAATCAATTTAAACCTGCCAAGTGTGAACACACGCTTAAAATCCAGTGTTTACCCAGGCAGCGGCAGGGGAAGCGAAAAGCCGTTGTTGTGTTAAACAGATGCAGGGCCTCGCAAAAGTATCGCTATTTCTTTACATTACAGCAACAAACCTGGATGCAGTTGATAATGTTTTGTGATAGACCAACACCAAGTGTGGCCTCCCTGAGGCCAAATGTCTCAACCAGCTTTGTACATATAGAGACGTAATGTTGCTCACACATAAGTCATTCGGGGCTAAGCTGTAACTAGTGCATCCCTTGGTCTCCATGATGCTGTTTGTTCTACATCAAACCTCACAGGACAGCAGGACTTATACTGAGATGAAATAACACGCAGACAGACTTCATTTATTACTGACTTCTAAAGGCAGCTGGTTGCATCTTGATTTTTTTTAGTGGAATCAGACTGAAACTGTGTAGTATTTGACTTTCACTTTACCTCTCTGCACTACGACATGTTGCTGTTTCCACAGACCATCCCACTAAAACACACTGTGGTCTGTGGCACCAGTTACAGGGTGTGAATACTTCTGCAACATAAGGCTGTTCCACCGGACTAAACAGTGTGCTTCATTAATCAACACACATCCATCACCGTGTTTCTCTGATCTTAACCAAGCTTTAAAATTTATGAAATATTGATACGTCTATTTATTGAATATTAAACACTCCGTAGCTCTTTCTGAGTGCATTACTGGAGCTAAAAGCCAAACAGACTGAAGTGAATCATGTCCATCTTTAATCTGCAGCGACTCTTATTGTTAGCTGCTGCTGCACGGCAGCCTCAGCTCAGTCTTATGCAACAGCAGAGGATTAGTTTCATGGCTTTATCGGTGCTCTACAGGGCAATGCGGACTGCATGTGTGAGTGTGCCTCCAACACCCACAAGTCCCCGACTCCGCTTTAACCCAACAAATCGCTGCTACAAGTCGCTGTTTGTGCTCCGCGTTAGTCTCCTCCTGTGGAGCAGAGCTGAGTGAGCCACAGACAGAAAACCGATGCTCCAGAATAGTAAACCAAACAGCGTCTGAGTATTCAGAGGGGATCTCACTGGAACAGCTTCTGTGGCTCCAGCAACTCGTATCCCAGCTGATGGTTTTTGCTTTTTAAATGCATCAGTGAGTTTTCATGCTGCTGCACCCTTCGCTGCATTCCAAGACTCATCTGCTCCTTCTGTTCATCTGCTGTTTTACATCCTGCCATCCCCTGCTTCCTGCACCGCTGTGCTCTGCACAGCAGCCCCGGCCGTCACCGCCCAGGCGTCTTTAACATTAAGCCGTAGTAGTTGGTGCCTCTAGTTGCACACACATCTTTATTGTCATATTGTCAATATTGTATATCGTTCTGTGTTTTCTTCAGACCACTGACTGCTTGACTGTTTAAGACCAAATTTCATCTGCAATGTGCTTGTCGAGACATAAAAGTGGCCCGTGCGGCCGGTGCATGCTGAGTTTAAACGGCGTGAGCTCATGAAGGTGGGCGCTTGACCTTTGCTTCTTCCTCTCAGCTGCTATTTCAGGAGACAGAGGTCTGCAGCAGCACAGCGTGAGGTCACACTGTGGAGGACTTCCTCACTCTTACCTTAGTTATGTTTTCCTCCTGAAGGTCTCACAGCTGAACTTCACTTGCTCTACTTTGTTACAACACACGTTTTAGAAAGAACTCCACCTCCACGCAGACCACGTCCATTTTCCGTGAGCTGGAGCACATGTTTGGTTTGTTAGGGTTCCTTAACTTGTTTGTTGTGCCTTGAATCTGCTGCCTCCTGGTGGCTAAAATCTGCTGCTGCACCTACTTATTTGTAATGCCTGCTGAGTTTCTTTTTATCTTTATAGTTTCTTTCATTATTGATCAAAGAAACGTGATTTTATTTTTGAAAGTAATTGCAGTGATGTCTCTAGAAATCTGCTTTGAGCTTTAAACCCAAGCAAGCCGTCAAACCATCTTGTCTAGTGCTATAGTATATTTGAAAGGGAACCAACAGTCCACACCAGAGTCCAGCGGGTCTTCGTGGGTCAAAGTGACAGTAAAGGTTTCCTTTGAGTGAGGGACCCTGCTTCCCTCTGCTATTGTTTGTTCACATGTTTAAGCTAATGGTTTGAATCTTTCTCTGGAAAATTGACAACTGAATGAGTCTTATTTTTATTTAAAGAAATCTATTTTTCTGATTTTAGACGAATGTCTGTATGTTTTCTAATAAATTAAAGAATCTGCACGAGTGTTTTTGATTATAAAAATCCAATAAATTAAAGACAAACAGCCTGTTGTCTGCCTTGTTTTCCATTTTTTTCCCTCTTTCATCCACTAAAGCTCTGAACGTTTGGTGCCACATAAAGGTTCAAAACCCAGCTGGCTTTGTCTGCCCATTCATGCAGGTCTGGTGGAGGACAGTAAGAAGGCATCAGCACTGATCTGCATGCGCCCTAAAGGAGAGTCCGATGGAGCAGAAATCTCAGAAATTAGACGGTTTCTGGGTAGATCACCAGCCTCTAGTCTTAGTTGGGAGCCGTTTCCATATTTACAGTTGGCTCTTTGAGACCTTCCAAGCTTGGGAGATCGTTTTAGAAAGTAACCCTGCTGTGAACGTTCTCCCTGGCTTCACTGCTGGTTCCTCAGCTGGACACACATTTATTATTCTGTGACTGTAGAATTATTTAGGAGGGTCAGAGCAGAAGGGGGAAATGTGGGATTTGCTCATTCTAAAAAGTTATTTAAAAAGAAAACGTGGCTCAGTTCAAAACGTTGTCTTAAAACAAAACTCGTCATTTCTTCTCATACGGTTTGAACATATCGTTGATCTTAGTGAGAAACTGAGACCTGTTCTCGATTTTAAACGGATGGCTTTGCAAGTGAAGAATCTAGAAATCTTTTAAGGGTCTTCCTTCCCCTTTACACGACTTTGTGTCAACCAATCACATCGACCCCCCCAACGAAAACCGTGAAAAGGTTCAAGGGACACGACCGCCTCGTTCATTTTGGTTCTGATTGATGTCTCCAACAGTGGGTCGGGTCCAATGGTCTCCAGTATGGGTTTTTTTTGTGTGGAATTAACAGATTTCTGTTTGTTTTTTACCATGCTGCAGATGTGAATAAAAAAAGGCCACAATGTTTTCATGGTACTGCTTGCAAAGTTTAATACATCACTATACAGTCGTCTTAACGCAACAAAGTAAACCATTAAAAAAAAAAAAATGTTTAGTACAGTACACTCAGCATTATGTACATATACGCCCCAAGCATCCAGGTGACCCATCAGAACCCAAGTTTGTGTTAAATATATACTGTATGTACCTGTATGTATATTTCAATAGTCATGATGTCTGTACAGAGAGAATCAGGCTACAAATGATAACTTTATTAGTTCTTTTTTATATATATCAACAACAGGCCACTGTGGAGATGCAGACATCGTACAGTCAAGTTCTTTGTGGAGCCCATCCAAAGAGGCTTAAAGCAACATGATACATGCTTTGGCTGGAAATCAAACTGCTTGCAGTAAAAATAAGAAGAATGGTTCAAATCAGAACAATGTACACAAACACACAGGAAATTCTACACAGGCCGGATTATCCTGCCGGACTTTAACTTGCCGCTTCACATTTTCTGTTTGTTCATGAAAAGATGAAGGTGAAAAGACTTGATTGAGCTGTTGGCATCTATATTGCTTCCAGGCTCAACATGAAGTTATCTTTGATATGATCGACAGCGGTGAGAAGGGGAGAACGTAAACGCGCTGCGGTCTGGGCGCCAACGCCGCCTCGCAGCGTCACAGGCAGACAAACGGCGACAGAGCAAAATCCAGAGAGGACGAGGACACGTCCGGGCCGGGAGTGATGGGACACGGAGGGAAAGCACGGAAGACGATGCAAAACACACACTCATTCATCTTTTTATTCATTTTAAAACGCAGCAGCTCTTGGCTCATACTTCTACTCAGAGGTCCAAAATGGCACAGTGTGCTCTTTATCAAAAACACTTCTCAGCTTCAAAGTCCATAGTTCAAGTACTAGAGAGAGCCGACGCTCTCTGGTTCACGTCAGATCACAGCAAGCACTCAGTTGGTTCCAGACTATGAGAGGCGCAATAATGTGGAAAATGTAAGCTGTCATCTAAAAAGATGTAAACAAAGACTTCTGAGTTCCCCCAGGAAGCACCCAAAGGTGAGTTCACAACACATTCTTCAGCAAAGCAATGAATTCGGTGGTTAAATTGGTACCAAAAAAACTAAAGTGGCTCCACGCTGGATCCAGGCAGGACAGACCTGAGCTTCAAGCTCCCCTTTGTGCTCTGATCTTGCTCCGCTGCCCTGGCTGCCAGGATAAACCATGTGATCAGAGAAAGAAGCCCACCCCCACCGCTTGTTTAACTGCACGTGCAACCAGGAGGAATTAAAACGACACTCAGCATGAGGTGCGGACAGCCAGAAGAAAAAGGTCTTACGGTGCAGTGGTTTTTACTAAGTCTGTACCACCAGCAGGTCTGTTCACCACCTCATCAGGAACTATTCAAGTAAGGCAATGTGTTGACAGGAGATGATGGAATGGATGCTGCTTTTTAACTCTTCAAACTGTGTCCTATGCAGTGATGTAGCGCCACCTTCACGCTATTTAAAAAAAAAAAAAGCAACCCCCTAAATTATCAAAGCACACCCTTCGGCGGCGCAGTCATCACACAGCCAGGGCGGTCTTCCTCGTACAGGTGGTCCGCGTGTAAACGTCGCTTCGCCTTGGTGCTGGGCGAGGAAAATGTCGCCGCGGTGACGGGGCGGGTGAAGCGGCGCCGGCTGGCAGTTGGTCTGTGAGCGGAGGGAATTTGGCAGAAAGCTTCCAGCCAGTAAACGCTGGGTGTGTTTTCACACCTCCCTCCCTGGAGTCAGACCTGGTTCTTGTATTGGTGGTGCAGGATGGCACGGCTGTGATGTCAGGAGTGCTACAGACGGCTGCGGTTCCCCCGGCGGCCTGTAGGAGCTGGGCTTCCAGCGGCGTGGTGACCCGGTGATACCCACCCAGCCAGTGAAAGCAGTTCCAGGTTGGTCAGGTGACAGAGGGGCAGCTCTGGTTGGAGCTCAGTGTGCTTCCCTGCTCTCAGAGGCAGACCAGGGCTTCCACTGTGTGTGTGTGTGTGTGTGTGTGTATGTGTGTGTTAGCCATCACACTCATCTGAGGGGTAACTAAAGGAGAGAGAAACACATTAATGAGGTGGACCTCCATCAGGTGCTGATCAGGTCTGACCTGGTGCTGATCCAACTGCAGAAAGCGTCAGAATGCAGAGGTGAGTGCAGCAGGAGCAGAGAGAACGGAAAGGTGGAGGGTAAGACGGTGGGCAGTGCGGGGGCACAGTGCAGCTCAGGAGGGCTGGCTAGAGGAGCCCCCCTCCCTCTGTCAGTAGTAATCATCCCCTCTAAGACTCAAGGCAGGTGAAAGAGAGGAAGAGAGCAGGGGACAGTGCAGGTGTGTTGGGGAAACGCTGAGGAGGCACTTACTTGTCCTCTGTGTGCTCAGGGACGGCGGCGGCGGCCAGCGCGGCTCGGTACTGCTGCAGCACGCCTCTCACGCTCTTCACGAAGCCCTTGGAGAGCGGGAAGAGCGGGAAGCCGATGTCTGGGTAGCCGCTGCCCTCTGGGAGAAAGCTCCGGTAGCTCTTCCTTCTCTTCTTTGGTCGCACCACTGGCTGGCTCCCCGAGGAGCTCCCCGCCGCCGAGCCAGCAGTGCCGGGCCCTGAATCCGACGTCCCGCCGCGGACCGAGGGGCCGGCCCTATCCCCGCCCGGAGCGACGCCGCCCAGAGTGCTGTCGCAGTCCGAGTTGTGGCTCAGCTCCTGCTGAGCGGCTGCTGTGGTGGACGGACTCAGTCCTGAATCCTCCAGCTCCTCCTCCAGGATGCTGCTGACTGCCGGCGCTCCCTCCTCGCCAGGCTTGCCGGGGCTGCTGTGGGCCACCGCCACCAAACCAGGTAGCAGCTGCTCATCCTTCGGGTGGTGGCTCCTGGAGGAGGAGTGCGCCGCGTGGCCCCGCTCGGCAGCCTCGCTCAGCTCCAGCCACGCCTCCAGGCGGTGCACCAGCCGCCAGCCGCTGGAAGCGAAGTGCTCCTGGATCTCCTGCTTGAAGACCTCGATGGGGTTCTGGAGGAGCAGCGTCATGGACTGCACCATCTTGATCAGCGCCATCTCATTGTAGCAGCGACTGTTCTCGTAGCCCTCCTGCAGACCCCGGTCGCTGTCGAAGCCGGCCTCGTTATAGTACGGCTCGTTGACCAGGATCAGACCTGCAGGCAGACAAGCTCGTCAGCTCCCTGCGACTCCAGCATGTGAAAATACTAAATCTGGCTGAAGCTAGAGTTGTGATGGGTGAAAAGCAGGGTTTACTTTGGAAAACATCAACTCAGAGGAGCTGTTATTGCTGAGTAGTAGTATGTCCAATGTAAGGTTAGCAAAACTGCCCAGAACATAACATTTATGGTTGCTCTATGTGTCCCTTTAATGAAAAAGTGCCTGTTGATTAGCTCCATTAGCTGCCACCACACCTCAAGATGTTAGTCTTCCCACAGAAACAAGTTTAAATTCAGTTTTCCACATAGCGTGGGTAAACTTTAAGAGGGCGTCTTTGTTTTTGCACTACTCCGTTTAGGACAGATTTGTGGCTAATAGCTGTCTTATGAGCAGCAGATCCTTGCACCTCATCCCGAGTTACCATGGGCCTCTTAGCTGCTTCTCTGAATGACGCCTTTCAGTTTAGGTGGACTAAATTTAATCAGGCCACTTGTGAAGCCAACTAGTAACAGTACTAGGTAACAGTAAATTGGGCTGGATACAGATTCTTGTTACATTTTCTGATTTTAACTTATCCACGGCCTTTTTCCTAAACTTTACTCTATGTTAGTCAATTGCATAAATGCCCCCTAAATACTCTGGAGTTATAACATGTCAAAATGCTTAAGGGGTGTGATTTTTTTTTCCACTGAGGAAGGAGGAGAGACTTAAATACAAGTATTTAAGAAGTGTTTCACTTGACTAATAACTTTGAACACCATGTATTAAATATAAATATGAAAATAAAGCCATGTTTGCCCTTCTGAGCAAACATCAACATATAATACGATGCCCAGAGCACTTAGAAAAGGTTTAGCTGTTTAAAAAGAAGAAAAATTGATTCTGATTGGCTATTCGGCAGGATGTATGAGCAGTAAAGCCTGGTTTATGGTCCGTGGGGCCCTATTACGTCATTTTGGCTTCTCCGCACACCTGGGAAGATTTCTAAGTACGCGGGCATGTCACTGCCCCATCGGTACCGGTAGCAGGACCCGTCCCATCTGTTTCTTTGCACATGCACAAACAGAATTACTTCTGGGTCGCCATTGAATGCACTTTATTAGTTTCAAAAGGACCGGAAATAAGTATTTCCATCCTTTCCAACAAAATGCCATTATGCCATTAACAACTACCATTAATTTGTACGAAAAATAGATTGTATCAGACAATAGACGACCTTGTTGTTAAGCCACAACATTTATTTTTTTGCAGAAACACAACTGCAGGTGACGAAAGACTGCAAACGGATCCATTCTTTGATCAAGACTGATGGAGTGCAGAGAAAATAAAATATTCAAATGAATTAAAATTTCTGCTCTGTGTGACGTGATCATTGCACATGCTCAGAGCAGTCAAAGCGTCCGTTGAAATGCGATTTAACCTTTTTTCCCCCCGTATTTTTGTTATTCCATTTAAAATCATGCAGTATTCACACAGTTACAATGAAATATAACAACCCAAAAAAAGATAGAAGAAGAAAAAAAAGCAAGAGAAACGCAAGTTATTCTTTTTTGCACATGCGTGAAAGAGCTGACGGTACGGATCGGGTAGTGACAGGGCAGGAAACATGGCGGACGAGCAAGCGCTCCTTCTGGCTGGAGGTTCGTAACTACAGGCATCGTCGTGTTTCGGCCCAAAGAGATCACCGTGATCAACAAATTGTTAACACTGGGCATCTTCTGAAGATCATGTGGGATCTCTTTACAGAATGGTGACCTTAGTTATCAAGCCAGCAGCCGTTTTAGATTTGCTCTCTAAACTATGTGATTTAGTTATGTGTGAAAAAAAAATGAAATGAACAGTTTGGCTGAGAGGATTTCCAGGCAGATAAGTTTAGTTTCAGGATTCCCTGCTCCTCTAAGCAAATCGGCATGAATGGAAAGAGGAAACGAGGGAAAAGTCCAACCTTGAATGGAGATGAGGACCTGCAGCAGGCTCGACTTGCTGGTCCACCTCTCTGTCCCCTGGGGATTACAGCAGAACCAGAACAATCAGGCACCCAGGGCCGCTCGGAAGCGTTGAACCGAGGTTCCCCGCGCCAGCGCTCACCTTGCCGATCCAGGTGCCCAGCAGGCTGACGCAGACCTTGCCGTTGTCGTACAGGTTGGGATTGAGGCGGCCGCTGCACTGGGACAGGTAGCGGAACAGCGGCGGAACGGCCGGGTAGATGTTGGGCAGCTGGATGTCGAACAGGAAGAGCCCGTCCTCGTAGGGGGTTCGGGTGGGCCCTTTGATCAGCGCTGAAAACAGGTCCTGGGTCACAGGGGGAAAGGAGACGTTTTGAAAAACCCTCCGCCTTCATGTGAGGCTGACGTGCCGAGTGCTGGAGGAAATCAAACTCACCATGCGGTCCTCGAACGTTTTCACCATGATCCCGTCAGGCAGTGACGTCGCCAGCAGAGCCATTTCTTTTCTTACAGTGCTGAAAAACTTCTTTGCCTCTGCCGGCTGAAACTCCATCTTCTTAAACGAATGCGTGTCTGAAAGAAAAGGAGAAGATGAGCTCACCTGGGCAGACTGACCGTAAAGCTAAGTGTTCAAAACACGATACTGGAAAGGAAATAACCGAGCTCCCTGTTACAGGTAGCCTGTAAAAGTATTCACACCCCTTCATCTTATTAACCAACAAACTCCAATGGATTCCATTGGAGTTTGATGTGACGGGTCAACACAAAGCAGTGCCTACGTGTGAAGGGAGCAGTGGTGACTTTGTGTGTGGATCTCTCACCCGGTGCCCACTCCAGCACTGAGAACACCTCCCCCTTGGCACTGGTGAATGTCACTCCTGGCTTTCCTCCGCTCTGTTGGCACAGCACCGGCGTGTCACTGAGGAACTCGCTGGGCCACTCCTGCCCACCCACCGGTGTCTGTGGCTCCTGCTGGGGCTTCTCCTCTCCACTCCTTTCAGCCTGAGAAGCAGCAGAAGCTTAAACACCTTCAAACATCATACGACATCACAACGGCGAAGCGACCACGACGCCTACCTCGGTTCCCGCGCCTCCGCTGCCGACCGCCTCCACCACAGCTTCCATCTTCTCCTCCTCCACGATGGCCACGTTGTCCAGCGTCTTCCTCAGGTTCTCCTGCAGCTTTTTGATGTCATCCAGGAAGCGCTTCTCCTTGGTGGGCTTCTCAGGCGCCGCTGGCGTCAACGAAGTTGCTACGTTGGTGGTGGAAGCGGGCTCGGCGGAGGTCGGGGAGGTGGGCGAGCCGCCTGTCCACAGCTGCTCCACCGTCATGTTCTTTAAGCTCTCCAGGATCTTTAGCGCTTCTTTCAGCTCTCGGAAGCCTCGAGAAGCGCAGTCCTTGCTGGGCTTCTCCGCTCCGTTTACTGTTCCTCCTGGAGTCGTTCCTGCGTGGGCAGAGTTAAGAAGAATTTATGCTAATACCGAAAAAAACGCAGAACCATGCAGCCGGCAGCTAAACCAGCGTAGCTCTACCTATTTAGGGCTTTTCCACCACCGAGATTCCAGTTCTCGACTGGTGCCGTAGAAGAAGCAGTTTGCCAAGCCAGAACCATGACGCCATCAACGCCTCTCTGATTCATCGTGTTATTATTTTTTACCGCCCTACCTGCTGATGACAGACGTCCATCACAGATGGGCTGAACTGGTGCTACATAAGCGCTGCTGCTCTAACAGCAGCGGTGGATGGCACAGCGCGTTCTTCTGTTACAGATCGTAGTTTGCCGTCTTGCTTGTCTGTCTGTATTTATTTTAATGATGTGAGCGTTGGAATCTGAAGTCAAATTGCTTGTTTGTAACCACAAACGTGGTGATTAAAGTTGATTCTGATTCTGACCGGCACCTGTTAAGCTCTGGAACCAGCTTGGTGGAACACGCCCCAAATAAAGCTGAAGAAAAGCCCAATAAGTAACGACAGCCGAGAGCTGAGAAGCCATTACTGTTATACAGCTTTATAAGTCAACTGATATGAGTCAACTAAAACAAACCGTGTGTTTCTGACCAGATTGTTAGCTGCCATCACTTATAGGACATATATACTTTTCTACTAGCTCCCAGTGATATGATGACATCTTTCTACTACAGGTTGGGGGGACTGGTACTGATAACTTTATAGCACTACAAACCAATCCAAACTAACTGTGAGATCGGGACAAAGGCTGACTTTCCAGGGGGCCGACGGCCCTCAACACACAGCCAGAGCTTGATTCAGACAGTGGTTTAGATTAAAGCACATTATAGCCCCATTTACACTACCCCTGTTAAACCGATCCATGCCGAGCTCGGTCCGAGCTTGGATCAGTTAACCAAGCCGAGCTTGGTTCTCATGACCGTTTACACATCACGCTATCTCGGTTCCTTGGTTCCTCCTCGCCTCCTAGTGACGATCTGCGGTACTACTGCTCTCTAGGACTGAAGGCGGGACCAAGCAAATCAAAATGGCGGCGCCCGTAACATTCAAGAAGTTATGCTTGGACAGTCGGCTTTTGGAACATGGATAATACAAATAAACGTCTAATAAGGATTTACAGACGCAGGAAACAACGACAGACGCTGAGGTTCATCACACTGCTGAGCAGAATCATCACTGGAAACCATGTGTCACGGTAGGGAAGCTAGTATTTTTATGAATGTCTGAAAGGTCAGCTGACCGCACGGAGATGACGCGGTCTGCTCATGCGCTCTTTGTTATCAGAAAACCAGCTTATTGAACCAGCTTTTGGTAAGTAAGTGATGGTTGGAGCGTAGACGGACCGGTAAATCGAGAGCTTTGCCTTTTGGCTCAGCCCTTCACCACAACAGACCGGAGCAGTGTCTGCATTACTGCAGACGCAGCCCCAATCCCTCTGTCCATCTGTCGTTCCAGCCTACCACCACCCGTGAACAGTCACCAAGATGCTTAAACTCCTCTGCTTGAGTCAAGGACTGACCCCCCCACCCTGAGGGGGCAAGCCGCCTATTTTCTAGTCTAGGACAGATCAAATCAACGATTGTCTCACAACATTAATCCAGCAGTAGCTCTAGCACAGGCACTGCTCTGTTACAATGACCAGAAACACGATGTACGCTCCACACCTCCTCCAGACGATGGACTGGCCACGGCCACAGACGCCTCTCCCTCCTCTCCAGGGGCTCCTTTGGTGGGACTGGTCACATCAGCCTTGCTGCCCTCCTGTGGGGGGATGATGAACACAGAGGACCCAGTGGGTGTGGGGGTTGGAGTCACCGTGTAGGTGGCATCTGTGTTGTTGGCGTGGCTGTCGTCCTCGGTGGTCACGCCGTTGTCCGTCTCCCAGCTGTCGCTCTCGTCCTCCCACTCCTCTGTGGACAGGACGCTGCTTGTGTCCTCCACAGAGTCATAGTCGGTCTCCTCGATCTCAGACTCCACGTTGTAGAGGTGCTGTGAGAGTCAGACCGTAAGCAAGGCTCTTACATGCAACTAAAAGAGCGAATCCAGCATTAACATTTGAAGGTTTACTTGTGGCAGGACGATGGTTTTGGAGTTGTCAGCCCACACGACCTCAACTTTACTGCTCACATCCACCCGGGACACCTGGCCCACTGACGTCTGGAGGCGGGAACATTAACAGAGAGAACGGTCAACAGACACACGGGTAGAGCCTGCAGCATCACTGGTACTGAGAGTTTATCTCAATACCCAAAAGTTCAGCAACTTCAGTGACTCAGTTCAAAGAGTCAAATTCTTTTTCTAGATCATTAACACACAGCAATACATTTCAAGGCTTTTTTCTGGTAGTTTTGATGATTACAGCAAACCGTCAATGAAGATTCAAAATGTACTTTCCTAGAAAAGGACCAATAAAAAACATTAAGACAGAAACTTTAGGTTACTAAAAAGTCCGTTCATGTGCTATCATAGGGCTGGACGATAATTCAATAACAATATATATCGATCGATAGACGTGTGGCGCGATAGGAAAAAACAGGGTTGATAAAACTTTGATATAGAGACAGTTTTCCTTCCTTCCTTTCAGCCTATCATATTAGTTGATGCTACAGTCACTGCTTCCTCTCAACCAATCGTAATCGCGGACCCAGGCATGCCGTCACAAAGCCCCGCCCTCTCAAACCACAACACACAACATGTGAATATGTCGCAGCATATCACGCATGCAGTAACGTGCTTCATAGTGATGGATATGCTGCTGTTGTCTGCAGCTGAAAAACCTGGCTTCAAACAACTACTCGCCACTCTTGATCCGCGATATAAAGTTCCGGGACGCAGGTTTTTCTCTAACAGCGCTCCCTAAATTGTGCAACGAGTGCAGGGAATCAGTGCAAAATGAGCTGCAGTCTGTGTCTTCCCACGCCACAACCTCAGACCTCAGCCCTGCATCAGCCTCACAATTGATTATATAGAAAGAGAATGGAACCTGAGGAGCAACTAGTGTACTATTCCCACCTAAATAGGCTATTCTATTTATTTATTTATTTGTATGTTTATTTTGGTCATTTTACTGGTCACTTTAGTTTATTCTTTGTCAGTATTTAATAACATCACCCAGGTCTCTTAAGTCGAGTTATTTTTCTTTAAATAAAATCAGTTATGGGTAAAAATGTTGGTTAAAAAAGGATTTTATTGAGATTTAGTGTTTATGTTCTTTATTAAAAGTAAGTCATTTAGCAATATCATAAGAGCCAGGTTTTAAATCTTTTTGATAATTATCGATATCGATCAATATGCATTTTTTTTAATCGATAAGCTTTTTTTCTATATCGTCCAGCCCTATGCTATCAGTATGTGCACTCAGTACTTGGCTGGACCTCCTTTTGCCCCAATTACTGCATCAATGTGGCGTGGCATGGAGGGGATCAGCCTGTGCTTCTGCTGAGGTGCTCAGGAAGCCCAACCTGACTCTCACCAGATGGATTTGGTTCTGCAGAGCTCCACACGGCTCCATACATCCATCTGGACTCGCTGCCATCGGGAGGAATTTCAATACCACATAAAATGGACGAGCCAATCAGGAGCGCTGGGCGGGATGTCCGTAGATGAGACGAATGAGAGAAGCGACTGTTTAGAATCAGACAACAATGGCGGCTCGCAGCGAGGAAGCTAGCGGTAACATCGATGCTGCTATTTCATCAGTGTTGTCCAATCTAATGAATATTAATTCTTTAAAAGAACACCAGAGAACGGCTTTGAAGGCTTTTGTTAGTGGAAACGATGCGTTCGATGTTGGTTTTGATGTGAGTGGTTGAAGTAGCACGTGAGTAAAGATAAAGGACAAGTGGTTTATCCAAACATAAGCAAGGGTTTTTGCTAAGGCCCTTCCTTCTGAAATACATCTCCAATGGTGCAATAGCGTTCCGCGCACGTGACGTCACCATCTCATGAGCAACGCCCCTTGCCGCTAAGGTAGGACAAACAGGTTGAGAGCGCACGTAGCAACCAGCCATTACACGTGCAACAGATACAACGATATGACCGACTTTTCAGCTGTTAAACTATCGCAAGAGGATGTTCCAGGCGCCCAGTTTACTGGTAGAACTGTGGAACAACACACCAACCTTCAGCTCAAACGATGGCTTGAGTGTTGAGGGCTTAGAAAGACTGGAAAATGGGCCGAGGTGATAGAACGGTAAGTCGATGTTTTTCTCCTGCTCGGCGTTCATGGCGTCATCGGCCGTTTTTTCTGTTTGTAATCACCGTCCAGGAATCGGTATATTTAGCTTTTTCCGGGTTGAACTGTTGTGTAGGCCGACCGCACAAGTGTACCCAGTGCACACATTTCTCCTTGGCAGTCTTGAATTTCGGGAAATTAATGAAGAAAACATCCTTCATATGCGGCCTTTCAGCGTACCTCGAGTCGCTGTTGCACGTTCCATAACAACAATGTTTAAAAACCGGTTAGGAGAGGTCTTAGACTTGGAAAAAGCAGTCGTTTTACCGAGTAAAACCAAGGGTAACGTACAGCTCTTTTACAGCGAAAGAGCGGAGGACAACGCAAGTTTGCCCTACCGCGTACCACGTGATATGACGTCACGTTCTAAAAATAGCTCGCTCGCGGAACGCCATTCCAGTTGGATGTGTGGAACTAGGAGGAACTACATCCATCTGGTGAGAGTCGGGTTACAGGAAGCCCAGATTGCTTTGAATGCAACCTTCAGGTTATTTGCATTTAAGTCTGGTGTCTTTCATCTTCCTCTTAACAGCCCAGAGATTCTCTGCTGGGTTCAGGTCAGGTCAGGCCAGTTTGCTGACCAATCCAACACAGTACCACCAGGGTCATTGAACCAGCTTTTGGTACCCACCAGTGTGGACCGGTACCAAGTCCTGCTGGAAAATGCAATCAGCATCTCCATAAAATTTGTCACCAGAAAGAGGCATGAAGGCTCTAGAATGTCCTGGTAGAAGGCTGCATTGACTGTGAACTTAAGAAAACCCAGTGGACCAACACCAGCAGAGGATGACACCCTGAATCATCACGGACTGGAAACTTCACTCTGGACTTCATTCAATTTTCTGGTCTCTCCATTCCTCCTCCAGAGTCTAGTGCTGTGATTTTATAAATGAACCAATGAGCAAGTCCAGTCCATTGTGTCCTGAGCTTCTGAAATCTCTGGTTGAGTAGTGGCTTTAACACAAGTTACATTGTAGGCCATGTCCTGGATACATGTGGTTCATGGCGCTCTGAGGGCAGCTGCAGTCCTCACCTCATCAAGATCCCCCAAACTCTTGAATGGACTTAGCGTTACAACCCTCTGAAGGTTGCCGTTAGTCTCGTTGCTTCTGCACCTTTCTGTATGCCACTTCTTCCTTCAAACTAACTTTCTGTTAATGTGCTCCCTGAAAAGCCAGCTATGATATTTTGTGAACTTTACCCTCCAACAGAAATAAACATGAAATATATCACTCTGTGAGTATAAACTCAATACATTGAGCTTAACTGAAATACTGAAATAATTTACCTTTATGATGATATTCTTACTTACTGATGTGTACCTGAATACAACTTGCTTTAAATATGAGTTTCTGTTAAGAGATCCAGCATCAGACTTGCTTGGAAAGATAATAGTAGCCTAAGATCGCTGACACTAGGCTGTCCGAGTAAGATCTGAAGTGCTAACAGATAGCTGGATGATTTTACTTCCATACAAGCAGGCAGAAACGTCTACCTAACTCGTGTTCACACATTATGCTTTCAGAACCTGCCAAGCTCAGATCCAGCAGGTCCAATGACATCTGAGAAGCTGTTTTCACCTCGTTCTCACAGTCGTTCTGCCCGTTCTCAGAGTTCCATATCCTGATGACTATGTCTGCCGTGCGGAAATGGAAATCTGGATGATCTGCGATGTCATATACACTGACGTCCTCCTCCACACCGATAACCTAACGTCAGAGAAAAACGTTCTCAAAGGCTCTTTTCTCATCTCAAACAGTGATATTGTTGGCTCCTCCGACTTACCTCTACATCGTCCCCCGTGGAGTTCAGTTTGATCCACCTAACAACGCATGTTCTGCCCTTGTGATCGCCAGACTGGATCACACCGTATACTCCTGGATCCTGCAGGGCTTGGGCTGAAGGCAGTATCCGTACGCACATGGAGCCAGTTCAGAGGCCGGAGCAGAGGACAAAAACAGACATGTATAAATTATAAGGAACAAAAATAAATCTACTTTCCAAAACTAACGTTACAACCTAAAATGTAGTAGGATGGTGCCATCTCTATGATGGTGTCATGCGAATAAAATTACCCAGAATGCACATCTGGTTTGTTAGCTGATAACTTAAGAAAAAAGCACAACAGCAGCAACATCTCTTACCATTTATACCTTAACTCTGCGGTTCTCACCTCTGGTGGAACCTGAGCAGCCTTTACGGTCCTCACAAGAACATCTGGGATGAGTTTATTACAATATAAAAAGTGGGGCGTTGAGGGAAAGAACATTCCTCCAAACAGACGAGCTGCTCATGTGCACTGATCTTTGACATTTCTCAAAGGGGAAATGCAGTGGAGAAAACGTAAAACTAAAGAGTGAGGTGGACAGTAAACCAGTAGCAGGTGCTGGTGCCTACATGTCCACTTTATACTGGGAGTTTAACAGCAAACCTAAACCTAACCCAGGTCCAAGTTTGAAACGCAGGTGGATTTTTCCAACCAGGTGACAGGCTAAGTGCTATAATAGATACAAGCTGATAACAACGATTCTCTATATTTGGTCCTTTCCAACACTTTGACAACATGTTCACTGGAGAAACATTGCAGACAAAAATCTTGAAATGCTAATAAACTATTTATTACTGCGGTTATCACTACCTTTTATGAAGAAGGCAGACATTTTGGATTTTGAGGTTGGGATTGGTGAAAAATCTCAGACTTTCCCAGCTGGAACTCAAACTCCAGAAGACCTTTGAGTTAATCGTTTCAGCTTGAACCTGGGAAACTTTCCACTTCTGAGTTGAAAGGAACACATACTTCATCTGTTTCCTTTATCCAGTTGCCAATAGATAACTATTTTCTATTTTTGTTTTTGTGTCAGACAAAAAGTCTGAGTCCTGTAGTGGTGCAGTGATATTAAGGAAAACTTAGTTTTTACTGTGCTGGTGCTCGTTATAAAAAGTTTGCGAGCCGTCAACCTGCATAGCTGAGCACCAAGTGAAAAGTAGAGTTTTCTTATCATTTTCAGCAGTGCAGCCGCAGGAAGCTAGTTTGGTAATGGGGTTTGATGCAGCAGGGACTCACTGTCAATAGAACAGTATCACAGTAAATGTGCATGAAAACTGCTACCTCTAAAGGTAAAACAACGAGGGCAGCAATCATTAGGTGCACTGAGAACCGCAGGATATATGAAATCTGCTGATATATGAAACGCGCAAAACATGCAAAAGCAAATAATCTAAATGTGTACTTCTATAGCAGGACTTTTTTTATCCTAATATCCAGAGTGTATTTGACTTAAAAACGTCTGTTACTGGAGAAAATAATGTTGAGGCTTCCCATCAATAGACTGTGGCATCAAACTATTTCAGAGACAAGCCTGGTATCATTTCAGCCATTGATCAACGTACAGTAGGGACAAAGGAACCTGAAGGAGAAAAGGCACAAAAAGCAGACAATCGTTCCAACTCACATCGTTTGTCTACCACAAAATCTCCAGGGCAAAACTCGTGGCTGTCCAGGTGCTGAATGGGGATGAGCTCGTTTGACCTGATCCCCTTCTCCACCCGCCCATCCTTCCACATCACATCAGCTGTGGTCTTTGTTGATACAACCTCCACCGCCACCCTGATGGAGCAACAAAAAAAAAGATGGAACACATTTTTACATTTGAAACATTCAAAATGGTTTAATTTTCCCCGTTCCTTCCGGCATGTCGGTACACCGTGGAGAATGTCTTTGAGAAAGATGATATGCTGCAGTTTCATCTCAGCCAATAAAAAGTAGAAGTATATCCGAGCGATTGGACTTTTAATCCTCAGAGTGTTTGAACATTGACATCAGCTGCTTATTACAGCCTCATCGACACAGTCATAATCTTCCTGTTAAAAAAAACTAATTTCATAATAAGCATCCATGTTGTTCTGCCATTTGTAACTTTAATGCCAACCACCTAACACAAGCAGGACTGTAGACACGTTTTTTCAGGCAGAAGAACAAACAGAACACAGAAAGAAACCGGCTATTTCCATGAGGATGGGATCCAGGGAGTGATCAGATGGACGCACTGACGGGAGATTCAAAAGGCAGAGAATTAAAATTCACGAGAACCCACCTGTCTCCGCGCTTGAACTCGCGGGAGAACTTGGTCCTCTTCTTTTTGTGCTTCCTCTTCAGGTTGCGAATGGACAGCGGGATGCTTTTCTTGCGGTTGGTCCCCAGGCCGCCGCTCTGGGAGGAGGCGGTGGAGCTGGCGGATGACGTGAGAGAGCTGGAGCCGGGCAACGAGAGTTTGTTCGTTAACTGATGATCTTTGGCTTAGAAATGTCAAACAACATTAGGAAACCACAAGAAGGGAAAATCTGCGTGTGTTGAAATGTTCCAGCTTGATTCAGTTCGTATGACAGAAATGGACAGAGATCTTTCAGAGACATTCAGGAAACTTCAGAAAACAAACGTCTACATCTAATAAGGGATTCAACTAGACCTAGAGTTAAAATAATTATTTAGAGGCTAAAATTTTATATTTTACGTTCTTTCTGAGCTGACAGGATTACTTGAAATTTAAATAAGAATTTGTGACATAAATTGATAAATAAAAAAACAAGATTATCTATGCAGAGTCCTTGCATCAACACACTCATCTGTCCACAATTTGTCACAGGTTGTTTGGTGTTGGTTAAACACACACAGTGAAAATAACAAGGCTGGTTTTCTGCTAACCTAAACTATTGGTTCCTGCATTTTTGGCCAGCTTACTGAAGGTTTTTCAAATGTATAACGCCCTAAACAAAAACAAAGCAGCTGTTTGGGTTTACGTTTTTAAGCAGATAACGACGGCTTTTAAACTAAACATTGCCATCTGTATCTCCCCCCCCCACCCCCCCGGCTCTGACTTCCTTCCAGAATACACTACCACTGCAAAATGGATACTACTATTTAATCTGTTTTTCTCTTCAGATTTTTCAAACTGACTGTAAACAAACCTGGTGTCATCAGTGTCCTCTGCACCTTCGTCATCTGCATCCTGCTCCCCGAGTTCAGCCGTGCCGTCGTTGGTGCTCTTGGTTTCCATGGGGTTCTGCGCCGGCATCAAAGGCCCGTTGTTCAGATGAGACGGGTCCGTCTGCTCCGTTTTGTGCTCGCCTAGTGGAAAGCAGAGGTGCTGTTAGGATTTAATAAAGAAATAAGGGTTTTATAAGACTCATCTGTTTGACGTTTTTCTCTCCAGACAGCTGCTGGGTACCTTGGAAGTCAGCATGCTCCGTCTTCCTGCCAGACTCCTTTTTGAAAACCCGTTTTAGCTGCGGCAGAAGAACACAGTGAGAGTTTGAAAGATTGCTAAACAAGTCCTGTAGAGTAACAGACACTTTCAGTTTCATGAGCATGCTCCATCTCATGTAATCAGAGAGGAATTAACCTCCTGAGAACATCTTTGACAGGGATGTAGATATTGGTCGTGTCGGTAGGGCTGGTCAATTAAACTCTTTGTTCAATTTGGGTTCTGCTTGCAAGCGATCAAAAAAAACAACATAAACATTAAAAAATTGTTACGTAATTTTATTTTGGCAAAAATTGCTTTTCATTGCAATGCTCTTTATTTGGGTGTCTACATCTAGAATGTAAACTGTCAGCCATCTATCCCAGAAAGGGAGCGGAAATCATTAAAGATATTTGGCAAGAATCTAAATAAATGTGTATCTTTCAAAAGCTGCTTTAATGTGCAAGAAAATACATTTGTTCAAAAATAATTGTCTTATTATTTGTGACAATTATTAATTTTCTTATATTATTTATAATCTAATTTGTAATATAATTCTCTTTTTAGGTATTTTAATATATTTGGCCATTTTCTCTGTGTTGTTTTATTGTTTTGATTTCCGACCACACTGTTGAGTTTTAGTTGTGTTTATTATTCTATAGAAAACCCTACATTTCAACAGGTATTTTGTTGGTCATTTAAAGGGAAGATTAAACAAGAATGTGACAGAGTTCAACACAAAGTCTTTTTCTAAATGATCATTTCAGGTAATCGGGATTTTACATTTTTCTCTCCCCAAACACACCTAGCAGACAGAGACAGATCAATGGCTCATGCCATTACAAAGTAGCAGCTTTATAATAACCTCCACAGACGGGCCTTGCACACTCAGCTCTGCATCAGTTGACTTCAGGTGAGGAAAAACACATCAACCTAACTCTATTTTTTCATTATAAAGATGGCTTCAAGACAAAGACACTTCCAGTTCTTCAAAGTAAAAGCATGTGTTTGGAAACTTGACCTCACTCTCGGCACATTGCGCCTCCTTTTGTAAAACCATTGTGTACCTTGGTGCATGACCTGTTTAAACAAAAGGTTTAAATGCAGATTTAGTACAATTTTCTGATATTCTGAAAAAACCATCCCATTCAGAGTGAGCAGAAAAGCCTTTAAACCCCATAAAAATCATCATGGGTTAAAATTATTCAGAAATTCTACATCAGGTGTGGAGCTATGTCTACCCTTTTTCTTTCAACATGAATATATGTTTAGATTTCAAATGCCACAGTTCTTAAACATATATCTTAGTGTTAAAATTAATGTAAAACAGTTTATAACAGTCTTTAAATATTCGGGAGAAAATTATCTTATGTTTGTCTTTATAATGCCAGCCAGGTCTAAAAAGAAAAACAAAAAGTTAAAGTCAGAATATAACATGTATATCCACTGAGCAAAATTTCCATTAGTTATAATGGGATCGTTTGACAATCAGAGGATTTTATGGTGCATAACATGCAGTGATGGAGTCAAGAGCGGTCCTTCCGAGCCCAAGACCGAATCAGTAGAATTAGACTTATATTTTGGGACACTGTTTTTTTCTTCTTCTAAAGAACAAAAAAACCCAGCAAAATATTAATTTACAGCACAAAATGCAGAATTAAAAAAAAGATTCATTCTTCAACTAAAACTACTTCAGGGTATTAAATAATCATCTAAATAAACTAATAAGGATCTTTGTAAACTGGTGCAACATTTGTAATGAGGGTCCAGGAGGAGTTTTCTAGTTCTTTTATTGTTTGCCTGGGTGCATAAACCTCTGAGTAAATTGTGTATCTACCATGTCTAGGATACAGTAGAACTGTACTCTGTAAAATCCCAGAGCTGATTCAGAGTTAAACTTGGTAGCTTCAATCCTTTTGTAGTCGCTGGTTTTTAATGGTGCATGTGCATTAACTTATGGTTTTATTTAGTCGTGTAATGTTTATTTTTCATCTTTATTGGTGTAATGTGTAATTATTGTCTGCAGCACTTTAGCCAACTGCAGTTTTTAAAAGTGTTGTAAATAAATCTAATTTGATTACGAAACCCTTATCTTTCACATCTGGGAAAGTCAACAGGCAAACGATGGCCTACTTGGGGGTCGTTCACAATTTTTAGTAATGTAATGCATCAAACCTTGTCTACTATGTAGAAAACCAGGCTCAAAGAGAATATATGAATAACCTATATCACTCACAATCGCATGGGGTGTTTTGTGACATCTGTGGTTTAGTTGTGTAACGTCCCATTGCCTTAAACGCACCACTCACAAAGCAACCGCTGTGTTTCGGAAGCATGCGCACTCATTTTCTAAGGGATCTTCAGCGGTTAGCTAAGCAGTTTATCAGAGTGGTTATGTGTCGTTAAAACTGATCAAAATAACGTGACACAGCTACTATCCTATTGATTTTATTTGGGACCTGTTTCAATTTGCAGGAAGCCGTGGGGCGGCCTTCTAGCTCGCGTTGTGTCCAGAACAGCAGCTGTAAAAACCGGCCAAAGCAGATCCACAGAACGCGGGGCTGCTCTTAGAAACGGGGCCGAAAATGCTGAAAATTGTGAACAACCCCTTATATTTTATTTATTCATGTTCTTCCTTTAAACGATTAAAACTTCTACAAAGCAATGAGTTGCCCTTTAAGTCACCGGGGAGTGATATTTTTTATTTTATTTTTAACACAGTAGCTTGAATCTACAGAGCTCAGAACAACATAACCTCTCCGCTGTTGCTTCATGCATGTTCAGTATGAGGGATTGCTGCAAAGCCATGGCCAATGCAGACCACTGTCCCTGTGGCTCTACGTTCTTTCAGGAGGAGTAAATGCTGCTTGTTAAGACTAGATGCAACCTACTGGGTTTCCTTGGATAGGAAACTTTTTGACCAATCTGTATGATTTGATTGAATTTGACTGTAAAGTGCCTTGACATGACGTGTTGTGAACTTCAAAACTGAGTGCTCCCAGCGCCTCTCATCTTTACAAATGTACATATAAACATGTAATTTATGTGCGAAGCAGACAGCATGGATCTGTGTCGGGATGGTGAGATAAATCTAACTCTCTGAGTTGGAGAGCCGACTCAGAGAGTTGGACTGACTGCGTTCAGGTGTCGTGCCAAAGTTATCCCCAACAGTAATTGTATCCCGTGAGTTGGAATCCCAGGAAGAGATGATCCAGTTGACTGTGCTACAGTCTGTGCACGCTGCATTAATCACTGGTTTTGCAGGCAATGTTGATTCTCTCCTGTAGGAACAGTGTGGGGCGACAGATCGGATCGCTATGAACCTGGGGCGACGCGTCCATTCAGTTTGCTTTTTTCTTTGTGATATGCATTTGTGGTGAAGATCAAAGGGAGTTAGTATTTGAAATATTTACAGGGTCTCTAACCGGCCTCGAGCTAATTTTCTGAGGCCTAACAATACGAGGCAGAGACCAAGACCGGGAAAAAAACGGTCTCGAGGTCAAGACAGGTGTCGAGCCCTCCATCCCATGATAACATGATTTTAGCCTCCATCAAACATGGATAGGACACACAAGCAAAAACGAAACCGTACCTTTCTGGCAATTGGATCCTCTGGCAGGAAATGGGCCCCTTCTGGTCCATCACAGGTCATGCATGTGGCACTGCCTTTGGCAGGGATGATGTACAGAGCCCTTTCTCCCAGCTCCCTTTGGGTGTGGTCATAGTAGCCCAGGCGCCTCACCCTGCAACCAATCAAGCGATGGCTTTGCTCAAATGTAACACAATCACACATAATGCACACCTCTCCTTAAAATGCTTTCTGATAATATCTGACATCCATCCAAACCCCCAGCTACAACGCAACAAAAAGGAGCAAGGCGGGGTACCCAGTGACTGACCTGTGAAGATTTTCCTCTGTGATGGTGGAGGGAGGTGGAAACACACTGTCAGAGCCTTTAGGAGAATAGCTCTTGGTGATCCACGTCACTTTCAGCTCCACCACTTTCACCTGAGAGAAGCACAAGACTCCATCTCAGGATTTAAACAGTAAAACAGGCACAAATACATGGAAACACAGCTTACAGAAATGTACATTGGACATATTATATAGACTTCTTTATTTGTTTTACAAAAAAACAACCTGGGCTCTTACCTCTTCCACTACCACCCTAAACTTGCACTTCCTGCTAAGGACAGGTTTGACCCCTGACAACCACTGTACATTAGAGAACACTTTAGCCGGTCCGATCAAGACCTGGCCTGGGTAGAAGCCGTATGCCTCGTCAAAGAACAAACCCTGAAAAAGAAACAGCATAGCAGCAGCAGATGAACAAAAAGCAATAAATTCAACTGACTTTCCATAGCTTTACTTCTAGAGTAATGACCTCTTCCTCGCTGAGTGGCCTCTCAGCCCATGTTGGTACAGAAATCCTTCCTCATAGATATTGACACTCTTCCCAACTTCACCCAGCATATTCACCATTTGCTTTTGTTCTGGTTGGCTTGATTCTCTCATTTCACACCAAAACAATCGTCTCTAGGACACGTAACCCATCTCTTTCCTGAACAGTGTAACGGCTACACATTCCTATGCTGTTTATACTCCCATCTAATTGTTTAAACAGATAAAAGTGACACCTTCAGGTATCTGGAAATAGTAACCAAGGATAAACCAGACCTGTTTAAGGTCTACATTTCTCTTTCAGAGATCATGGCTGATTTCCTTGGATTTTTTTCCATGATGTCGAACATGGAGCAGCCAAGACAACTTTATTTATAAAGCACTTTAAAAACAGCAGGCACTGACCAAAGTGCTGAACATAAGGAATGGCTGATTTAAAATAAATAAAAACATTGAAATTTAGAACAAATAAGTAGAAATAAAATAATCGAAAGTAGCAACATGAAATACAACAGACAAGAACAAAATAATAATTTAAAAAAATATTAACACCTAAAAGCCAAAGAAAAGAGCTGGGTCTTAAGAGCAGATTTAAAAATTTCTATTGAAGAACATTACAACCACATCATCTCATCATTTGGACTTTCTCAATTTGTTAAAGCAGCGCCGTGTAACTTTCAGCCACTAGGGGAGCTAGACCTGGAACTTCCAGACTTAGTCCCCCTGAAGGCCACTGGCAAAATTAAACAGCCCGTCTCCCTGTTTAGGAATCCGATACCAGACCCGTTTGGAGCAGCAGATTGAGAAGTCATGGATTTACTTGTAAAGACAAGGTTATATTCCCCCTTTAGATTAAATCCTACATCAGAGAACCAAAAATATGTCTGATCAGGTAAGTGTTATATCTGTTTTGCTTTGCTGTCACGGCGCTCTAGATCACATGACCCATTCAGTAACAGATCCGAACCTCTGAAGTTACACAGACGAGTTTTCTAGAAGGGCATCCCGCTGCATATTGACTTGAAAAATCTATTTTTCATTAATATATCTCAAATTAACCTAATACTTGGATCAAAACTTACACTATTTTTAAAATGATTAGAAATCTTGGTCTGTATAAAAATGTAATAATATTTAGAAATTAAAAATAGTTTTGGCAATTCTAACTGGCCAAATAACAGGAAAGGATTTGTCTGATTCATTGCCAGACAGTAAGAATACATTTTCAAATTTTTATATAGCGCATGTATGTCGGGCTTCAGTTGTACCTCAATAACTATTTAGAACAAATTGAAAAGCTGGCAAAACTAAACTAAAAAGAAAAATAAATTTACTTTCCCACTGGAGACCAAAAAATATTCAAGCTGGCCTTTAGAACAGCAGCAGCTTCAGGACAGGTCCAATCCCACACTCATTATCCATTTCATGGCCCAAACCATTTCCCATCAGCAGGTAAATAGCGAATAATAAACACTGCACAGAAAAGACACGGAACGCTTCTTATTTTTCTACTTTGGTTCCAACGAACAACACCGTAGGAAAAACAAAGACTCTTTAAGAGCCTTTCACAGTAAGAGCTTTCTGAAAGCACCGATTTGTTTAAATCTTGCTTTAAAGCTTCATTTGGAAACTTCTTTAGCTCAGGAGACACTGAATCCACGCCTTAAAGCAAATGAGATGACATTGTCACAACACCAACATTCTAAACAGCCCATCTCAGCACATCATTGTCTTCACTGCTGCTCAGAGACAACATAATGGGAAGCAAATTAAAGCTGAGGTGACAGAAAAGCTCACGGCTACATACCGAGTCACTGACATGTGGACAGACATCGTAAAGCTTGGCACCGTCTTCCACGCTCATGGAGCATCTGGAGGGAACCAGAGAGGAGGATCGTGGGCTGATGTTTCACTGGTGTGGCAATCATGAATCCAGCTTCATTTACTCACACATTCTGACGGCAACATGGAGCTACCACACACTAATGCCACACTCATGCATAAACACACAGTCTACCTGGCTCCATTTGAAAGCTTGAGGATGATGTGATTGGTCAGGTCATAGACTTTGCCCAGCCAGAAGTCGTAGGCGATGTAGTCGCCGTACATAAAAGACTGGAAGAAACACACAGTTTTACATCTTCCATAGAAGGAACAGGGGAGGTTTACAGGCCACACCTTCCACATGCTCCACTTTGCTCATTTTACAGATAAATCTAGTGGCACAGAACTAAATACTCACAGTTAATAAAGCAAGACAGACACTGTATTAAAATAACAGGGCACATGTAAATATAGAGGTGATGTAGCTGCAGAGTAAACTCACTGCTCTTACCCAGATGTGCTGCAGGTCTTTGCTGTTTACTGGGTACAGGACACAGTTTGTTCCCACAAACTTCACAGCACACTCGATATCGATGTTAGTCACAATACCACACTGGTTGTCCTGAAACAGAACAGACACAGAAACACCTTTCTGTTATGCAAATGATTATGCCAGGCAATCAGAGAGCCTCCCTTTGCTCCTCTGGAAGTGACTTGTTCCAAGAACATTCCCGTCATGTCTGATGCAGCAAATGGAGCACAGCTCTGAGCAGTGGCATGACTGACAAAACGAAGGAGCTACTTGGAAAAAAGTACAAAAACATACAGAATTGAAGTGCAACAATTAGGTAAAAAAAGGAATTCACTTACAGCAGAATTGTTCCTTCGCACGATGTCTCTAATGACGATAGATCGGTCTTCAAGCTTCAGCTGTGAAAGAGAGAACAAAGACAGAAAAACAGCACGTTAGCAAAGCTGGTGAGGCTTCAGCTTCAAGAGATTCACCTCAAAGCTGCAAAACGTAGATCAAAATCGATCTACACTTTCCTATAAAAACTACAGATAAGAACCCTGCAGATCTCCGATAAGCAGTGGAGAAGCATTTCCTGTAGTTTCTGCTTCAATGTTTCTACACTTGGATGTTGGCAGCAGCACAGATTTGGTTCGTCACACCAGCAAGCTCAGAGATTAGATGACCTCTGATGGTAGCCAAAGAATTTTCCTGTGCAGAAACACCTTTCAATGAGCCAGCAGATGGAGGAGTGAAAACAATACATTTAACAATTATTCAGCTTGCTGAAACAAAATCCTTACTGTTTTATTATTGTGCTTTAAGGCCAGTAAAGAGACCGACGGGTTAACCATGAAACAACTACCAAGTTCTCAGCGGGAGACCCTGTAAACCTCAAGCATAATGTTGGACTCACAAGAATGAGAAAAGATTTTCGCTAAATATTTAGCAAAGACTTCTCAACAAACGTTTTCCAAATCACAAACAGCGTTTTAAAGTTTTTGCAATTAGTGTGGAATGATCATTTAAAATAAAATAAAAATGTGTTGAAGATGTTAGCTGTAGCGAAGAAATTAGAGGTTTCATAAAGTTCTGTGTTAAAAATACTCTTTGTTCAGTGCAGAATTAACCAGCTCAGGTTTGATCAGCCTGAATGTTAAATTATGAATTAAAGACATGCAGCCTAGATTCAAAAACTAAAGCCTTTTAGGTTAGCACTGAAGCAGATGCTAGCGGCTAATTATTAGCCAGTATACTCTCAC